>LR738712.1:900352702-900378800 GCA_902687465.1 Secale cereale
AACCCCGACACCACACCCCGACAACCGACCCCCTGACCCCGACACCACACCCCGACCCCAAAACAGCACCCCGACCCCGACACGGCACCCCGACACCGACAGGACACCCCGACCCCCGACACCTCCCGAAAAGGTGTTCTTTGGCCTTCCAGAGGCCGACGGGGTCATATATTTGTGAATTATTAGTTAGGTCATATATTTTTCGATTTAGTTATGAAAAACATCATATATAATTGTGTTGATCGTGTAGTTTTAAATGTGCAGTTGTTTCATCGCTGCGAGGTTTGGTGTTTGACGACCTCGTCGTGCGTTTGACGAGCTCTGCCCCTTCGTTCGTGGGTGAGCACAAATGACAAGTCCTCCTCCCCCATTGATTATTTGATCTATTCCGATGAAACTTGATAGCTAGCTATATATGTGTCTTGAATCATCAGTATGCGTAACCAATATGTGTCTCCCGTTCGAAAGCGTCATAGTTATAAATATGCATGCATTTGCATATTTATAACCTTGATTCTTTCGAATTGTCCAACGCTATCCATGGACAGCCCGAGTATGTGTAGATTGGGTTCGTTTTCCCATATGCTTTGCTCCGGATCCGACGCATAAATTTCGTCAGTGCCTCCCCTGTTGTTCTCCGGGTACACATCCTCTCTATTTATTGCAGAGACCTGTATCAGGAGAACAGTGGGGAGGTGCTGCCGAAATTTTGCGTCGGATCCGGAGCATAGCATGGGAAAATGAACCCAATCTACACATACACGGGTGGGATTAGGACCTATCATTACCTATTAGAGTGTAGGTTGCATGGACGTAATAAAATTGACAAAGTAGATCAACTGATGAATATATACATGGTGAATTACATATATAATTGTTGTGTGTCCAGTAGCTCTGAATGTCAAGATGAGTGACCGTGCTTGGATGTATACCGGTCACACTGGTCAGAACAAATGGAGCGCTGAATGGTTCACAAAAACTAAGGGGTTTGTGCAAGCCGCATTTGCAAATGGCCAAAAGAAAACCTGGTGCCCCTGTTTCCGGTGCGGCAATTGGGAAAAGAAGACAGAGGCTGAAATGGGCAAACACCTGCAGAAGAGTGGTTTTACGCCCGATTATACGGTGTGGACATTTCATGGTGAGTCTGCCCAACGTGACCGAGCTGAGGTGGATCGTCGTCGCACCGGCGAGCATGGTACCGGGATGGAAAACATGGTGCAAGACTATGATGATGCTCGGGATTCGGATGAGGAGATGGAGGAATCTGCAAAGGCCTTCAATGAAATGTTGGAGTCTTCGAAACGTCCGCTCCACGAGCACACTGAGCTTTGTCAGTTGGATGCCATCTCACAAGTAATGGCTCTGAAGGCTCAGTTCAACTTGGGTAGAGAATGCTATGACGCAATTATGACAGTATTTGGACGCTTTCTACCCAAAGGCCATGTAATGCCTGCAAACCTGTACCAGTCGGACAAAATCCTCCGTGCACTGAAGATGCCCTATGAGAAGATACATGCCTGTGAGAAAGGATGTGCCTTATTTAGGCTTGACTATGCGGACTTGAACTATTGTCCCATTTGCAAGTCTTCCAGGTATATTGTGGTAGACAACGGTATGGTGAGAAAACACAGACCAAAATCCCCGTTAGTGTTCTTCGGTATATGCCAATCGTACCAAGACTTCAACGTCTTTTCATGGTCGAAGAGACGGCCAGACAGATGACATGGCACAAAACAGGCAAAAGAACCGAACTAGATGCAGATGGGAATCTGATGATGGTACACACATCGGATGGTGTTGCGTGGAAAAAGTTTGATGAATTACATGCTGACAAAGCGGCAAATCCGAGGCATCCTCGAGTCGGCATCAGCACGGATGGGTTCAGTGTGTTTGGTATGACGGCAGCCCAATATAGTTGTTGGCCCGTATTTGTCTTTCCACTCAATCTCCCCCCCGGACAGATTATGCAAAGAAAGAACATTTTCCTGACGTTGATAATTCCAGGACCCAACTATCCGGGCAAAAATATGAATGTGTACATGCAGCCGCTTAAGGACGAATTGCAAGAAGCCTGGGATAATGGGTTCAAGACATACGACGCCTTTAGCAAACGGAACTTCATAATGCATGTCTGGTACATGTACTCGACGCATGACTTGCCGGCGTATGCGCTATTCGTTGGCTGGTGTGTGCATGGAAGGTTCCCGTGCCCCACATGCAAGGGAGCTCTTGAGTTTCGTTGGCTTCAGGCCGGTCGCAAGTTTTCTTGCTTTGACATGCATAGACAGTTCCTGGATCCTCGCCATAAGTTCAGGAAAGACAAGAAGAACTTCATCAGGGGTAGAGTTGTCAAAAACTCTGCACCACCTGCATTGACAGGCCAACAGACCCTGGATCAGTTAAACGCTCTCGAGCCAGATCCACAACGTCCAGGGTACTTCAAGGGGTATAATACTAAGCACGCGTGGACTCACAAAACATGCTTATGGGATCTGCCTTACTTCAAAGACCTCCTTTGCCCACACAACATCGACGTGATGCACACTGAGAAGAATATCGCCGAGGCACTTTTTGGTACATTGTTCGGCATAGATGGGAAGTCAAAGGATAATACTAAGGCCAGAGTCGATCTGGAGGCGCTATGTGATAGGCCGTTACAAAACATGAAAGAACCGAAAGGAAAGCAGAACTGGACGAAGCCAAAGGCATGGTTCAATCTTGGAAGGCCAGCTATGAGGGAAATTCTCTTGTGGGTGCAACAGCAGTTGATGTTTCCCGATGGGTATGCAGCGAATCTAAAGAGGGGAGCGAATCTTGATAAACTGAAGATATTTGGTCTCAAGAGTCATGATTGGCACATATGGATTGAGCGGGGTAATGCCGGTGATGTTGCGTGGCTTCATCCCTGAGGATGAATGGCTAGTACTGGCAGAACTCAGCTATTTCTTCCGTGTTCTTTGTGCGAAAGAACTATCGCCTGGCGTGCTAGAAGAAATGGAAGAGTTGGCGCCGGAGTTGATCTGCAAGTTAGAGAAGATCTTTCCACCGGGCTTCTTTAATCCAATGCAGCATTTGATTTTGCATCTCCCGACCGAGGCAAGATTGGGGGGGCCCGTGCAAAATCGTTGGTGCTACCCAACTGAGAGGATGCAGAAGACGCTTCGAGAAAAATGTAAAAATAAACGTAGAATTGAAGCATCGATGGCTGAGGCATTCATTACAGAGGAGGCGGCAAACTTCATAACAGCGCACTACGAAGCCAAAAATCGTCATTTGCATAATCCGAAGCCTCGGTACAATGCTAACGAGCCTAAAAAGGGTGGATCCAACCTCAGCCTATTCAAAGGAAATCTCGCACCAGCTAGTGTTTCACATCCAGTATCTTTGGATAACGAAGAATGGCGGACCATTTCGTTGTATATCTTCAACAACCTGATAGAAGTGCGGCCGTACATCGAGTAAGTTCTCGGTACATTGTTTCGCAACTTCTATTTCCTTTGAACTACTCTTATTCCTGGATATGTCATACAGTCGATACGTTACCATATTCTCGTATGGAGCGGAGATCCAAAAGGATTCCGTCGAAGAGTATGAGCTTCTCGCAAAGCAAGGAGGTGGCTATCCCGGTTTCATCTCTTGGTTCAAACAAACGGTAATTTCTATTAGACAATTTCATTTCATTCGCTAATTTGTGCATAATGCAACAATCCTTTCATATTAAACCTGTAGGCTAATTCAGAGTCTATGGACGCCGAATTGAGACAAGTCGCTAATGGTTTTGACTATAAGGTCCGTTCATTTGACAAGTATGACATCAACGGGTATCGCTTTCGTACCTATGGCAAAGAGCTATCGATGGCGGACCGAAAGTCAACAAATTGTTGTGTATCTGCTATCGGTGAAGGAGGTACCGAGTATTATGGGAGAGTTGAAGCAATTTATGAACTTCTGTTCTATGGTGAAAACCCACCGAATGTCGTAGTCTTCAAATGTTATTGGTTTCAGCCGAAGGAGACTAGAAGGACTCATGAACATGTAGGGCTAGTTGAAATCAACCAAAGCACTCATTTAGATGTTCCTGATTTCTATATTATGGCTCAACAGGCGACCCAAGTATTCTATCTACCGTGGGCCTACCAAACTAATCCAAATCTGAAAGGTTGGGATGTCGTTTATGAAGTGCCGCCACGTGCTAGACTTTCTCCCCCAAAGGAAGAGGATTATGAACCTCACATTAACCCAGACACATATGAAGGAGAATTCTTCCAAGAGACACGTCTTTCCAAAAAGCGTTTCAAGAACCGCTATACTTCACCCCAAAACATTGAAGTAGACAGCGACAATGAATCCGACATCACCCCAGAGGAGGAACAAGAAGAGCCGGAACAAGAAGAGGTTACTGCTGCGGATGACCTGTCAATGCTTGACCGATTACGTCAAGGTGGCCTTGCACATGTTGATGCCAATGAACCCTATGAGCCCGTCATTGATTATAGTGATGATGATGATTATGCATTTATTGATGATACTGATCGAGATTATTAGTAGTGTCAGGTATTACATTTTTTTATGTTGTACTTGATGATGATACACTTAAGTGATACACATATTATTATTCATGTCGGTCTTTCTTTATGTTGTACTAATTTCGTTTACTGTTTGTCATGGCAGGTGTTGAAAGATGGTGGGCGCTGGTCGGGAGCGTGGTCTGAGGTCTTCCATTCCAGACGCACCTCTCCGCCGAGCGTTGCTGGACAGTATGGCCACACCGCCGGGCCCTTCTTCGTCGACCGTGGTGCCCAGCAGGGGACGAGGTAGGAAGAGAGGAGGTGGGGCACGTGGTCGTGGGAGAGGAGGTAGGGTGACTGCTACGGTGCCTTCCTCGCCGCCACCCCCAGCCGTTTCACCCGAGCACGTGACTGCTAGGGTGGACTCGTCCGAGGAGGAGGCTACACGGACTCCGGTCCACGAGCCTCCGGTCCACGGGTCTTCGGCCCACGAGAGTTCGGCCCACGTGACCCCGGAGGGGCACACGTCCGGATGGGGTACCTGGCCGGATCAGCCCGAGGAGCCGAGTGGCCATGCTGATGATAGCGGGGAGCCGACTGATCTTGAGGAGGAGGGGGGCACCGTCTACCAGCGTGGTGCTACACGGCTCCCGTCCGTGCCGGTGACCCGCGAGCAGAGGTGGTTGATTTTCCCTGATGGGGAGAGGTACGTAAGTGCATTTAATATTTTTGTACCTTGTGCATTCACGTTTTTTCAAATAACTAATGTGTTGGCCTTGTCATGCTGCAAGGGTTGGGACCACCATCATAGTGTCCGCCGGCCCAACTCCGTCCTTGGAGTTCTTTGCCGGCAAAACTTCCCGGGGTTTGTCACGTTGCCTGGTGAGGGTCGGCTTCCAGAGCTTGGATTGAGCTGGGAGCACTACGTGGCTGCCCCGGCCCCGCCAAATGAGATTATCGACGGTGTCGTGTGTGACACGAGGGCAGACATGGTGATCAGAAAGTTCTGGGTAATTTCTCCTTTACACATTTAAAAATCTTCAACTAGCTAGTTATTAATTGTACTAATCAACATTGTCTCATTTGATTGCAGACATTCTACAGGTGTGAGGAGGGATACGAGGAGGACGCGGCACATGTTATCAAGAACGTCTGCAAGCGCCTACTCCAGAACTTACGGCACGAGGCTCGGGTGCAGGCTGTTCGAGACTACTACGCCTTGCGTGGTATCAAGAAGACCAAGCCGGCATGCCGCGATAAGTTCCTGAGTAAGGAGCAGTACATGAAGGTAATTCTTAAGGCCTTCTCTACTTAAGTTCCTTCATTTAGTAATTCTTAGCCGTAGCGCTCAAGTTTCTATTTGCTAACTTAGGCGCCTCCGAGATGGTGTGCGGATCGGATGGATTGTTGGGAGGTGTTGGTCGATGAGTGGTGCTCACAACGATGGCTAGCCCTCCACAAGGAGGCCAAGGACAAACGTGCCCAAATGGAAGGTGTGCCACACCATCAAGGCAGCTCCAACTTATATCAGTTCGGGCGCAACTGGGTATGTGGTTTGCTTCATGATTCATGCAATTCATTCATCATGCTAGCTTGAGCCCTTTAATTACTAATTTTCATTGTTTCTCTCTTTCAGGCACGCTACAATAAGGCGGATAAGGTGCCAGAGGTGTATGACCTGTATGCCATGGCCCACACTGCCTCTTTCAAGAAAGTCAAGGCTTTCTCTCAGTCTGACCTCGATGATGCAAACAACTTCACCAACATCTCCTCCCACAACAAGCTCGTGAGATATAGAGATGAGGGGAAGGCGAGGAAAGGGGAGGACTTTAACCCGAGCCAGGGTCCCATTGATCCAGAGCTGTTGATGATATCTGGTGGTGGGAGGTCCCATGGCTCCATAGCCATTGGAGATGGACTTATCCGTTGTCCTAGCACTCTCCCGGAGATCAAGGCGCGCCAGTCGAGCTCCGCTCCTGAAATAAGGCCTCGTGAACGGCCAGTGCAACTCGCCATCAAGGTTAGTGATACGTACTCAGTTATCTTTCTCCATTACATTGTGTGCGCTTCCATCAATGATTACAAATGGTCATGTGAGTGGTATTGCAGGCTGCTATACAGAGTGAGAGAGATAGAACAGAGAAACTTCTGGCGGAGGCGGCGGAGAGGCAGCGGGAGTTGGAGGAGAGGACGACAAAGATGCTGGAGGAGGAGAGGGCACGGAATGACATGCAGGCAAGGGCCATGTACGAGCTCCTTGTGGTAAGTTTCTTCTGCAGATTAGCCAAAACATTCATGTAGTGTTTGTCTCATTACTAACTAGTATGACTGAGTCGTCAAAACCAAATGTGCAGTCTGTGTGCGAGAAGACAGGTCAGACCGCTCCGCCGATGCCAGTGATTGCTCCTGGGACCACGGTGAGTTTTATTTGAATGGACATTACTTGCTAGTCTTAACATTTGAGTGTCATCATGCTAACAAGACATTGGAAATGATCTTTGGTGCAGCATAACTCCAGACAAGCATCACACGATCCTTCTCCAGCTACCGACACGAGCCACCCCGCTCCTACACCTCCTGGATCTTGGTAAGTTTATCTAGTGTTTTGCTTAACACATGCATAAAGACCTAGACTTAGCTTTATTCCTCCAATGCTTACCATAATGACGTAGACTTAGCTTCTTCTCCTCCAAAATGACTTAATAAGCTTACTGACCTCCAAAACCATCCATTTTACCTAAGTTAGCTCTAAAACAATCTATACTTAGCTTACTTATGTCAAAAATTGCATAATTAGCTTAGTTAGCTCATAGACGATCCATTTTACCTAAGTTAGCTCCAAAATGACCCATCTTACCTAGGTTAGCTTATAAATGATCCAGTTTATCCAAGTTAGCTCTAAAATGACCCAATTTACGTAGAGTAGCTCCTAAACGATCCATTTCACCTAAGTTAGCTAAAAATGATCCATTTCACCTAAATTAGCTCTTAAATGATCCATTTCACCTAAGTTTGCTCAAAAACGATCCATTTCACCTAAATTAGCTCTTAAATGATCCATTTCACCTAAGTTTGCTCAAAAACGATCCATTTCACCTTAGTTAGCTCAAAAACGATCCATTTCACCTAAATTAGCTCTTAAATGATCCATTTCACCTAAGTTTGCTAAAAAACGATCCATTTCACCTAAGTTAGCTCAAAAACGATCCATTTTACCTTAGTTAGCTCAAAAACGATTCATTTCACCTAGTTAGCTCAAAAACGATCCATTTCACCTTAGTTAGCTCAAAAATGATGCCCTTCACCTTAGTTAGCTCAAAAACGATTCATTTCACCTTAGTTAGCTCAAAAACGATCCATTTTACCTAAGTTAGCTCATAAACGATCTATTTTATCTAAGTTAGTTCTAAAATGATCCATTTAACCTTACTTAGCTCATAAATGATCCATTCTACCGAAGTTAGCTCTAAAATGACCCATTTTACCTAGGTTAGCTCCAAAATGATCCATCTTACCTAGGTTACCTCTAAAATGATGCATTTTACCTAAGTTGGCTCATAAGCGATCCATTGCACCTAGGTTAGCTCATAAACGATCCATTTCACCTAAGTTAGCTCACAAATGATCAATTTCACCTAAATTAGCTCATAAATGTCATATATATTCTTCTTCTTCTTCATTTTCTTCTTCTTCTTCTTCTAATCTTCTTCTTCTAACTTTCTTATTTCCCATTTTGCAGATTTCATTCACTTGACGAAAGCTTGCATAGATGGAGTGCTCCTTATCCCTTTCTCTGTTTCTTTTGTATCGTTGAACTATGCATGTATCGTTGGATGAAACTATTGTAATATATATGGTTGGATGCCTCTATGTTGAACTTGTTATGTATGATGGAACTATGCATGTAATATATATGGTTGGATGATGAAGTTATGTGTTGGATATCTTATATGTTTGCTCTGTAATGGCCTTTTGAAATATATCTATATATGTCATATATATTTGTGATGAAAATTGTTGGATTTAATAAAAAAACAGATAAAAGAGCCAATATGCAGTCAGTTTGCCTACAGTGGCAGACGGCAAAGACTTTGCCGTCAGTGGCAGACGGCAAAGAACCTGCCACGTAGTGACGTGTAGATGACATCATACGGCGGACGGCAAAGACCCTAGAAATTTTGCCGTCTGCGGCGGACGGCAAAGGCCTTCCGTTAGCCACTTAACGGACTGACAGCGCAATTATTGCCGTCCGCCGTCTTTGCCGTCTGCCGCTCTCTCTTTGCCGTCCGCCGCAGACGGCAAAGACTTTGCCGTCAGTAGCAGACGGCAAAGAACCTGTTTACCGAAGCCTACTTTGCCGGAGCCTTTTGCCGTCCGCCGCTGACGGCAAAGGCCTTTGCCGTCCGCCGTTTGTGCCTTTGCCGTCCGCTATGGCAGACGGCAAAGTAGCTGATTCCTGTAGTGCTTTGCAAATCTGCGCAAGATCCAACTCAAGCTCAACCCCGAGAAGTGTGTGTTTGGAGTCCCTTCCGGCAAGCTTCTCGGGTTCTTTGTGTCCCAGAGAGGGATTGAAGCCAATCCCGACAAGATCAAGGCCATTGAGCAGATCGAAGCACCAAAGCGCGTCAAAGATGTGCGAAGACTTGCCGGTTGCGTGGCTGCTCTCAGCAGGTTTATCTCTAAGTCAGCAGAGCGCGCCCTGCCGTTTTTCAAAATCTTGAAAAAGGCAGGTCCAATGAAGTGGACTCCGGAAGCGGAGGCTGCGCTGCAAGACTTGAAGAGGTACCTGTCCTCTACTCCAATACTTGTCGCACCTAAACCACAAGAGAAGTTGCTGCTGTACCTAGCGGCAACCAATCAAGTGGTTAGTGCTGCGTTAGTAGCGGAGAGAGAGGCATATGATGAGCCAGCGACTCCGGCAAGCGAATCCAGCGACAAGCAGGGGGCTTCCCCGACGAGCTCTGGTATCGACAAGGATGAATCCGCGCAGATGCAAGAGGAGATACGGAAGAAAATGGTGCAGCGCCCAATTTACTTTGTCAGCTCCCTTCTGCAGGGGGCTAGGTCAAGGTACTCTGGTGTGCAGAAGTTGCTTTTCGGCCTTCTCATGGCCTCGAGAAAGCTGCGCCATTACTTCCAAGCACATGAGATAACAGTAGTCACTCGCTTTCCGCTGAAAAGGATATTGCAAAATCCGGAAGCGACAGGCAGGATTGTTGAGTGGGCACTGGAACTGTCGAGCTTTCGCCTCAAGTTTGAAAGCACTTCAACTATCCAAAGCAGATCATTATCAGAGTTTATAGCAGAGTGGACGCCAACACCAGACGAAGAAATCCCAGAGACGAGCATCCCCATCAAGGAAGCAAGCAAAGAGTGGATAATGTACTTTGATGGTGCCTTCTCGCTGCAAGGCGCCGGTGCTGGTGTGCTGCTTGTCGCACCCACCGGAGAACACCTCAAGTACGTGGTCCAAATGCACTTTCCCAAGGAGCAAGCGACAAACAATACTGCAGAGTATGAGGGTTTGCTTGCCGGTCTTAGGATCGCGGCGGACCTTGGGATCAAGAAGCTGATTGTAAGGGGTGACTCGCAGCTTGTCGTCCGCCAAGTGAACAAGAATTATCAGAGTCAGTTGATGGAAGCTTACGTCGATGAAGTGAGAAAGCTTGAAGAGCACTTTGACGGCCTACAGATGGAGCATGTTCCAAAAGCTCAGAACGACATCGCCGACGGCCTGTCAAAGTGTGCTGCACTTAAGTTACCTGTGGAACCAGGGATCTTCGTGCTCAAGCCGACTCAGCCATCCGTAACACCATCAATTGGACAGATCAAGAAGAGGAAGTTTCGGTGACTATTTTTCGGCAGAGCTTCCCGAAGCCGCCGCCAAGAAAGTCCCCAAGATCAACGCCGGAAATGCTGAGGAGCAGTCTGCTCCTGCGAGCCCTAGGGTTTGTACAGTTGAAGCAGACGCTCCCGACAAGCTTTGCTCCGGCAAACTTGCCGGGGAATGTCAAGCTCCGGCTGAACCGCACGTTCTTGCCGTAGAAGCGGACGTTCCCGCAGCAGCAGATGTGCCTTTAGTCCTTGCTGACGAGCCGCAAGCTCCAGCATGGGCGCAGCAGATTGTCCATTTCCTCCAGACAGGAGAACTTCCCGAAGAGCATGAAGAAGCAAAAAGAGTAGCCCGGCAGTCAAGCATGTACCAGTTTGTCGACAGCACACTGTACAGAAGAAGACTCAACGGTGTGAAATTGAAGTGTATTCCCCGGGAAGATGGACAGAAGCTGTTGGCAGAGATACATGGAGGCATATGTGGCCATCACATTGGCGCAAGAGCACTTGCCGGCAAGGCGTTCCGGCAAGGTTTCTTTTAGCCAGAAGCCCTCCAGGATGCAACTGCACAAGTAACCAAGTGTGAAGCGTGCCAGTTCCATTCCAAGCAGATACATCAGCCAGCTCAAGCTCTCCAGACGATCCCTTTATCCTGGCCATTTTCGGTCTGGGGGCTCGACATCCTCGGCCCCTTTCCCCGCGCAGCCGGGGGCTTTGAGTACTTGTACGTTGCAATCGACAAGTTCACAAAGTGGCCGGAAGTGGAACCAGTGAGAAAGGTGACCGCGCAGTCAGCAGTCAAGTTGTTCAGGTCGATTGTTTGCCGTTTTGGGATCCCTAACAGGATCATCACCGATAACGGCACACAATTCACAAGTCGCACCTTCATGCAATATGTCCAAGACCTTGGCGCCAAGGTCTGCTTCGCTTCTGTTGCTCACCCGAGGAGCAACAGTCAAGCGGAGAGAGCAAACACTAAAGTGCTGCGCGGACTCAAGTCAAGGACTTTCGACAGGCTGCACAAGTGCGGAAGAAACTGGATCGAGGAGTTGTCGGCGGCTCTTTGGTCGATCAGAACGACGCCGAATCGAGCCACTGGACAGACGCCTTTCGCTCTAGTCTATGGAGCAGAGGCAGTTCTCCCCACGGAACTCGTGTACGGGTCACCTCGAGTGCTCGCTTATGATGACCTCGAGCAAGAGCAGCTGCGACAAGACGACGCGCTGCTCCTTGAGGAGGACCGTCTTCAGGCTGCTATGCGAGCTGCTCACTACCAGCAAGCTTTGCGCCGCTACCATAGCCGCAAAGTTAATGCCAAAAGTCTCGAGGAAGGCGACCTTGTTCTTCGGCGTGTTCAGTCCGCCAAGAATTCCAACAAGTTGACGCCAAAATGGGAAGGCCCTTATCGGGTGAAACGAGTCACTAGGCCCGGCGCTGTCCGCCTAGAGACCGAAGATGGCTTTCCGGTGAGCAACCCCTGGAACATCGAGCATCTTCGTAAGTTTTATCCGTAAGGCGCGGTTGCCGTGATCCGCTCCGGCAACCACCTTTTGTACAAGTCTTGCCGCTGTAGCATGTAATCCTTTGTACAAAGTCGGGCGCAGACCCCGTGCATCAGTAAAGCTTATGTGCCCCGCACAACTTGTCATTTCGTGCTTTCTATTTTCTTGCATGTATTATCTGACACTTTGTGCAGCACCTACCCCCGGTAAGCAATAACGGGCCCAAGGCTCCATACCTGTATTTTCTCTTCTATCTTTTTTATCAAGGAGAAGAAGGTTCCCTCGCGCACAAGTTTGCCGGGGGGGGGGGGGAGGAAGATAGTGATATGGACCAAGCACCGTTCAAGAAATCCTTGCCTTGCCGGGAAGCAGACAGCACAAAAGCTAAGTTGCCAAAGTTTGAGCAATCAAAATTTTAATTTTTAAGTTATCTTCCTTGAACGACCGCACTTTGTATGGAAAACCTGTGCGCGGAGGAACCAACTCGTGGCTAGCCGCGCCCTTACTTTGTTTCGAGCACGCTCAACGACTTAAGTGTGCTGCGACTAGTGTCGCGCCCTTACTTTGTTTTCGAGTTCGCTCAACAACATAAGTGTGCTGCGACTAGTTGCGACAAAGTTTCTTGTCGGCAACAGCACCGCCAGCAGGCTGCTGAAGTCCCGCACTCAGCGCTCGTGGCAAAGGTGCCTACGCTGGCAAGTTCCCTAAAAGCGTAGGGTAGGAACATACAAAGCAAAGGGAATCAAGTAAAGGAAATAACGTTGCAATGACTACCCAAAATAAAGTTATATTACAAAGCAACTTGTCGCAGCTCTAATAGACTGTTTTCATGACATGGTTAACAGCGACAAGGAAAAGAAGAAAGTGGACAAGACTAGTCCGCGCGGTCGCCCTCGACCCTCTTGATGCCACCCACCTTGTCCACAATGGGTGCGACAAGGGCCTTGAGCGCTTCTTGGTCGGCGTCCGGCGGCAAACTCCTGAGGACGTTGGTGAGGTTGAGGCCTGGATTGCGGAAGGCCACCTTCACCAACACCTTCTGCAGGGCCCCCGCGCAGAGCCTGCGCGACTCGTCCGCCAGCTGCTTTGGGATCTTCTCCCGGAGTTGCTGGAGGGCCGTCGCCACGCCTCTGAAGAACAAAGTTAGCTTGGCGCTGGGGTGGAGGTTCTCGTCGGTGGAGTACCCGAGATATTCCGCCCCCAGCTGCGCCAGCTCCTTGTCGATATCCGTGGCAGCATTGACAAGACCTTCTGTCCAATGCTTCACGGTTTCCTTGAAGACGTTTTGGGTGATGGCAGCGCTCTCCAGCAGCGCTTTCTCGGCCCTGATCTCCTCCTTCAGGGTCTCCTCCCGATCCTTGGCGCCGTCCAGCGTCTGGGTTAGGGTGGCCAGCTTCAGCTCGAGGTCGGCGATGGAGTCCTTGGCGACGGCGAGCTCCTTGCCCTTCTCGGAGAGGCGGACCTGCAGCTCGGAGTGGCTGTGGGCGTCCTTCTCTCGCTCGAGCTTGAGTGCGGCAACCTCCTCGCCGCTCGTCCTGAGGTTGGCCTCCAGCTGCGCCACCCTCGTCTCCAACTCCCTCTTCGCGGTCTCGGCGGCCGCGGCGGCATCCTTCGCTTCTTGGAGAGCTCCGCCAAGAGATCGCTCGCGCACGGCAAGTTCGTCCTCGTGGCTGTCGAGGTCGACCTTCCGCTGCGTCAGCTCGCCTTCTCATCTAGATAGCTCTTCGGCAACAAGCCGCTGCTGCTCCTCCACTTCTGCCTTCTCAAGGATGGAGGCCTACTGCGCCTCGGCAAGCTGCTCCCGCTCCTCCGCCAAAGACCGGAGAGCCGCTTGGTTGATGGCCCAGAGCTCCTCCGCGCGCTTCTCGATATCAGCACCCGCCTTGGCGGCCAGAGCCTCTCGAGACTCCAGCTTGGCTTGCCGGGCGCGGTAAAGCGATAGCAACTTGCGCAGCAGCCGCTCCTCCTCGGGCTCGCTGCTGCTGCTTGGCGCATCGACAAGTTTCAGCCCGGCGGAGGAAAGCACCTCCCCGTCGAAGGTCTCTCCCTCCACCGGCGCCCTGGACGTGGACGCCCAAGGGAGCTGGATGAAGACGTCGTCGCCGGCCTTTAGATAGGCGTCTGGCTCGGGCTTGTCGGAGCTGGGGGCTACGGCAGCGGCGGAGGGCTCGGTGGCCAGCGTAGCGCCTGGCGCTCCTGCGGCCTCAGGGCCGTCAGTATGACCACCAGCCCCTTCGCCAGCCGCTGCGGCGGCAGCCTCGGCGGCCTTTGCGCCGGCGGGATCGTCTGCAACAGCGGCGTCGTCAGCAACGACCTCCGTCTCCATTGGCTCGGCTACGGACGGGTCTGGCGGAGGAAATGAAAAGACAAACAGTCAAGCAAATATCCAAAAAGAAGAATCCAAAGAAGAAAAGTCCAAGGGAAGAGTGAAGCAAAGGGGTTACCTGCGCGGGCCGGCTCCTCGGTAAGATTCCTTGCCGGGGAGCTCTCCCTCGGCGGCGTGGTCGTAGCCCCCGCCGGCGGAGGGTCGCTGGTGCCATCCCTCGCCGGAGAGCTCGCCCTTGGCGGAGTGTTCGCCCTTGGCGGAGAATCCGTCCTTGGCGGAGGACTCGCCCTTGCCGGAGAGCCTCCCCTTGGCGGTGTGGTCGAAGCGTGCGGCACGTCGGGGGCGGTCTCCTGGCGCTCCTGATGCTGCTGCTCTGCTTCTACACAAGTCAACAAACAAGGTATCAGCAAAGAAGAAGCACCCACGCGCGCCCAACAGCAGAAGATGAACTACACTTACGCTGGGGGCTGCGCTGGGGGCTGCTCTGAAGAACAGTCACTGGGTCCGGCAAACTTGTCTCAGGCGCGCCCCCTGCTGTCACGGCGGGCTCGTCCTCAATGACGATCACCGGGACCTTGGCCCTCTTCGCTGCCCTCTGGGCCAGAGTTCTGAACAGAGAACAGGTTTAGAGTTAGGCAAGAGAGATACAAGACAAAGCAACAAAAAAAAAATACAAGGACAGCGAAGACTTACTCTTCTTCCTCCTCGTCGGAGCTGAGCGCGGATAAGTCAAAATCTGGCTCACGCGTCCCGGCCCGAGGAGGCGGAGGAGTGGGCTCCCTTGGCCGCTTAGTGGGAGCAGGGACGGTGGTCTGAGAAGACCCCGCTCCGGTTGCCGCCGAAGCGTGAGGGGCGGCAGGGGCAGAAGTTGCGGTCCGGGACGACCCTCCTCTAGCCGCTGCAGAAGCGCGAGGTGCTCCCGCGGCAGGCTTGCTTGCCGCAGTGGCGCGCGTTGCGTGACGCGGCGGCTGTTTGCCCGTCTGCCGCTCCGTCACGTCCCCGGCCTTGCGGAGGCGCCTTCGCGGAGCCGGGGGCTCTGCTGGTGGCGGCGAGCTGCCTGAGGACGAGGAAGAGGAGTCGCCGATCTCCAGTGAGCCGCTCGTGTCCCCAACGGGCCCGCTCGACTCGGCGCCCTGCTCGGCAGGCCCGCTCGATTCGACGCCCTGCTCGGCGGGCTCACTTGTCTCGGCGACCTTCCCGGCAAGCTTCCCCGCTTTGAGGAACTCTTCCTGCTCGGCAAGGCTTGTCACCTCCGCTGCCTCCGCCTCCTCCACTGTGTACCCAAACTCGCCCGCGGCCGCGGCTGCCGCTGCCTCTTCCAGTCTGGTGGCAATATATGCCATCTCCTGGTCAGTGGTGTCGCGGGTGAGGCCTTTCTTCTCGTCGGAGTCGATTGGCTGTTCCACCAAGTTGTCGAAGAACGCCTGCACAGCTTTGTCGGAAGGCTCTTGCCAAGTGGGGTCGATCCCGTGGGAATCGCACAGCGGCATCGCTGCACGATGGCGCTGAGCGACGAGTTGTTGCACAGCGGAACTACGCCCTGTGGCAACGTAAACCACTCGGGATGGTCGGAGTCGTACTTGAACAACGCCTGGAGCATCGCGTTAAGCTCCAGGACAGTGAAGTTGTAATTGAGGCCCGGGCGCAGCCTCATGATGTCTGCCGCGTTCTCGAACTCCCAGGCGGGCCTCTTCCTCTCCTGCAAGGGGGCGATGCGGCAGCGGAGAAAGTCTGCTCCAACTGCGCCTACGGTCAGCTTGGCGTGCCTGAGGCGAAGGATCCGGGTAGTGGCAATCTTCGATTTACTATCTTCCGGTGCCAAGTCGCTCCAGTCGTCGCCGCGTACTACTGGGGTTTGGCGCCGGGCGGTAAAGTGCTGCGGGTCATCCTCTACGATCCAACACCAGTTGGCTCTCCACTCATCCCACTTGCCGCGGAGCTCTCCCGATAAGTAAGCCTCCTTCTTGTGGGTCCTAGAGATCCAAGAGATTCCGCCAGACAGAGGCTCTCCCCTCTCAACTCGAGGCGTGAAGTAATGGCTGAAAAGAGCTACATTCGGGAAGACTCCGACAAAGTTTTCGCACAGATGTGCGAAAACGGCCATGGTGAGGATGGCGTTGGGGGTGAAGTCAAGGAGATGGAACCCGTAGGTGTTCATGATGTCGCAGAAGAACTCGGAATAGGGCAGGCAGAGCCCGCAGTAGAAGAACAGAGCGAAGAATGCGTAGCCATTCGGGAACATCTTGCAGGCGATGACCGGGAGTACCTTGGTGCGCGGATGCGCCTTCGTCTCCCTCGACCAGAAAAGGTAGAAGGAATCCCTCAGCTCCTCCGCGTCAAGCTTTGGCGGGAAGACCGCCTTCTTCTTCCGCATCGCCGCGAGCCGCAGCGCCTCGACCGACTTCTTGGTCTTCCCCTTCTTGCCTTTCGGAGCCATGGCGGAAGCGGTGAAGGGGGATTGACGGTGCTGGTGGTGCTGGTGGCGACGGAGGGCGGAGCGTTGCTCTCTTTCGGCCTTCGGGAAGGAGGGGAGCGGCGGGGGTTTCTGAGGATTGAAGAAGCGACGGGCAGATGGACGAACTGCCCCTGTTTCCCCTGCTTATAAGGGGGAAGGGGGCGGACGTTCCGCATTTCCAATTAAAGAAACAGGCCACGATCTCCCCCACTATGCCGCATTAAACGCGCGTCGTTAAGGGAGGGCGCGGTGGATACGGAGTGGGATACGGCGTGCCGCAGGCCGCGCGTGCCCGTGCACTGTTTTGGGCCTGGCCCAACAGCGCTCGGCACCATGTATGGCCCAGGCCCGGGGGCTCCTGTCGGTGTACTAAAGTAGGGGTACCTTAGTATCCCGAACTTGTGCACGGGCAGTTGCAGCGTCCCGCGGCAAGGCTTGCTAGGCGACCGCCAAGGTCCTCCGTGGTTCCTTTGTTGCCATTCAAGAACAAAGTATTCAAGTCAAAGAGACAAGACCCCGGCAGGAGGAGCTTGCCGGGATGGCCACTCAAGGCACAAAAACCACTCAAGGCACAAGACCCTGGCAAGTGGAGCTTGCCGGGAAGGCCAATCAAAGGCATATCAAGGAACTTGCCGCGGCGCGCCACACGTCGCGGCAAGGCCCGGTGAGCGACAAGCTCCCAGAAGCGACAAGATAGCAACCGCGGCAAGGCACTTGCCGCGGCAAGCTTCCACTCAGTACCCGCGCTCCAGCTCATCCACCCACGTGTCGCCCTGGGACCATCCCGGGTGCACGTGGCGGAAGGCTGTGCAGCCTGGGGTACACGGTGGCAAGCAGCGATGACAAGGCTACCGTCGTGGTGGACGGTGGCGCCCCTGACGGCCACTTTTTGCACTGTTTGGGCGACGGCGACGGGCATTTAATGCCCTTGTCCCCTGCCGTCAGGGTTAGGTATGGAACACTGTTCCATCTACCACCCTTTTTATATTTTTACCCCCATCTGTGTTGCCACCTGTCGGTAACCCCTTTGACCTATAAAAGGAGGCCCATGCGCAACGTAGAAGGGATTCCGAACATCGATCACTCTCCACGCTCGGTCTAGCTAGCGGTTAGAGTGTACTGTAGCTCTCCTCGCTCCCGAGCAAGAACACAATACAAACTAAAGAAGGAGTAGGGTTTTACGTATCCGTGCGGCCCGAACCTGGGTAAACTGCTCGTGTGCTCGCCTCGATCCGCTCTTTGTGCATCCTCCGCCCCCTGCCGTACCGAGAAGGGGCTTCGGTCCCATAGGTGTTCGTGGGCGATCAGTTTCCCCGACACTCGCCGATGCTAGGCGCCATCGGCGGTGGCCGACGGGATCCCGTGGGGGTGGTAGTAGAATCAAATATGATAAAGAAATACTTCCAAATTTTGTTTCGAGAGCATAAAGTTTAATCTTATCCAACGATGTTATTTTGGTGACCTCTCCTGTTTCTTATGTATCTGAAAATTGATGATTTTTCACCCGCAAAAAACAAGAAAATTGATGATTTTCAGTGATTTTAGGTATTGTCTCCATGTTCAGCTACATTCAGTCGGAATATACCTCTACCTCTGCTTTTTTTTGCGAGTGCTCTACCTCTGCTTCTAAAGTGATTGATGTATGTGTGGGGGAACAAGTGCATATACAAGAGCTCGAAATTGTCGAAACTGAGAGCAGATGACATTCTTTTATGAATTGTGTAGGAACAAACTTGTCCTTATGAAATATATTACTCCCTCCGTCCCAAAATAAGTGACTCAAAAATGACTCAACTTTATACTAACTTTAGTACAAAGTTGAGTCACTTTTGAGTCACTTATTTTGGGACGGAGGGAGTATCTCTCATGTACTTTCACAAGGTCTGAACCCTTTCATGAACACGACAGTAATGTACTGAAAGTTAACAGTCAATCTTTTAAAAAAATTCTAGGGTTTCTTCGGTGCACATCCTATTTGATTAAAGTTGTACAATAGTTCAAGCCTTAATAGACTACTTGAACACAATACAATCCCACTGCAACACGTCAGGGCAAAGCCTGAACTCACATTACAATAACAAACAAAAGATATTCATCATGGAGAAACCAATCTTAACTCGAACCGTCTCATCAATCAGTCCTGAAGCAGAACATAAACCTGAACCGGTTGTTCCTAGAAGCACAATTTACTGGAAGCATCCAATTGCATACATGACATAGAAGCACATACAGACATGCATGGATTTGTTCCTTTGTGTCAGGTTTACACAAAAAAGGAGTTGAATACATACAAGACTTTGTAGGACGACATAGTAGACATTCTTCACATGTCGAGAATTTTGGGCAATAGAGTACAAAACACTCATTGGTCCAACTAGCAAGACCGCACAAAGTCATTTTGATAGTTATCTGGTGCCACAGACTTCAAGATGTTGGAATATATAATGCATGTCAAAATAAGACCACAGGCTTGTGCTGCAACAGTAAACTAAGGGATTAAAATATAATGTAAAATGGCTCATGGTAATAATTCTGTAATAAAAGAGGAGCACATATTTTAAACTATCTGGGCCTTTTGGATGCTATTCGCCGTATTACAATTAACAAAACCACATTAGTAAAACCTTCGAAAGGACATCCATATTTTTTCATCTCTTGTTATAACACATCTTTATCTTTTGGTTTACGGTATGCTCTGACCACATCTTCAATCTCTTACCACTCTGAGTTTTGTGACCATCTGAATTGCAGTCATGCCATCCATTTTTTGTCAGTCAAATGATAAGAATGGTGCGACATACGTGATGAATACAACAAAGGAATCACCATAGAAAAGCTATTGGTGTCGTCTTCAACTACTATTGATGTAGTGTTGAACCAACGGTCAGAGCAACACTTGCCAAACACCCTATGATGCCTATTTATGTAAATATAATGACTAATGCATCATGATTTAGTAACAAGTGGCATAGGTTTGTATTGTTAGTTCTTGCGCATTACTAGAATGTGGATTGGAACAACATTTTTGTGTGTGAATATAATGTATTTGGGCATATTTCATGCATATGAACAACTAGTAATGCTTTTAGCATGTCCAATTGGACATCATAAGTGCATTTTCCATTGTAACATCAACAGAGTGAATGAAAACAATACACGACCAATATAATGTAATCCATTCATGTATGCGGACTCCCAGGTCACCATATTTCACATACCCTTCACGCACAAATCTCATTTTAGAGTTATGGATCAACTGACGAATCATATTGTTTTTATAGAAAAGGGGCACAACCCTTTCTTTCATTTTGTTATAATGAAATCACAAGTGCACAAACAGTGTGATTTCTCAGATGTGAGCATAGGCGCAAGCATCAGACTTAGTTCAAAAATAGTTCAAAAATAGCAATAGCCACAGGTTGGCCAGAGTGCAAGCAGAATCATCCATCAGCTAGAAAAATGCCACCAAACAGGAGTGCTTCAAGATAGAGCGTCAATGAAGATAGAAAATCACTAGCAGTGATGCAGGGCCTCAAATTTGCTTGTACAACCTGTTAAGAATCATCAAACCAAAACAAAGTCTATACAGGTATTGCAGTTACATGTATCAGGATTCAGGAATTGGTAAGATCACTCCAGGCATGGATGCTAGATCAGTACTTTTGATATTAAACAATTGTTAGAAAGTGGATTGCAAGAAAAAAATCATGAATAAGATAGAAGTAGAAATGCTTTCAGAAATTTCAATTGGACCAAAGTGAAGAAGAAGAAAAGCACATCAAATATAATCTACTCCACGCATGCATGTATGCTAACTTCCTAGTAACAATTTTGCACATAGCCATAACATTCATGCACAAATCTTGCTTTACAACTTCAAGACATATGGATACTCTTTACAGATTAGGGATGGGAACAACGAACACATCTCTTACATAATACATGGATAATTGAATAGGAGATAATACCCTGGATCCTTTAAGCTGCAGAGGATAGGCGACTACTTGGCAATGGCTGCGTCGATGGTGACCAGACCTGCAGCACGGCGCCGCTACATTTACATGCTTCCCGGCGGCGATGACGGTGGCTGCTGGGTGTATTCGTTTTAGAGGATAGGAAGGCAACCGGTGCTAGAACTAGGTGCGGTGGTCCGACAGATGTGGAGAGAATGCTGATGCAGCAGATTCCTAACCCTAGCTCACAGATCGCTTGCTAGAGGTACAGAAAGGGAACAGAGGACAGGAAGGAGATGATGGGTTCGGAGGGACAGTTTCACAGTTAAATTAATTTGCAAGGTCGCCACCTGATGATAACATCCCGCTCATCCATTTTCCATCTAGTAGCGCACAATTTCTCAGAGCATCTGGTGCACAAGTCGGGCCGTTGCACAAGATACATTCTCGGTGGGGGTTTGTTACCTCGCACTTTGGTGACCGTTTGTGATAAATGGGTCAATGACTCCCATGGATTGAAAATGTAGTGTATGTGGATGCTATAAATTGAAGATGGATGCAGGTTCTGCGTTTGCTTGTGTAGGATATTAAAATATTTTCAAGTTTTCATGTGCTATAATGTAATGCTGAAAAAGAATGATTAAAGTCTGGCCACATAATGTAGTAAAAACATATTTTTTTTGCATACTAAAACTCTTTGCTTCTATATCCTTGCGCATGAATCATTACATGTAATACTCTTTGGAGAGCACTGTGGCTACACTAGCAGTTATCCATACGATAGATTCATTACATAAGTTTCAAATATGATTATAGTAAACCTTAAAATAAACAATGCCCAGAAAACCGCTCACATAAATGTAGACGACATGAACTACATACTAATCCTAACAATACTCATGCAATCTTCACCACCTGATGCTCATCCATAGGATGCGGACTAATTGGCAGGATGGTTTTAACCATACAAAAAGTGGCTTGTTCTCCAGCCCATCCATATGACTTTCCATGAAATTTTTTCAAATCATCATATCGCATCTTCACATAAACATACCATTGCTTTCATTATGTTGGGACTGCACAAGGCGCCAGTTGTAGTGCTTGAGCTTATTGTATATTATGCAACCAACAATAAAACAAGTTGCTTGTTGGTTTGGTTTAACAATGGCTTCAATAACCATAGTCTGGTGAACACCAAGTTTGATTCCGAGCTGAGCGGCAATAGCACTGGATGCTCTCACTACCTTGGCCGACTTTAAATCATGATGGGGTGATGATGGTGGATCATCATCACCCCTTGATTCTTGCACAATTTTCTGTTTCTGCAAGGAGCAAAATCATATTACAACCAATCTAACAAAGGCACGCACAAAATTATCTAAAGTGACTCAAAAATAGTTGATAATTACCTTATCATCTGAACTCGGAGCAGTCCTAGAAGTAGAATCCTCTTCAAACAATGAGCGCTTCCTTGACCATTCACTTTTATCCATCTACATATACAGAGTTAGTGAGTTACTCATACTAATAGTTAGTCCCATGCACACTTGAAATTACTTTCATAACACTTAATTAACAATGTCAAAAAGGTTTGCATTGTTTATGAAATAAAATTAACAATGAGTTACTCATACTTGGCTCGGCTCGTGTGGTCATTGTTTATGAAATAAAATTTGATTAGGGATGTTTTGCACATGTGTGGTGATGTTTCGTGTCATCGCTTGGTTTCAGCACTTATGTGCAGATTTCTTGTGGTCATATTGTAAGGATATAGACGTTCATGCCAAACTCTGTCAACAAATCTTAGTGTGGTGTTTGTGTTATTGCTCGTTCTTTGGATGAATAGAATATGTCTCAGATTATTATTTTTAATTACCCAGCCACATACATAATGTAAGATACGTAACCAGGGCCATGGATTATCTGCTCCTGAGTATAAATGGACTTGGATGAACAGTAAATTCAGAAAAATGGTAAGCAAATTAAAAGAAAACTGAATATTTTTTGTGGAAAGCATTGTTGAATGTTTTGAGAGCTCACAAAGTTTCATCATGGAATGAAATTCTTGGATGTCGTGGCCAAAAAAAATATTCAGTGTTCCAAAAGAGCTATTTCCGAAAGCATTCTCAAGCACTGAATTTTTTTTTCGTCAAGGCTTCCGTGAATATCATTCCATGATGAAACTTTGCATACAATTGAAATATTCAACAATATTTGCCTCAATGTTTTTTTACTTTTCACAAATTTTTATTGAATTTTTATTCAAACAGGGGTTATTTTTTTAATGAAATTTATGATATTTTGCATATTTCAGTGGGGTCGGAAAAATTTTTAGCTCCAAAATTTCGATGCAGATTCAAACCGATTTCAAAATAAATTTAAATTATGTTAAAATTAATTAAAATTAAGTGAAATTTAAAATCTGAATTAATTTCTGATGTGAAATTTCCGAAATTTTGCATATTTCAGTGCGGTCCAAAATTATTTTGTTTCTGAAATAAAAAACCCACTGCATATGTGCTCATGAGCAGAGGAGGATTTTCGTGTAACCAGCAGCTATTTTGGTTATTATGCTCAATAGAGTGCGAGCTAGTATGCAGCCTTATACCTCATGGCTAGTAGACAAAACCTCCTCATCGGAATCATCATCTTCGTTGGAATCATCATCTTTGTCGGAATCATACTGCAAGAAAGAAAGAAACGGAAGCATGCACCCAATTAAAGGAATATACATATAGTACATCGATGTGTGGCACCAGATGGTATTATATGTGAATACAACAGGTGAGGTATATATGTGAAGCGTACTTCTGAACTGGATATATGCAAGATCTGTGTGAGGCTAGGATTTCATGGGAATGGCATAAAATTGATGCTTGAGTTGATGTAACCCATAAATGTACGAACATACCTCGCAGTAGCATCTATCTATAGCCAATCCAGGACGGTTGGGGTGGACTTTCGTGGCCGCGTGCCGCAGCGCTACCTCGGTCAGCTCCACCTCTTCCCTAGTGAACCCCTTCCCGTGAAGTTCATAATAGACATGTTGGAGCAAAGGCATGTTCCCCGGTACTAAGCCGCTGACGTCCTGATTTCCTACGCTGGTACAACATTTCAAATCTTCAAGCATTGGGAGTGCTCCTCCCTCTCTACCAAATATGATCTCTATAGTTGCGTCGAGATTTCTCAAGTTTTGGAACTCGTCGCTACCAATAGTATATGCTAAGGGAGTGTTATATATCGGCATGTGGAGGCAGCGGAGCACTGGTAGCCTCCCGAGGATAAGCAGATCCTGTTCTCTCACCACTTTAACATAGAAGTTCAGGTAGGACAGATGCGGACAACACGTGGAATCCAACCACCATGGACGCCTTGCCAAACATATGCCAATCAGTAACACCTCACGGAGCTCTAATGGCGGTGCCCAGGCTTCCCAGGCGCCATTATCATTATATTCCTCAGTCATGACCTTCAGAATTTGGATTCTGCGCAGATTGCATAGCGACTCAACCAAAGCCTTACTCATGCTCTCGTCTAACTCAGGGATACGAATATTTAGATTCCTCATCTCTGTCAGCTTTCTCAGCTGCGTGACAAAGTTTGGGCACTCGTCCACGCAGAGCTCAAGATCTTCCAGAGATGTCAACTTCCCTATCTTAGCCATTATAATTGTGATCCTGTAGGCACGCAGGCACACCAGTTTGCTCATCTCAGCGACAGAGGCTGGCAATTCCTCTATGTCACCCCCCCTTATGTCCAATGTCTGCAGAAACTTGAGATCATGTCCTATCTTCACTGGAAGCTCCACAACCGATGTCTTAACCAGCCCTAGGTACCTTAGCTGAACCAACCTGCCAAGATGCTCAAGGTGACAAGCCCCCGCAGAAAAATCACAGTTATCCAGGACCAATACTCGTAACACTGTAAATTTCAACAGTCGGAGCAATCTACTATCACTAGACAAGGTTGCACTAAATGACCTCACATGTCCCATTTCCATGCTAACAGGGTTGTGCCCTGCACACCATCGGTGGATGGCTAATCTATGAACAGTGCTACTTTTACTAGGTAAATATGTGTGGAGGTCCTTGTCATTATCACATACTGTAACAAAGTTTAACTTACTTGACAAGTTGCGTATTAAATCCAGCACCATATCATGAACACGGCAACCATCATAGTTAGTGCTGCTATTGCCCTCCGTCAGTCGGATCATACTTCTATTTGCAAGCTGGTTAAAATAGCTCTCACCAATGTCAAATAATCTTAACCCTTGTTTACACTGGATAAAACCTTCTGCAATCCAGATCCATATCAACTCCCTTTTCTTAATCAAGTGATCTTCCGGAAAGATGCTTAGGTGCAATAAGCAATTCTTTAGGTAAGGAGGAAGATCATAATAGCTAAAAGACAATATCTTTCCTGTGTTTGTAATAGCTTTGTTGTCCTCGTGCCCAAATCCGATAGCATCATATACCTTTGGCCAGTCCTCCCGGCGTTTACCAACAAGCAAGCTAGCTATTGTAATTATAGATAGTGGGACACCACCACACTTCTTTAAAATTTTGGTGGACACTTCAGAAGTCTCATCATCATGAATCGTGCCTTTAGCACCCCACAGTCTTCTGCAGAATAATTGTTTCGACATATCATCTGAAAGTAGTTTTATGTTGTAAACACCACCTACTTTTTCAGCAACTTCACAAATACGAGTAGTTACAATTATTCTACTTTGAACCTTACTCTCACCCAATTCAGGATTACTCTCCTCCAATGCACACTTGACAATTTCCCATGTTGACATATCCCATATGTCATCAATAACAATCAAGTACCTATTTACAAAAAAAAGAGGAAAGCTTTAAAAAGGTACGTACATTATCTAGAGTAGTGTCTATTAAAACAAGGATCCTCTTCGTCCATCCAGATCCATACATGCATTAATTTGAGGTGATTGTCAAATATTTTCATCGAATTCATATTATGTCTCAGTTGCAGGGTTGCAAGGTATTGAGTGTTCTGTTCATGTGGTGAGTAATAAAGCCATCTATTACTATAGTGAATCTCTTGTCATCTTTTTCTACATCCCACCACACTACACCCCCGCAAGAAAACATAGCAAAACATTTCAAAAAAAATGTCTGAAACGTTGTGGGAATGATTATTAACAAATGATATAGGCGCTTGATAAAGCTTGATGGTCAAATAACATTCGGGAAGTTCTGTACATTTTTTTTTTACAAAATTTGCTCGAACAATGCACATACATTTTTGAGTAATTTTGACTGAATTTTTTTTGTACAGATCTCCTTGAATGTTATTCGACCACCAAACTTTGCAAGCTCCAGTAACATTTGTTCATAATCTTTCCCAGAAAGTTTCAGAATTTTTTGAAATATATTTCTATGTTTTCTTGCGGGGGTGTAGTGTGGTGGGGTGCAGCCACTACTTTCCCATGTATGTATTAGAAGCAAAATGGGAGAACATGTAATGACAAGCAGCTCATGTAAGGGGGGGGGGGG
>LR738712.1:900378896-900409421 GCA_902687465.1 Secale cereale
GGGTATGTGCGTACCTTTTGTTCATGAGGAATCTTTTTAGCTCATCAATAAGCTGCCTTACATCCATTTGTGACGAGGTAATGTTTTTATACTTGTTATTGTCAAGTTCATGGAGAATATCCCAAAGAACTTTCCTTTTGTCAGGATTTTGACCCACTGGAACAAAACCCCAACAGTCGAATCTCTTCTTAAGTTTGTCATAAAAAGCTTTAGCAAGAGTTGTCTTACCCCATCCTCCGGATCCAACAACCGAGATTGCCTTCAACCCTTTTTCAGACATGTCAAGACACTCATATAGCTTTGCCAGCTCCTCCATTGCCTTATCAATACCAACAAGGTCAGAGACCTTATTGTACAGAGCCGAGAGACGAGGGTCTATCGTAGTAGTGGGATTTGCAACAACATCATCGATTTTGTACCTATCATAGCGTTCTTTCACCTTGCTGACTTGGCTCTTGATATGCTTGATGTCGTTAGCCATTTCACGGCGAGCCTTGAGCATGATGATCTCATTCTTCGTCTTGTTGATGAAGCCCATGAAGGTGTTGGGCATGCATGGCTGGAAACCCTTGATGCACACCATAGAGGAGTCAAGGGTGTCCTCTATGGCGTAGGACATTTCCCTTGATTTCTTTTCTTCATGTATGAGAAGCTAACACTTGAGCTTGCTAGGCTAGCTATAACTGAATTGCCTCCGTGGTTCGTCTTCATATATATAGACTACTTGGGAGGACGTTGTTAGTGAGGCTGGATAGAGAGGAGTTAAGGTCCCCCAATGTCTGGCTTCTAGGAATATTATGCACAGCTCAGCTAGCTAGGTCGTCCAATCATATTAATCCAATCAACATGTATTAGAATGGTGATGACCGAGTCAAAGGAGGCTAGCCGGCCGTGTAGTACGATATTACCAAGGACATGGCTGCTATGCTAGCCAGATTAAACCAAAATTGTAGATGAAACCAGAGTTCATATATTTACCCAGTCAGCATGCATTCGAATGGTAGATGACTCAATTTTGTACTAACTTTAGAACGAAGTTGAATCATTTATTTTGAAACGGAGGGAGTAGATCTCACGGAAAAAATTTGTCGATGAGACCAAAGCTTGTAGATTAATTGAGAGGATAGACAGGGAATCACAGCTAGCACAGCCTGTTTGTTTTGCCCTGATGATTGTTTCCGTGTCAGGCAGTCAGTTTGCATGCACAAGTTTGTTAGCTGCTGCGTGCGTGTGTGCAACTAAGAGCACGTCCAAAGCGGGTGCTAGCTGTTAGATATTGTCTATACGTAGCTTCTATGTACACATTGTATATTGTATTTATACACTACGTGTACCCATATATATATGAGATAGCCACACCCGTATTGGGTGTTGTGTAGTTTGCCAAACCCTAGCTTTTACATGGTATCAGTTTAGGTTCCGATCGCTTTCGCTCTATCCTGATTTCGACCCTGATCGTCCCCGACAGTGGCGTAGCTAGCGGGTGTGCTGGGTGTGCCATGGCACACCGAGAATTTTGAGTCTTTTTTACAATATATAGGAATCTGGCCAAATTAATCATTTTAAACAACCACAGGTATAATAATAGGCAATAGCATAATCAATTATTTTAGAGTATGCACACCCATCGTTTTATTCCTAGATACGCCACTGGTCCCCGATGGCATCCAGCCCGGCCGCCACCGCGGCGGCGGCTGCACCCACGGCCCCCGCCACATACAACGCGTGGCCCGCGGCCGCGTACAGTGGGTTGCCCGCGGATTCCTACGACATACCTGCGGTTGCTGTGGCGTCCGACAATGCTGCACCGATGATCTGCATCTAAGGTGGGTATCAGCCGGCTCCATTGATCGCGCCGTTCTATGGTGCATCTGCTCCGTCCTATGGTGCTTCCCCGACAGTGCTGCATCGGTGATCTACGACTATGGTGGGTATCAGCAGGCTGCGGCTCCATTGACGGAGCTCATTCATATCTCGCTGACGCCTAGTGATGGTGCACATCAGGGCTACTATGCGCCGCCTCTGCCGGATATGTTGTCGCTGCTACACCGTCCTACTTCGCGCACCTCATCCTAGTGAAGCTCATGACGTATAACTATCTGTCATGGCGTGCACAGGTGCTACCGCTTCTCCGCAGTCGCTACTTGGAGGGCTTTGTTGATGGCACTCTGTCGTGCCCCCCGCCGTACCACCCGGGGCATCATGCGTGGGTTGCTCAGGATCAGGCCATCCTCTCTGCCATCCAGTCCTCTCTCACGGAGGGGGTCTCATCACTCGTCATCTTCGCCGCTACGTCCCGGGACGTGTGGACGGCTCTTCATACCAGTTTTGCTTCGCAGTCTCAGGCACGGGCTCATGCTATCCGCATTGCGCTTGGGAAGGTGAAGCTTCATGATCTCACTGTCACCGACTACTTCAACAAGGTGGCAGGTATGGCTGACACACTTGTCTCCATTGGCAAAGCCCTTGGTCCGGAGGAGTTCACCTCCTATGTGTTCAACGGACTAAGTGATGACTATGAAAATTTGATTGGGAATATCAATGGTCGTGACACTCCCATTCAGCCGCGTGAGTTGTACGCACGTCTCCTCGCTACGGAGCAGCGCATCTAGACTCGCCGATCTACGTCGAGTTTCCCTTCCGCCAACGATGCAACACGTGGGAAGGGCAAGACCTACAAGCCACCAGCTAGTGGCAAACCTCCGCCGACCCCGCCTAACTCGCGGAACACCACTACCTCGACGGGAGGTCGAGTCTGTGCCTGTTGTCCTTCATGTGGTGCTCAGGTCCCCTGCCAGCTATGTGGACTTGATGGTCACCTTGCCTCCCGATGTCATTGCCGCTTCAAGCAGGATTTCTTGGAGATCGAGAACAATGGCAAGGGTAATGAGAAGCAGGCTGCCCTGGCGAGTCATGAGCAGGGGCATACTCCTTCCTATCCAATTGATGCATCTTGGTACATGGATACGGGAGCTACCAATCACCCGACGAGTGAGATGGGCAACCTTTCTACATAGGAGTCGTACAGTGGACATGATCAGGTTTGCACCGCTAATGGGGAAGGTATTCACATCTCACATATTGGTCAGGCATCACTTCTTACACGTCGATCCACACAATTACGTCTTCTTAATGTCCCTCGTGTTCCCACTGTTTCACGTAGTTTGCTTTCAGTTCATAAACTTACCCGCGATAACAATGTTCTTGCTGAATTTCATCCTTTTCATTTTTTTGTTAAGGACCGGGACACGAGGGACGTACTCCTTAGAGGTCGACTACGTAATAATGGTCTCTGTGCACTTGACGTGTGATACGTCCAAAACGTATCTATAATTTCTGCTTGCTCCATGCCTCTTTTGTGTGATATTGCTATGATATTTATGCACTTCCATACACTTTTGATCATATTTGGTCTAACCTATTAACTCAGTGCACCTCAGTGCCAGTTTCTGTTTTCTGCTGTTTTTGTATTTCAGGTTTTCCCATTACTTAAATTGCCAGAAAAATTCCGGGAAAAATATATAAAAAATCAGCGCTCCAGAAGCTTCCGTGCGGCCAAAGTAGGGCCAGAGGGGGGCCACCAGGGCTCCAGGCGCCCTGGGGGCGCGGCCCCCCTGACCTCCGCTGATGCCCCCCTTTGGCATATATTTACACCGCGTCTCGAAACCCTCGAGGACGGAACCCTTTTCTACAGAAGCTATTCCGATCTCCGCCGCCATCGCCACCAAGTTTCGGGGGACCAGAATTCCTGTGCCGGCACCCTGCCGGGACGGGGAAGTGCCCCCGGATTCATCTCCATCGACGTTGCTTCCTCCCTCCATGATGCAGGAGTAGTTCCTCCTCGGGGCTGAGGTTTCTACCAGTAGCTATGTGGTCAATTCTCTCTCCCATGATGTGATCTTCGTTGTGATCATAGGCTATGTTAATCTAGGGTGATCCCATGATATTTCCCCTTCCTCTATGTATTGTATTGATGTACTCACTTGTCTTTATCTAGTATAATCCCCGAGACCAAGGTGACAGCGGTCTATTGGACATGGATTAGAAGAATATTTTCATGAGTGATTTCCTCTTTTGTGTGTTGATTGAAGATTGAGAGTCTCTTGGTGCTTGTCTTTGACTATCCTTTAGATATGTTGTGGTGATTGTGGTACTCGCTTTGGATGGCCGCGGTGACATTGGGAAATCCATAGATTGAGAACTACGAACTTTGAGGTGTGCTTTTGTAGCCCTACATAATTCTCGTCCTCTCTTGACCACGAAGGAATGATCTCCGGGTGCGTCTCCATTGCATGTTTTATGGGAAATATCATGTGATTCGATTATGTTAATGTTGTTGGGAGTTGCCACTAGTGAAAGTATGAAGCCTAGGCCTTGTTTCCACCATTGCAATACCATTTGTGCTCACGTTTACCACTTGTTTGCTTGCTGCACTTTTTATTACAGATTTATATTACTTTGCTTTGCCACTCCTATCATCCATATTTTACCATCTCTTCGCCGAACTAGTGCACCTATACAACTCCTAGTTGTATTAGGTGTGTTGGGGACACAAGAGACTTCTTGTATCTTGATTGCAGGGTTGCTTCAAAGGGGTACGTTCAACCTCCACTTCCCTGAGTTCGATAAACCTTGGGTTACTCACTTAAGGGAAATTTGCTGCTGTCCTACAAACCTCTGCTCTTGGAGGCCCAACACTGTCTACAGGAATAGAAGCGTGTAGTAGACATCAACGTGTCACCAGCTTCTAGTGCTTTCAACGATGTTCGTGTGTCTCCGTCACATTGGCATGTGCGCCTTGGTCATCCTGCCACTCCCATCGTTTGCCATGTACTTCATCGTCATGAGCTTCCAATAGTGTCAAATAAGCATATTGGTGCAGTTTGTGATGCCTGCCAGCAAGGCAAGAGTCATCAGCTTCCTTTTTCTGAGTCGAGTCGTGTAGTAAATAAATCGCTTGAACTTGTGTTTTTTGATGTATGGGGCCATGCCCAAACCTCTGTTAGTGGTCACAATTACTATGTCAGTTTCATTGATGCTTGCAGTCGGTTCACTTGGCTTTATCTTCTTAAACGTAAGTCTGATGTGTTTAATGTTTTCTTGCAATTCCAAGCGCATGTTGAGCGTCTGATCAGTCCTAAAATCATTCATGTGCAATCCGATTGGGGTGGGGGTGAGTACCACAACCTCAATGCATTCTTTAATAAGCTTGGAATTACACATCGTGTGTCATGTCCTCATACACATCAGCAAAACGGTGTAGCTGAGCGTAAGCATTGTCATATAGTTGAGACTGGTCTTGCTTTGCTTTCCCATGCCTCTGTTCCTTTCCGGTTTTGGAGTGATGCATTTTCCATCGCATGCTTTCTCATTAATAGACTCCCTACACGACTCCGTCAGATGAAAACACCACTTGAGCTCGTGCCGAATGAAGTTCCTGATTGTACGTTTCTCAAGGTATTTGGGTGTGCGTGTTGGCCACATCTTCGTCCATATAACCAACACAAGTTGGAGTTTCGGTCTAAACAGTGCGTGTTTCTTGGTTATAGTTCTCTTCATAAAGGGTACAAGTGTCTTCATGTTCCCTCTAACCGCGTCTACATCCCACGTGATGTGGTGTTTGATGAAAATGTTTTTCCTTTTTCCGCACTTCCGGTCACCTAAACCACTCTAACTGCATCTGACAAATCTATTTTACCTTTGCCTGGTTAATTTGTTGATGATGCATATACCCCTTGTTGCTACGTAACCATGGTGCAGGTACTGGGCGAGAAGCACGCCTCGAGCTTCTGGATGATCATGTAACGCCCTGGACACATCCGCCGGTGGTCGTTACTCCTGGCAGGATCTAGACTGGCCCCACTGATCAATACTAGTGTTTTCTGCGCACTTTGTCCTCACTTGTGCGCACTCGGGAGCAACTTCCCGGTCGGTCACCCATCCTGAAACTACTCCAAGCTGAGCACGCTTAACTTTGGAGTTTTATCCGAATGGGCTCCCCGAAAAGAAGGAATTCCTTATAGATATGAGTAGTATATCATCCTGATACGTCCATTTTGCATCATGCTTATATGTTGATATTTATTGCATTTTGGGCTGTTATTATTTGTTTTGTCACAATACTTATGCCTTTTCTCTCTTATTTTACAAGGTTCACATAAAGAGGGAGAATGCCGGCAGCTGGAATTTTGGGCTGGAAAAGGAGCAAACTCTCGAAACCTATTCTGCACAACTCCAAAAGCCCCGAAACTCAACAGAACTCCGTTTCAGAAAATATAAAAAATATCTAGCGAAAGAAGTTCATGAGGGGGGCCACCGGCTGTCCACGAGGGTGGGGGGCGCGCCCCCCTGCCCAGGGCGCGCCCCCTGTCTCGTGGGCCCACCGAAGGTCCCCCGATGCCCATCTTCTCCTATATGAGGTGATTTGACCTGGAAAAAAAATCATAAGGAGGCTTTCGGGACCAGACGCCGCCGTCTCGAGGCGGAACCGATGCGGAAACCAATCTAGGGCTCCCATAGAGCAGTTCTGCCGGGGATACTTCCCTCTGGGAGGGGAAAATCGTCACCGCCGTCATCACCAACAACTCTCCCAGCTTGGGTAGAGCTATCTTCATCAACAGATTCACCGGCACCATCTCCTCTCAAACCCTAGTTCATCTCTTGTATCCAATCTTTGTACCCAAACCTCTGATTGGTAGCTGTGGGTTGCTAGTAGTGTTGATTACTCCTTGTAGTTGATGCTAGTTGGTTTATTTGGTGGAAGATCATATGTTCAGATCCATTATGCATATTAATAATCCTCGGATCATGAATAATATTATGTCTTGTGAGTAGTTACTTTTGTTCCTGAGGACATGGGAGAAGTCTTGCTATTAGTAGTCATGTGAGTTTGGTCTTCGTTCGATATTTTGATGAGATGTATGTTGTCTCTCCTCTAGTGGTGTCATGTGAACATCGACTACATGACACTTCACCATTATTTAGGCCTAGAGGAAGGCATTGGGAAGTAATAAGTAGATGATGGGTTGCTAGAGTGATAGAAGCTTAAACCCTAGTTTATGCGTTGCTTCGTAAGGGGCTGATTTGGATCCATATGTTTCAGGCTATGGTTAGGTTTACCTTAATACTTCTTTTGTAGTTGCGGATGCTTGCATTAGAGGTTAATCATAAGTGGGAGGCTTATCCAAGTAAGGACAACACCAAAGCACCGGTCCACCCACACACCAAATTATCAAAGTACTGAACTCGAATCAGATGATCGTGATGAAAACTAGCTTGACGATAATTCCCATGTGTCCTCGGGAGCGCTTTCCTTTATATAAGAGTTTGTTCAGGCTTGTCCTTTTCTACAAAAAGGATTGGGCCACCTTGCTGCACCTTATTTACTTTTACCTTTTGTTACATGCTACCAATTACCTTATCACAAAACTATCTGTTACCTATAATTTCAGTTCTTGCAGAAAATTCCTTACTGAAAACTGCCTATCATTTCCTTCTGCTCCTCGTTGGGTTCGACACTCTTACTTATCGAAAGGACTACGATAGATCCCCTACACTTGTGGGTCATCAAGACTCTTTTCTGGCGCCGTTGCCGGGGAGTGAAGGCCTTTGGTAAGTGGAATTTGGTAAGGAAAAATTTATATAGTGTGCTGAAATTTATTGTCACTTGTTACTATGGCTCAAAATCCTTTGACGGGCTTGTTCGGGGTATCACCCTGAACAGAAGAGCAAAGGGTTGCTCCTCAACCTACTGCATCTACTCAAAATGTTTGCTTTGAAATTCCTTCGGGTATGATAGAGAAACTGCTTGAAAATCGTTTTACAGGAGAAGGAACATTGCATCCCGATTTACATATAATCTATGTGGATGAAGTTTGTGGATTGTTTAAGCTTGCAGGTATGCCTGAGGATGTTATCAAGAAGAAATTCTTCCCTTTATATTTGAAGGGAGATGCATTGACATGGTTTAGGCTATGTGATGATATGGGATCATGGAACTATAATCCTCTGAAGTTGGAATTTCATCGGAAGTTCTACCCTATGCACCAGGTTCATCGTGATAGTAATTATATTTATAATTTCTGGCCTCACGAAGGAGAAAGCATCGCTCAAGCTTGGGGGAGGCTTAAGTCAATGTTATATTCATGCCCCAATCATGAGCTCTCAAGAAAAATGATCATTCAAAATTTTTGTGCTCGGCTTTCTCTCAATAATCGCACCATGCTCGATAATTCTTGTTCTGGCTCTTTTATGATGAAGACTGTTGAATTCAAATGGGATTTATTGGAAAGAATTAAACGCAACTCTGAAGATTGGGATCTCGACGAAGGTAAGGAGTCAGGTATGACCCCTAAGTTTGATTGTGTTAAAGCTTTTATGGATACCGATGTTTTCCGTGAGTTTAGCACTAAATATGGACTTGACTCTCAGATAGTAGCTTCTTTCTGTGAATCTTTTGCTACTCATGTTGATCTCCCCAAGGAGAAGTGGTTTAAATACCATCCCCCTATTGAAGTAAAAGTAGTTGAACCTATTAAAGTTGAAGAAAAGACTATCACTTATAATGTTGATCCTGTTATTCCTACTGCTTATATTGAGAAACGACCTTTCCCTATTAGGATAAAGGATCATGCTGAAGCTTCAACTGTAGTTCGTAAAAGTAATACTAGAACACCTACACCCTATGAGCAAATTAAAGTTGAACCTAGTGTTGCTATGGTTAAAGATCTCTTGGTAGAAGATTTAGATGGACATGTTATTTACCTCCAAGAAGAGTCTGCTAGAATAGCCAAACCCAATGCTAGGAACAAACATAGACCTATTGTGGGCTTGCCTGTTATCTTTGTTAAGACAGGAGATCATTGTTACCATGGTTTATGTGACGTAGGTGCTAGTGCGAGTATTATCCCTCTTGGTTTATATCGTGAAATTATGCATGATATTGCACCTGTTGAGTTAGAAGGGATTGATGTTACTATTAAGCTTGGTAATAGAGACACTATTTCACCAGTTGGGATTGTTAGAGATATTGAAGTCTTGTGTGGGAAGGTTAAATAAAGCTACAAAGAAAGATCATTACCCCTTGCCATTTATTGATCAAATGCTACAAAGGTTATCTAAACATACTCATTTCTGCTTTTTAGATGGTTATTCTGGTTTCTGTCAAATACTTGTGTCAAAAGGGGATCAAGAAAAGACCACTTTTACTTGTCCTTTCGGTACCTTTGCTTATAGACGTATGCCTTTTGGTTTATGTAATGCACCTGCTACCTTTCAAAGATGCATGATGGCTATATTCTCTTATTTTTGTGAAAAGATTGTTGAGGTTTTCATGGATGATTTCTCCTATAGAACTTCTTTTGATGATTGCTTAAGCAACCTTGATCGAGTTTTGCAGAGATGTGAAGACACTAATCTTGTCTTGAATTGGGAGAAGTGCTACTTTATGGTTAATGAAGGCATTGTATTGGGACATAAAATTTCTGAAAGAGGTATTGAAGTTGACAAATCTAAAGTTCATGCTATTGAAAAGATGCCATGCCCAAAGGACATCAAAGGTATATGAAGTTTCCTTGGTCACGCCGGGTTTTATAGGAGGTTCATAAAGGAGTTCTCCAAAATCTCCAGGCCTCTGACTAATCTCTTACAAAAAAATATTCTTTTTGTCTTTGATGATGATTGTCTAGAAGCATTTGAAATACTTAAGAAAGCATTGATCTCTGCACCTATTGTCCAGCCTCCTGACTGGAATTTACCTTTTGAGATTAGGGATAATTGGTTTTATACCCTAAGTTGTGTCCCCCTCATCAAGATTGCCCCTAGTTTCTGAAAACACGTGGTCTTGCCCAACCCACTTTGGCGTCTTGTGTTTTTGCCCTTTGACCGTTTGACCGTCACTTTGAAAACTTCATACCTAATTCATACTAAATCGAAAAAATGCAAATAAGATACCAAAATGTTCGGAAAAACATCACCTGTATGTCGATGTCACTTGCATTCATAACAAAAGTGTTGGTAAGTGCACATCCGAGTTTTAGCTCTTATGATACCACCATGAACAATAAAATCTAAAAAAAACCTTAAAAATTCAAAAATAAAGTTGGTGACAAAGAATGAAAAAGTTTTAAGTGCTTACCAAGTTTCATCAGGGAATGACATTCGTGGAAGTCGTGGCAAAAAAAACAATCTAGTTTGAATTATTCCAACTTCTCTATGATTCATACTTCCCAATACTACTCATAGATGCATTGAAATAAGCAAACAACACACGAAAAACAGAATATGTCAAAAACAGAACAGTCTGTAGTAATCTGCAGGTTTCGCATACTTCTATAACTCCAAAAAAATCAAACTAAATTGTTGAACGTGAGGAATTTGTCTATTAATCATCTTCAAAGAGAATCAACTAAATAGCACACTCCAGTAAAATTTGATGACCATTCTAGTGAGCGCTAACGATTCTGTTTTTCACAGCAAGATCATACAAACTTCACACAAGTCTTCCCAAAGGTTCTACTTGACACAAACACTAATTAAAACACAAAACCACATCTAAACAGAAGCTAGATGCAATATTTATTCTTAAACAGAAGCAAAAGCAAAGAAAATAAAATAAAGTTGGGTGACCTCCCAACAAGCGCTATCGTTTAAAGCCCCTAGCTAGGCATGATGATTTCAATGATGCTCGCATAAAAGATAATAATTGAAACATAACGGGAGCATCATGAAGAATATGACTAGCACATTTAAGTCTAACCCACTTCCTATGCATAGGGATTTTGTGAGCAAACAACTTATGGGAACAATAATCAACTATCATAGGAAGGGAAAACAAGCATAACTTCAAAACTTTAAGCACATAGAGAGGAAACTTGATACTATTGCAATTCCTATAAGCATATACTCCTCCCTCATAATAATTTTCAGAGGCATCATGAATGAATTCAACAATATAACCAGCACATAAAGCATTCTTTAAATGATCCCCAAGCATATAAATTTTATTACTCTCCACATAAGCAAAATTCTTCTCATTCATAGTAGTGGGAGCAAACTCAACAAAATAACTATCATGTGAAGCATAATCCAATTGAAAATTAAAATCATGATGACAAGTTTCATGGTTATCATTATTCTTAATAGCATACAAGTCATCACAATAATCATCATAGATAGCAACTTTGTTCTCATAATCAATTGGAACCTCTTCCGAAATAGTGGATTCATCACTAAATAAAGTCATGACCTCTCCAAATCCACTTTCATCAATATAATCATCATAAATAGGAGGCATGCTTTCATCATAATAAATTTGCTCATCAAGATTTCGGGAACTAAAAATATCATCTTTATCAAACAAAGCTTCCCCAAGCTTGTGGATTTGCATATCATTAGCATCATGGGTATTCAAAGAATTCATACTAACAACATTGCAGTCATGCTCATCATGCACATATTTTATGCCAAGCATTCTATGTAATTCTTCTTCTAGTACTTGAGCACAATTTTCCTTCCCATCATTTTCACGAAAGATATTAAAGAGATGAAGCATATGAGGTAACCTCAATTCCATTTTTTTTGTAGTTTTCCTTTATAAACTAAACTAGTGATAAAACAAGAAACTAAAAGATTCGATTGCAAGATCGAAAGATATACCTTCAAGCACTCACCTCCTCGGCAACAGCGCTAGAAAAGAGCTTGATGTCTACTACACAACCTTCTTCTTGTAGACGTTGTTGGGCCTCTAAGTGCAGAGGTTTGTAGGACAGCAGCAAATTTCCCTCAACTAAATGACCTAAGGTTTATCAATCCGTGGGAGACGTAGGATGAAGATGGTCTCTCTCAAACAACCCTGCAACCAAATAACAAAGAGTCTCTTGTGTCCCCAAGACACCCAATACAATGGTAAATTGTATAGGTGCACTAGTTCGGCGAAGAGATGGTGATACAAGTGCAATATGGATGGTAGATATAGGTTTTTGTAGTAAGAAAATATAAAAACAGCAAGGTAGAAAGTTGTAAAAATGAGCATAAACGGTGTTGCAATGATAGGAAACAAGGCATAGGGTTCATACTTTCACTAGTGCAAGCTCTCTCAACAAGGATAACATAATTGGCTCATATTACTAGCCCTCAACATGCAACAAAGAGTCACTCCAAAGTAACTAATAGCGGAGAACAAACGAAGAGATTATGGTAGGGTATGAAACCACCTCAAAGTTATTCTTTCTGATCGATCTATTCAAGAGTCCGTAGTAACGTTCAACCTATCATAGAGTTCGTACTAGAATAACACCTTAAGACACAAATCAACCAAAACCCTAATGTCACCTAGATACTCCATTGTCACCTCAAGTATCCGTGGGCATGATTATACGATATGCATCACACAATCTCAGAAACATCTATTCAACCAAAACATAAAACTTCAAAGAGTGCCCCAAAGTTTCTACCGGAAAGTCAAGACAAAAATGTGTGCCAACCCCTATGCATAGATTCCCAAGGTCACGGAACCCGCAAGTTGATCACCAAAACATACATCAAGTGGATCACATGATATCCCATTGTCGCCACAGATAAACACGTGCAAGACATACATCAAGTGTTCTCAAATCCTTAAAGACTCAATCCGATAAGATAACTTCAAAGGGAAAACTCAATCCATTACAAGAGAGTAGAGGGGGAGAAGCATCATAAGATCCAACTATAATAGCAAAGCTCGCGATACATCAACATCGTGCCATCTCAAGAACACGAGAGAGAGAGAGAGATCAAACACATAGCTACTGGTACATACCCTCAGCCCCGAGGGTGGACTACTCCCTCCTCGTCATGGAGAGCGCTGGGATGATGAAGATAGCCACCGATGAGGGTTCCCCCCTCCGACAGGGTGCCGGAACAGGGTCTAGATTGGTTTTCAGTGGCTACAGAGGCTTTCGGCGGCAGAACACCCGATCTAGGTTAATTTCCGAAGGTTTCAGTATTTATAGGATTTTTTGGCGTAGGTAGGGGTGGGCATTTTAACCGAAGACCGAATTACCGAACCGAAAAAACCGGAGCCGAAGCCGAATAGACCGAAACCGAAAAATCGGTACTAAATTCGGACAGCTATGCTAGACAACCGAAATTAGCTCGGTCAGTACGGTTTTAATCCTTTGTTAACCGAAAGGATCGATGACACCGAATAAACTAGTACATGCCAACTCCATGCACTAGGCTGTAGCCCACTAGCGACTAGTCACATCCGTCCATTTAGGCCTTGGCAAATCCACCAGACTGCAGACAACGCATCTTATCCACAGACCGTGCAGGTTGAGGCACCGCAATATCTAGCAGCCACCAGCCAGCCGCACTGCTCCTGCTTGATCCCTGCGATTGATCGTGACAGCTCCTCCTCTTCTTCTCGTACACAGCACCCGCCTCCACCTCGAACTGCAACCGACGCTCCGCCCTGACTAACCAGCAACACGCCTATGACCCCTACTTTGCGAGCACCAGCTAGCTAGCTCAATCTATTTTTCCGAGCTGCTCGTACAGCCACATCTCCTCTTCCATTCGTCTGTCATACGCCTATTTTTTAAGACTTTTTGGTTGCTTCTTTCCATTGACGACCGGTGCCTCTCTTCCTTCATTTGGTGTTCGGTCAGAAACAGAGCACCGAACCGAAACATCGGTCCACCGAATCCTCGGTTCCCAGATGTTCAGAAGACCGATCGGTTGTCATTTAGTGGAAACCGAATTTCCTTTTTGACCAGAGAACCGAACCGATCGGTTCGGTTTAACCGAATGCCCAGTCCTAGGCGTAGGGCACAAGTCAGGGGGCCCTCCGGGCCGTCCACGAGATAGGAGGGCGCGCCCCTGCCCAGGGCACGCCCCCCACCCTCGTGGGCAGCCCGTGGCTCTCCTGGCCCAACTCCTTTACTTCGGGGGCTTCTTTTGGTCCAGAAAAAATCATAAAAAATTGGCACGTCAATTGGACTCCGTTTGATATTCCTTTTCTGTAAAACCCTAAAACGGGAGAAAAACAGAAATTGGCACTGGGCTCTGGGTTAATAGGTTAGTCCCAAAAATCATATAAAAGTGTATATAAAAGCCCATAAGACATCCTAGAAGGATAATATACTAGGATGGAACAGTAAAAAATTATAGATACGTTGGAGACGTATCAAAGTGCCACTCCGAAGCTTATGGAGGACACCATGCGGGAGATAGAACTACACACAAGGTATTGCAATCCGGTTTTTATTGGCCTACTATCTTCAAGGATGCCCGTAAGTTTGTCTTATCTTGTGATGAATGTCAAAGAATTGGTAATATCAGTAGACGTCAAGAAATGCCTATGAATTATTCACTTGTTATTGAACCATTTGATGTCTAGTTGTGAGCTTTTGCCTTATGATCTTTACCCTTTGTAATCGAGTCCGTGAGCTATATAATAAAGATTAGTGTTGAGTCAAGGGCTTGATTTCCTCACTTGGGTCATGATAGAAAGAAAGAATATATGAAAAGTACCAAAGAGATCATATCGATCTTATGGGAAGTAATGACTTCACATATAAGAGTATGATAAATAGACGTTGTTGGGAGTTGACAAACATAGTTTTGGTCATCGTTGCATTTAATAGGAAGTAATAAAAGAAAGAGGGGCTTCACATACAAATATACTATCTTGGACATCTTTTATGATTGTGAGCACTCATTAAAGTATGACATGCTAAAGAGTTGATGTTGGACAAGGAAGACAACATAAGGGGTTATGTCTTCTTATATCCGAAATATAGTATATTGTCATCGATCATCCAACATGTTGAGCTTGCCTTTCCCCCTCATGCTAGCCAAAACTACTCGCACTAAGTAGAGATACTACTTGTGCTTCCATACATCCTTAAACCCAGTTTTGCCATGAGAGTCCACCATACCTACCTATGGATTGAGAAAGATCCTTCCAAGTAAGTTGTCATGTTGCAAACTCGCTAAAATATGTATGATTTATCAGTGTGTGAGAAATTAGCTTTATACGATCTTGTGATATGGAAGTAATAAAAGCGACGGACTGCATAATAAAGGTCCTTATCACAAGTGGCAATATAAAGTAAAGTTCTTTTATGCTAAGACTTTTTGCATCCAACCATAAAAACACATGACAACATCTGCTTCCCTCTACGAAGGGCCTATCTATTATTCTTGCCTTATAAGAGTCAAGGTGAAATTCACCTTTCCTTTTTTCATTTTATCCTTTGGCAAGCACATTGTGTTGGAAAGATCCTAACATATATACCCACTTGGATGTAAGTTTTCATGGTCTATTACTATTGACATTACCCTTGAGGTAAAAGGTTGGGAGGCAACACCATAAGCCCCTATCTTTCTCTGTGTCCGATTTAAAACTCCATAAACATAAGTATTGCGTGAGTGTGAGCAACTGTGAAAGATTATATGATAGTTGAGTATGTAGGCTTGCTGAAACGCTCTTATATTGACTCTTTCCGATGTTACGATAAATTGCAATTGCTTCAATGACCGAGATCAAAGTTTGTTAGTTTTCAATGAAGTTTATGATTCATACTTGATATTGTGGATGAATTGTTACTTTAGCATAAGAATCATATGAATATATTTATATATGTTGCTGCTATGAGAATGATCATGATGCCCTCATGTCCGTATTCTGTTTTTATCGACACCTCTATCTCTAAACATGTGGACATATTTTTCGATATCGGCTTTCGCTTGAGGACAGGCGAGGTCTAAGCTTGGGGGAGTTGATACGTCCATTTTGCATCATGCTTATATGTTGATATTTATTGTATTTTGGGCTGTTATTACTTGTTTTGTCACAATACTTATGCCTTTTCTCTCTTATTTTACAAGGTTCACATAAAGAGGGAGAATGCCGGCAACTGGAATTTTGGGCTGGAAGAGGAGCAAACTCTGGAAACCTATTCTGCACAACTCCAAAAGCCCCGAAACTCAACAGAACTCCGTTTCAGAAAATATAAAAAATATCTGGCGAAAGTTCACGAGGCTGTCCACGAGGGTGGGGGGCGCCCCCCTGCCCAAGGTGCCCCCTGTCTCGTGGGCCCACCGAAGGTCCCCCGATGGCCATCTTCTCCTATATGAGGTGTTTTGACCTGGAAAAAATCATAAGGAGGCTTTCGGGACCAGAAGCCGCCGTCTCGAGGCGGAACCGAGGCGGAAACCAATCTAGGGCTCCGGCAGAGCTGTTCTGCCGGGGATACTTCCCTCCGGGAGGGGGAAATCATCACCGCCATCATCACCAACAACTCTCCCATCTTGGGGAGGGCTATCTTCATCAACATCTTCACCAGCACCATCTCCTCTCAAACCCTAGTTCATCTCTTGTATCCAATCTTTGTACCCAAACCTCGGATTGGTACTTGTGGGTTGCTAGTACTGTTGATTACTCCTTGTAGTTGATGCTAGTTGGTTTATTTGGTGGAAGATCATATGTTCAGATCCATTATGCATATTAATACCCCTCCGATCATGAACAATATTTTGTCTCGTGAGTAGTTACTTTTGTTCCTGAGGACATGGGAGAAGTCTTGCTATTAGTAGTCACGTGAATTTGGTCTTCATTCGATAATTTGATGAGATGTATGTTGTCTCTCCTCTAGTGGTGTCATGTGAACGTCGACTACATGGCACTTCACCATTATTTGGGCCTAGAGGAAGGCATTGAGAAGTAATAAGTAGATGATGGGTGCTCAACAAGTACGACCTGTTCGAGGAGAAGATCAGTCGCACCCCGCTGACGGCGTGCGAGTGGTTCGGCGACTTCTCCCCGATGCGGACGCAGAGCAACAACCAGACACTCGCCCAGCAGGCCTACTACTATGTGGCGATGAAGTTCAAGGAGGCGTACAACGACCACATGGGGCGGAAGTTGTTCGTGTGGCAGGCGCGCGGGCGCGACCGGCAGACGGTCGACGAGGCCTTCAAGTACATCCGGGAGGTGCTCAAGTGGGAGGAAGAGAAGGACGAGAACTACTACCAGGAGGAGTCCTTCCACAGCACCACCGAGATGAGCTCCTCACCCTTCATCCAAGCCAAATGAGACCGCCGCCCCGCTCCCACCCAATGATGCGCCGTTTCTTTCGCCGCTCGTCGGATCCGTTCTGCGCCGTACAGAAGTTATTCATTGATTGTTGGTCTGTAAAAAAATTAATCTGCAGGTTTTCTGATGGATGGAATGTTTTTCATGTATGTGTCTTGGTTTCTTAAGGTAGAGATGGAGCATGATTGATCTGTTGGTGTGTATTTAGTGGTAGTAGTTTTCTTTCTAGTCAGTGCACAGATTGACCAATTGATTAATTCTGTTCTGAGACTGCTGCTGTTGGAGTATCTTATGTATTCCTTTTGGGAAGCAGAAAGCAAACAAAGACTTTGCTCTGATGATGATAATAATAATAAACAATAAAAAAGAAAGACTTTGCTTTGATATTTGTTTTCTTTTTGTTCAGGGGACGAAAGCACATAACACTTTTTTATTCTTTGACTTGGTTTTACCGATGACGTATTTACGACGAACCATCTCTGGTCGTTACGAGTAGCCGTTTCTAGTTGTTTGAAAACGCTTTGGATATTATAATATCTTCAATGGTCATGACCTCACTTTGCTGCATCATCGAGATACAATGTCACTCTAATTTTTGTGAAATCGTGAACAATTTTTGAAAAGTCATGAACATTTTTTTAAACTCATGAATATTTTTCAAATTCATTTATATTTTTTAGAACATTTAATACTATTTGCAAACATTTTTCCAAATAAAAGAACATTTTTTAACAATTTTCTTGAATAGGCGAACATTTCTATAATCGAGGATTTTTTTTTTGGAAATTGGTAGAACAATTTTTGAAATTCATGAAAACAATATTATTTAATGAACATTTTATGAAATGCATGATCATATTTTGAATCAGCGAACATTTTATGAAACAACGAACTATTTTATAAGTGACAAGTACTTTTTGAATTTTTTAAATATTTGTCAATTCAATGAACATTTGTTGAATTGATAAAATTTTGTTCAATTTTATTAACATTTTCTTATACACGAACTTTTTAAAAAAATATTGAACATTTTTTATTTCCCAAACATTTGTTTTCGAAATTGCGAACATTTTTTGAATCCACAAACATTTATGAATGTTTAAACATTTAATTTCAAAATTCTTATTTGTTTAATTTTTGGTACTTTTTTGAAGTCCTAAATTATTTAAAGTAGAAAAAACAAACATGGAAAAGGAAAACGAAAAATAAAAACTGAAATTTAAGAAACATGTTGTCTTTTTTTTTTTGCGGTTGAACATGTTGTCAGATATAGCCCAGCTCAAATAGGCCCGTTGTCTCTTCTTCCAGCGCCCTTATAGGTGGCATTGGTGGGTAATATTTTGCAACTTTTGGTGCAATTTTGATGGCGTACCACCAGAAAAAACAACCGTTTTGTTATTACAAGCACATGTGCCCGTGCGTTGAAAGGAGAAAGAAAAGTATCGGTTAAGTGCGAGACCAATGCCCTGTAGAGAATTTGTTATGGTGAAAATTCTAGTCCCGTCCACCAAAGTGACCAATAATGCAACATCCGGAGTGTCACATTGTGGCAGGGATATCAGCCTGGCGTTAAGCACTTGTCATCGGTTCTTGAGATAGAGATGAAGCATGATTGACCTGTTGGCACCAATTGATTAATTTCGTTCTAGGACTGCTGTGGTTGGAGTATGCATGTATTCCTTTTGGGAAGCAGAGAAAAGAAACAAAGACTTTGCTCTGATGATAATAAACAACAGAAAGAAAGACTTTGCTCTGGCTGCAGTTCCTTTATCTTTTTGTTCAGGTGATGAAAGCATTTAGCATCACACTTTTTTTTGTCCAATTATTTGCTCCTCGACAATTATTGATTAACATAGCAAGTGATGATATTAATATCGTCACTTGCTATGTATGTCGAGGGGTGGTATTTACAATGAACAATCATGCTAAAAGGGGTGCATATTAACAATGTTTTTTTTTTGAACAAAGCAAGGCACCGGCAGGTGTCATTTTATTCAGCTCATAGACATTGTACAACAAGAGTTACAAGATCTGCTTGAAGAAAGATAGAGAGGAATAGCAGATTCTGAGCATGTAGAGCTGAATACAAGTCGTAGAGAGTAGTAAGGGAGCAAGCCTTACTAATGAACAGCAGGACTAAAAAGACCAATAACATCATGTAACTAAGCCCAGAAACATCATGTAACTAAGGCCAGAAACTATCCATAGCGGAGAACAAAGAGCAGCAATTCAGTAACTGCAGTATGAGAGAGCTCGCCATAACAAAACATGCAATATCATCAACTAGGCTCTGTGCTTCTTCAGGATCAAGAGTAAAGAGCATTAATAACGGTGCACAGTATGGATGTTAACACCGGGCATCTGAAAATTTGTAAGGAGGGAAACAATATTACATGAGAGGGAGGAGTAACAATACACTTGAGTGTCTCTGATAGATGTAAAAGGTTGCTGAGCTAGATTATGAGCTATGCCATTAATTTCTCTAGAAATATGAAACACCTTGGAATGCAGAGGCTTAGCGTATTTAGAGAAGATGTCAAGATCTTTCCTAATATTCCAAGGAATAGATTTATCGAATATATTAGAGAGAGCAGCACATCTAGCAAGAGAGAGACAATCTGTTAAAAAAGCAGGCTGAGTAATATTTAATTGGGAAGCTATAAGAGCCGCAGCTCCAAGAGCAATAGTCTCAGCTTGCAAAGGAGTAGCAGTAGAAGAAGCTGAAGCTTGAACTTGAATATTAATCCCCCCCTGATCAGAAGGAATGGTGATGAAAATACCAACACCTGTTGCTACTTCTCCTTGCTGTAAACCAGGAATTTTCTTTGTTCTAAAAGCCGCATCAGAAAAACCTTTGAACCAACAATTAACAAGTCTGATCTTAGAGTATTACCTGGCAAAGGAACGTGATTGGAAAGTGTGTTTTGTGAAACATGCTGCTGTTTATTGGAAAGGCTTGAGATGTCATCCTGAAAGTCCAAAGTTAAAGTGTTAGCAGCAATATTAACTTGATAGGGATGAGCCTTGTTTCTCCGAAACAGAAAATCATTTCGAGCTTTCCAAAGGCACCACGGGAAATTAAAAATATTCGAAATAGAACCATGAGGATGACCCATTTGAATAAGAGAAGTGAGCACAGACTGCATTGTTGAATGACCTTGAATTAAAACATCAGATTTGAGAAACCAAGGCGAGGAAAACCAAGCAGCACGAGCAAAGCGACAGAGAAAAAAGAGATGGAATTCATCTTCTTGTAGGCCACAACGACAAAAATTCTGAGAAATATGAACAGAAAAACGACCCGCACGCAAACCCATAGGTAACGCTCTCCTTAAGAGTCTCCAAGCAAAAGTTTGCACCCGAGGAAGAATATTTTTTTGCTTCCAAAGAATTTTGAGGAGATTTTTTAAATCCATAGGAACAGTAGTAGGCGCATGTCTAGGATGAGCATGAATATCTTGCAAACAAAGCCTATAAGCAGATTTGGAAGAGCAAAAGCCATTAGGAGTGAGATCCCAACACAACAAATCTGGACCCTCATTATCAACAATCTCAGTTTGAACAATTATAGAAGCTACAGGCTGTTGAAAAAGTTCATAGACAAATCTGGACCCTTAACCAAGGCAGGAAAAGCAAATCCAGTTTGTTGGGGCAGAAGTTGATCATAAATAGAACTCCAATTGGTATACCAAGGAGTGCTCCAAATCGAAATATTACCTAGAGTTATTTGATAAAGGGAGTGGGATCTAAGTTTAGGTAACATCTTGAGAAGGGCGGCGGCGGCGACGCGCTGATTTGGGTGATGAAGATGGGGGAAGGGAAGTGAAATGACAGACGGTTGGCGGTTGGCGCGTGAGTGCTCTTTTTACATCTCTTGTAGGTGGAGATGCAAATTTACACCGCTAGGTGTTATAGTTTACATCTATAGGAGACGGAGATGTAATTTTTTTTTCATCTACGCCATCTGATAGAGAGGTGTTTTTAGCCCTCGGAGATGCAAAAGTTATGTATTTTTGCATCTACATCTTCTATTGAAGATGCTCTTAGAATGTGTATAAGACACTGACGGTGTGTAGAGCATCACATTTCCACACCAAGTGGAAAAGACGTTGATACGCTTGCACACAACAACTAGCAATCTCAAGTAATCCCTTCGACTCTTTTTACTCCGTGTATTATATTTGGGTAAAGTCAAACTTTACAAAGTTTGGCCAAATTTATTTAAAAATATCAACAACTACAATACCAAATATATACAACAACTACAGTACCAAATATATACTATGAAACTATATTCCATAATGAATCTAATAATATTCATTTGGCATTGTGAATGTTAATACTCTGTTTTTGTAAATTTGGTCAAAACAGAGATACTTTGACTTTGAACAAAATTTATATGTAGACTAAAAAAGACGGGAGGGAGAACTAGAAGCTAGTAGTACTAGGAAGGGCAAAAAAGGAAAAGAAAGGGAGAGGTCAGCCCGTGTGCCTCTTCCCGACCGCATCCAGCATCGCCGGCGTCCGCCCATCCCGTTCCCGGCGGCACCGCATTCCGTCCGCCCGACCGCCGCCGCCTCCCCGGCCTCCATAGATCGCATCTGCCCCGACCTCCCTCGGCGCTCCGCCGTCCAAACCTACCCCTGGCAGCCTGGCTAGCTCCTCCCGGCGACCAACGACGGCTGCTCCGGTGAGCGCCCCTAAAGCCTCTTGCTTTCTGTCGGAAGAGTACCCAGTTTGGGTCTGCTCTGCATTCATTGGTGATTCTCTTGGTCCCTTCGCCATTAGGAGTAGGAGGAACCCTAGCTCGCTCACCATCGCCTGAGGGGATCTCCAAGTACAGTTTGAGCCGCCGCCACTCCTCGCCGCTGGAGGACTCGGACCTGCTCCGGGAGATCCTCCACAGCCGTCCTCCCTCCCACGCGCCTCCCTCGTCTGAGGTACAAATTTGTGGATTTGGGATTTGACTTCTCCCAGTAGGATCAGTCAAATATATGTAGAGGCTTGCTCTCCTTCAGTTGAAAGCACATATATATATATTTCTGCTCGCAGAGGTCGACGCTGGACTGAAATTAACCCGGGTGCACTTGCAGAATTCATATAGCTGTTATTTGTGCTACGATTATGTCCAGTCCTACTGCATTTAGCAGTTCAGATAGCGATGTTGCTGTGGCCTGTGAATGGCCAATGCTATTCAACTGCTGCTTGTAGGATTCATATATTCTCTAGTATATGATGATGATGAGCAAAGTGAAGCCTGGTATTTCTGCTGCACAAACAGATTGCTTGGCACAAACCCGAAACAGAGTGTCGATTCCATTCTGACACTTTCTTTTCACTCTTTATTTATTAGCTGTCCGTGTAAGAACAAAAAAATAAAGCTTCAATTAAGTATGGTATTTTGTTTGTGTTTCATGCTCTTTGTAGCTGACGGATTGGGCTGGGCTTGGATGGGCCATGTTATAGCTTACAGACAGTCTGCCTATTAACTCAGCTCAGCTCTCCCTTCATTCCTGCCTCAAAAAAACAAGAAGAGAAGATGATGAATCCCGCTGCTGAGGTTCCCCAAGGCCAAGGGTAAGAAAATTCCCCATCCAGTTCCTCTCCCTCTTCCTTTTTTGCGCACTACACTACTTTGTGTGTGCTATGCTATGCTGGATGGATGTGCATGCATATGTGTGTTTGATTCTGGCAACTGCCTTGATTTGCATATCTGTGTTGATTGATCATATTTCATTTTTGTGCCAGGGCCTATCCCATTCCCAGCTCGCCGCGTCTGGACGGCAGGAGGCTGCGGCGTTTCGTGGTCAAAGGTGCCGGCTCCGTGTCCAAGGTGCTCGGCGACGACAACCTCCTAATCGAGATATTCGTCCGTCTCCCTCCGAAGCCGTCCTCCCTGCCCCGCGCGTCTGCCGTATGCAAGCACTGGGGCAGTATCCTCTCCGACCCCGTGTTCCACAAACGCTTCCGCAAGCACCACCGGAAGCCTCCTCTGCTTGGCTTCTTCCAAGGGTATGCTAACCGCTTTGCTCCCATCATGGACTCGCCTGACCGCATCCCTGCCGCTCGCTTCTCCCTGCCCAAGAGCAGCACTCCCTACAAAGAGCACGCAGAATACATGGGCTGCCGCCATGGCCTCGCTGTCGTAATCAACAAGCATGAGCGGAATACCGTCGTGTGGGACCCCCTCACCGGCCAACAGCGCAGCGTGGCTTTTCCACCGTGGGTCGATGATGCCTTTATGGGGTGTTTTTGTACCTGGCACGGCACGGTGTTATGCGCTGATGCCGAAGATGGGCATGTTCACGGAGATTGCTTCTCGAGCCCATTTAAATTGGTTCTGGTCTATGGGGGTGGATACAATACCAAGGCATTTTGTTCTGTCTATGACTCGGTGTCTGGTGTTTGGGTAGATGTTTCCTCGACCGCGATAAGAAATGAAATTTCTGTGTCAAGGCCCAGCATCGTAGTCGGGAATGCACTTTGCTGGTTGATTTCTGGAGGTGATATCCTTGTGTTTGATTTCGAAATTCAGAGCTTTCATGTGATCGAGAAGCCGGCAGAGTACCATGTTGATGACAGGTGTTTTCAGCTCTTACGGATGGAGGATGGTGGACTTGGCCTCGCTGTTTTGTCAGGACTGATTATCCAATTATGGGAGAGAAAATTTGACTATGATGGTGTTGTTGGATGGGTGTTGCTGCAGAAAACTATTCCACTGGAGGGGATGCTTCCAAGGGGAATGAATTATGTACTTTTCGTGGGGTATGATGAGGACACAAATGTGATTGTTCTCACTACGATGATTGGCAACTTCATGATCCAACTTGACTCCATGCAAATCAAACGTATCGGTAAAAGAAAAAACATGTGGCACAACACCTTTTATCCCTACACGAATTTCTATACTGCAGGTTATACCCCCTATCTACATTGTACAAGCAAAAGTCCTGTTAGTTTGCTTCACTCGTATTCATTCCAGTTACTACAAATATTGCTTTGGTGCCTGGCCATTGCTAAAGGCTACATACGATTATGTGCTTGTAATGATCTTTTCATCAGAGGGTTTCTAAAAAATGGAAAGCTACAGTAAGAGAGAGTGAAAGCATCTAAAATAATTAAGCAATTGGAACATCTGGAGGCGGCTTAAAGCTTGTTATGTTTCCTTATTCACTATTTTTCCTTGCAAGATTAAAATTTACCTTGATCTATCTTGATACAAATCTCCAATTCATAATACCACGTGCTCTAGTTTTTATCGAAGAGTAGCACTATGTAATGCTTGTTTTGGAACTCTGGTTTCTCAATCCGTCCATATGTTATTCTGGCCTTATGGTCATAACTGGTACAAAGCTCACTCACCAATATTTCTGGATTGTTTCTTTCTCTGCACATGTAAACAATTTTACCTTTCTTCTTCGGACCTGGCGATAGATGTGGCTTCATTTACTATCCTTGACTCAACTTCTCTTTGAGTTTTCATATGGTTTGGGCTTCTTTTTCTTGTAGGCAGGGGAGTTGGGTGGAAAGGGGCGGATCTGGAACTGCGAACACACTAGATCTGCTAATGTGTTATCTTGGTCAAACACTTAGGTAATTTTCTCTTTTCATATATCTTTTTTTTTCGTGGTTACCCAATTTATAAGATGATGCATAGTCTATGCTTACATTTTCAAGACGCACACACTTGGGTAGAGATACCAGACATTTTTCCTTTGTACTTGAGCCTCACATATAGCTTGGCACACAAAAGTAAATCTGGAATGAGTTGACAATCTTGGAAGTTCAATTTTGTTTTACCTCGAGAAGATAGGCGGTGAGTGACCAATCTCGTAGTTTCTACTGTGATCGTATGTAGGTAGTTATATGGCAAGAATCTTGAAAACACGTCATTATATTGGTGCCAGTACAAACCAAGTGTTCCCTTATTGTTGTTCTCCATTTGTAGTATTAGCTTCTGTACTGGGACGATTCAGCTTTGGATTTTTTTTTTGTATAATCTGCACTACGGCAAAGTTAATGCTTTTTTTTGGGGGATCATACAAAATTTGTTCTGCTGTGAGAGAGCATTATAAATTTGTTTCGCTGTGATGACATTGATTGTTCTGCAGGTATTAAGAGTTAAATTCGGGTTGCTGAGACACCGCCATGGCTAGTTGGCGTAGGGAAGTTCGTCAATTTTGCTTAGATGCAGCCATGGATAGTTGTTGTAGTGAAGTTGTTCTATTTTGTATGGTGTGGTCGACGCTTAAACTGTCCCACTATGTAGTCTGTTGGATCATCTACTATGTATGCTGTGGCATGTGGTGTGATCGACGCTTAAACTGTCAACTCTAGGTAGTATGTAGGTTGTTCTGCTTTTAGGTACCGCGGGCTGTGAAGTGAACCTATCGGGTTTAATCATCCGAACTCTCTTATATATATTATTAGTATCTAAGATCAGCAGACATTAGTCGATTTGTGTGCCTGGTTAGTGACTCGTGGAGTTGGTCCGGTTAATGCTTTGCTCTGTGATGTGAGGTACTAGCAAGGTGCATGGACAAGAAGCAGCAGGCTCTGGCCCTTTACAAAGTTTCTTTGTTAAGTCCCTAACTGTTAGTCTTGCTAGTGATCAAACTGTGATAATACTCTGCTCACATCTCCACTTGGAGCAGAGGCAGACAATGCCTGCATATGCTCTGTTTTACTGCCTAGCTAGAGCACAAACCTTGCCCCAGTTGTATATGCCCAGTTTCTAGTGGTCTAACTGATGTCTTGGCTCTTTCTTGGAGGAGACAAATCAGAAAAGAAATGTTGTCAGTTTTTTGTTTGAACTTCAAAGAGTGTGGTGACTTGGCTCTTGATCAGAAGAGCGTTCTGATTTTTTGTTTGAACCTCAAAGAAAATTACTGATTTTTTGTTAAATGCTAGTCCTATTCTGGATCTGCCATGGAGATTTGTATTGTCCTGAATTGGACTGAAGATGTTTTTCAGATTGTGGACTTTCCGTTTTCGACGCTCGTCCATCAAAGTCAGTTCTCCAGGAAAAACCAAATTTTGTTTTCATGTAGTCATGAGCATAAGTGTAAAATTACTAACCTTGGGGCAAAACACATTATTGTTGGTGCTCCATCCACCAAGGCACAATAGATACCTCATCTGTTTTGGTTGTCTTTGCCCTTTTCTTTGGTGGTTCTCTACACGAGCAATAGGAAAGTAGTGAGCACTTATAGTTGGAAGAATAATGCAAGAATGAGTAAATCTATATTAAGCCACCGCCGCTGCTAGGGTTCAGGTGGCGACTCGAGACAGAGACGTGAGGGACGACATGTTCGGGATGGGATTGGTTTTTTGGTTCGATGTAGGATCACGACTAGCGGAGGGGTATTTTGGTCCACCTGATTTTTTTTACAGAATTGTCTAACGGAACCAACATTGGTGTCAGATAAGGAAAGAAATTAAGGCTGGATGTCAAATAGGTATTTTTTTCTCGAGGGCCAAATAAGGAACCTCATTTTAGTTTAGTGTCAAAAAAGAAATTTTCTCTACATTGTGTGTACCCCCTTGTTCGTCAGCCCCCAGTCTCCACCCCCTGGTCCGAGAGATAAAGGAGCGGAGCCGCCGGCGACCCCATCCCGCCGCCCCGTCCGGCGGAGAGAAGCCACCCACCGGCGATTCGAGGTCTGCAAACCCTTCTCCTTCCTCTTCCTCTCCATCCAATCCTTCTTCCTTCGTCTTCTTAAATTTTCCCTACTATAAAACCCTAGCCAGATTTCCCCTTCTGATTGAACCCTAACATTCCTCCCCTGCTGCAGCTGTTGAGAGGGAGGAGAAGAGATGACGAATCCTGCTGCGAAGATTCCGCAAGACCAAGGGTAAAATTTCCCATCTAGTTCCTCTCACTCTGCATTTTATGTATGCTATGCTGTGCTGGATCTACTCCTTCCATTTCTTTTTACTCTGTGTATCTGAAGTCAAACTTTGTGAAGTTCTACCAGCTTTATATGAAAATATATCAACATTCACAATCCGAAACCAATATCATTACATGCATCATGAAAATAATTTTTATATTATATAAATTTGTGTTGTAGATCTTAATATATTTTTATATATTTGGTCAAATTTAAGAAAGTTTGACTTCACTCAAATCTTATATACGAAGTAAAAAGAAGCAGAGGCAGTACATATGTGTGAGAGCAACTACTTACTTTGTGTATGCTATGCTGGATGGATGTACGTATGTGTGCTAGATCGTTGGAGAAACCAGTCAATTGATTACATTTTCTTTTTTGTGTCAGTGTCGATCCCACTGCTAGCTCTTCATGTGTGGATGGAAATAGGCTGCTGTGTTCCAGGCCGCCAGTTGACCCGGTGTCTGATGTGCTCGGAGATGACAACCTCCTCATCAAGATCCTCATCCGCCTCCCTCCAAAGCCGTGCGCTCTCCCCCGCGCATCCCTTGTATGCAAGCAGTGGGGGAGCATCCTCTCTGAGCCTGAGTTCTGCAAACGCTTCCGCAAGCACCACCGGAAACCTCCTCTGCTCGGCTTCTTTAGAGGGTATGCTAAAAATTTCATTCCTGCCATGGACTCGCCTGACCGCATCCCTGCTGCCCGCTTTTCCCTGCCCAAGAGCAGCACACCCTACCACCAAAATGAAGCATACATGGGCTGCCGCCACGGCCTCTCTCTCGTAATCAACACGCATAAGCATGAGATCATCGTGTGGGATCCCCTCACAGGTGAAGAGCGCATCGTGGCTTTTCCACCAGGGTGCACGTTGGGGCGTTACTGGGCCTGGCATGGCGCTCTATTGTGCGTCGATGCCGAAGATGGGCATGTCCACGGAGATTGCTTCTTAAGCCCATTTAAATTGGTTTTGATCCACGCTGACTACAATACACCGGCATTTTGTTCTATCTATGACTCAGCGTCTGGTGTTTGGGGAAATATTTTCTCGACGATGACGATTACAGCTGGAATGTCTTGGTTAAAAAGGCCCAGCACCCTTGTCGGGAATGAACTTTGCTTCTTGATTCGTGGAGGTGATGTCCTTGTGTTTGATTTCGAAATGCAAAGTCTTGGTCTGATCAAGAAGCCGGTAGAAAACCATGGTACCGATGACTGGTGTTTTCAGATCTTACGGATGGAGAATGATGGACTTGGCCTCGCTGTTTTGTTGGACCTCACTATCAAATTATGGGAGAGGAAATCTAACTGTGATGGTGTTTTTGAATGGGTGCTGCTGCAGAAAACCATTCCACTCGAGGGTATGGTTCCAACGAGAATGGATTCTGTACTTTTCGTCGGGTATGATGAGGACGCGAATGTGATTGTTCTCACTACTATGACCGGCAACTTCACACTCCAACTCGACTCAATGCAGATTAAACATATTGTCAAAAGAAACAATATATGTCATGACACCTTTTATCCCTACAGGAATTTCTATACTCCAGGTAATGCCCCTATCTACATTGCACAAGCAAAAAAGTCCAATTAGTTTGTTTCGCTCGTATTCATTCCAGCTACCTTTGGTACGTTATTGCGGTAACATTGTTCCTGTTATTAGGATTCAGCTAGATACATACAAATACACTGTCTTATATGTTCCTCTGTTGATCCGGTCATCTTATGGTTATCTAGTTTCTTATTATTATAGAGCTTCATTAAAGCTAGAAAGGGAATACAGATATTGCTTTGATGCTTGGCCATTGCTAAAGGCTAAATACGATTATGTGCTTGTAATGATCTTTTCATCAGGGGGTTTCTAAAAATTGGGAAGTGGCAATAGCTGCAGTGGAACATCTGGAGGCGGCTTAAAGCTTGTTATGTTTTCTTATTCACTAGTTTTCCTTGCAAGATTAAAATTTAACTTGATAGTTCTTCATAGAAATCATCAATTCATAATACCATGTGCTCTATTTTTATCCAAGAGTAGTACTAGTTCATTAATTTCATGTGGTACTATGTAATGCTTTTTTGGAACTCTGGTTTCCCAATCCGTGCATATTTTATTTTGGCCTTATGGTCATAACTTGTACAAAACTCACTCGACAATAATTCTGGATAAATGCATTTTCTCTGAACATGTAATCAGTTTTAGCATTCTTTTTGGAGCCGGCGATATATGTGGCTTCATTTTCTATTCTGGACTCAACTTCTCTTGGAATTTTCATATGGTTTGGGCTTCTTTTGCTTGTAGGCAGGAGAGTTGGGACGAAAGGTGCGGATCTGGAACTGTCAACACACTAGATCTGCTAATGTGCTATCTTGGTCAAACAACTTAGGTAATTTTATCTTCTCATATTTCTTTTTTCTTGTTGGTTAACCAATTTACAATATGCATTTTCAAGAAGCATGCCTTTGTGCCATTTTTGGTTTGTACTCTGACCCTCACATATGGCTTGGCACACAAAAGTAAAGAGTTGACAATCTTAAAAGTTCAGTTTGTTTGCCTCAGATGATAGGCGGTGAGTCACCGATCTCGTAATTTCTACTGCAATCCTGCGTAGTTATATAGCAAAAATCTTGAAAACATGTCAGCATATAGGTGCCAATGCAAACTAAATGTTCCCTTATTGTTGTTCTCTGTTTGTAGTATTAGCTTGTATACTGGGATGATTCAGCTTTGGATATTTTTTGTATAAACTGCACTACGGCAAAGTTAATGCTTATTTTGGGGGATCATATAAAATTTGTTTTGCTGTGAGAGAGCATTACAAATTTGTTTGACTGGGATGACATTGATTGTTCTGCAGGTATTAAGAGTTAAAGTCGGGTTGCTGAGGCACAGCCATGGCTAGTTGGCGTATGGAAGTTCTTCTATGTTGCTGAGATGCAGCCATGGCTAGATGGTGTAGGGAAGTTCTTCTATATTGCTGAGACACAGACATGCCTAGTTGATGCTTAAATTGTCGTTGATGTATGCCATGGCTAGTTGGTGTAGTGAAGTTCTTCAAACTGTGTGGCACGGTAGCATGTGATGTGGTTGATGCTGAGATTGCATGTTTAGATAAAATGCATTTATTTAGAATAAATGAACATTGACTGTGGAACGTATATTTGACCGATTAATTGCTACCAACAAAAAAATGTTCAAGAAATCGCTTCTTTTCTTAAATGTGATTTCTTGAACATTGACTGTGGAACGTATATTTGACCGATTAATCCAGTTAATAGGCCGATTCACCGATTAATCGCTACTGCTAAACTCACTCGACAGCAGTTTTTTTCCTTTTAGTATGCAGGTCGTTCTACTTGTACGTACCTGACTTGTCGGGTTTAATCTTGTGAAGTCTTGTATATTTTTATCTGACATGAGCAGTCAAGTTGCATGCCTGCCTAGTGACTCGTGGAGTTGCTGTACTCTGATGTAAGGTGGATGGGCAAGAAGAAATAATCTCAACATATATAATTGATCTAAGAGCATATCCAGCCGTTGCCTCCCCCCCCCCCCCCCCCCCC
>LR738712.1:900411451-900422897 GCA_902687465.1 Secale cereale
GGGGGGGGGCTGTTGGTGGCGCGGCTGAAGATGCTCTAACCTTTCATTGTTTGGATGCTACATACATATGATGCCTCTAATGTCTTTTCCTACTTTGGTCTTCCTTCTGTTGTTCTACTTAAAAATGAAATTTAAATGTTTTGATGGTTTTTTTTCCTTGTCTGAATGTATTTAACTTGAGAGAATAGTGGATTCGTTTTTGAAAGCAAGTCCAGTACTAGATTCGTTCTGTAAGCTGACTCATCACTGTGTGCTATCTTGACGGTATACATATTTCGTGGGCCTGTTGGCCAGCCCATTCGATTTGGTTGCCTGCTGAGTACTCCCTCTGTAAACTAATATAAGAGCATTTAGATCACTATTTTAGTATTCTAAACGCTCTTATATTAGTTTACGGAGGGAGTACTTGACTGCTATCTGAACTTCTTCAGGCATTTCAGCAACAGTAGTAGCTTTGTTCCTTCCCTGATGCATTAGTGCTGCTGACAGTCTAGTTCTCGATCAACCGTTGTAGTTTCTATTGATTTTCTGTTTCCTGTTTCGGATTTGCCACTTGTAGCTAGAAGTCGCTAAGCACTACAAAAAAACATATCCGTGATGTTACACGTTTGTCACACCCTATCTAATGGCAAAGGATTGCAGGCGACTGCGGCAGTCGTCAACAAAGGGCTGCAAATGGAGTATATTATGGATGAGGTGACTACAGTGCACGTCGACGACGAGGCGGATGTAAGAAAACCATAAATTGCTCAAATCTTCAAAAAAATCTGGTGATTTTCAAATTCTGTTCATAAATTCAAAAAATGTTTCAATTTTTTTAAAAACATTCTTGTTTGCAAAATTTGTTCATAAGTTCAAAAACCATTCAGGAATTACAAAACATGTTCATATTTCAATATTTTTTTCACGAATTTTGTTTGGAATTTCATGAAATCTTTAATTTTCTCAATACTTGTTCACAATTCCAAAAATGTGCACGGTTTAAGAAAAATTGGAGTTTCATGAATTGTTTACAATTTTTTAAAAATATTTTTTCACATATTCAAATAAAATCTAATTATGCAATCTAAAAAAAATATTTTTAAATATATTTTCACATATTCAAAACATGATGCCAGGCAACATCACTCGGTGTGATACCACACCAATGGGTCAACCCAGCTGGGTTGCCTTCTGTGCGTGGCGATATATATTTGACGCAATGATTCTCAAGCTTCCCCGTCCAGTGAGTTCCTTTCCCTCTTTATTGCCCTCATGAACGAATACATTTTTTTAGAGGACGCGGGCTTTGTATTGACGCTATGACCACAGTAGAAGTTAGAACTAAGCGCCCCTATGTCTCGCTTTAAGAGACAGAAAGAACTCTTACTGAAGGTTGACGCGAGTTGGCGCCGCCCAGGCGCAGTAAAAGTTAGAACTAAGCGCCCCTATGTCTCGCTTTAGGAGACAGAAAGAACTCTTACTGAAGGTTGGCCCAGGCGCACGCGAAAACAACCTTGTTTCGTGCTTTAATTTGTTTCCAGGTTTTCTTTTTTTTTTTAATTTTGTTTGTGCCTCCAAATATGATAATAAATATATTACAAAAATCACTCTACAGAATTTATTTCGAAACATGTTGATCGAAAATTTCAAAAATATTAAATGTTTATAGATAAAATGTTTATCACGTATAACAAAAAAGTATAAAATAAAAAATAAAATGTGTATGAAATAATTTGATCATGTATTTAAAAATTATTAATCAATAATATGAAAAAATATATAACAAGTATTAAAAAAATTAATCCAGCATTTACAAAAATTTAAATGTATATAGGAAAAAATGTTGACCATGTATTAAAAAAGGATAAATTTTCTTGATCATGTAGAGAAAAATGTAATCAAGAATTTAAAAAATATTTAATAAGTATTTGAAAACAAATATGTCACAACCATTTAAAAAAACTGTTAAATGTAGATATAAATGATGACAAAAACTGATTAAGTATATAAAATTATTAATCAAATATTTTTAAAAAGTTTAGCAAGCATTTGAAAATTGGTAATCAAGCATTTAAAAAACGTCACTCCCTCCATTCCATAATATAAGAGCGTTTTTGTGTAAAATATGTTTCTATATTATGGGACAAAGGGAGTAAATGTGTATAAAAATATGTTAGCCTTTTTTTGGGAGATTATGTAACAAATAATTTGAAAATGTTTATAAGTGTGTATAGAAAGAATGTTCATGATGTATTCGAAAAAAATTGTTAATATTGTATTTGAAAAAACTGAATCAAGCAATTGGAAAAATGTTGAAAATGTGTATACGAAAATATTGACCATGTAATAAAAAATGCCAATTAGAGTTGAAAAAATGGTAAACGTGTATGAGAAAATTGGTCTTGACATACATGAAAAATTTACAGTGAAAACCAAAAGAAACATATGAAAAAAAAGAGGAAAGAAAAACATCAAATAAATATGGAAAGAAACAAAACACAAAGCAAAAATGTGTGAAAACACAAATAGAAAAAACAGGGGAAAAGCCCTCTGAAAACCAATGAAAAAACCTGCTTGATTCGCCTCAAGTTAGTAGCAAACCTACTACCTACCAGTAACCAGAAATTTGACTCGTGTGACTGAGAATAGTGCCGATGATACGAGAACCACTGTAGCCGTGATATTTGTTGCACAATATCGTCTACTGTAAAGCTTAGATTTGTGAATTATTTGGAAAAATTATGAATATGAAAAGGTCCATCGATTTTGAAAATGCTTATCTTTTTTTATGCAAGTACACAACCTGAAATCATCGATTTTGAAAAACAATTCACGGAAAAAATGTAAAAGTTCATCATTTTTTAAAGAAATGTTCAAGATTTTTTTCAAAAGTTCATCAATTTTGAAAATGTTCACAAATGTGAGAAAATTTCATTGACGTTTAGATATAGTTCATCGAATTTGAAAAAGAGGTTCATTGATTTTTGAAATAAGTTCATTGAATTTGAGAAAAACATCAAATTTGAAAAAAAGTTCATAAAATTTGAAAAATTTCATCGAAATTTGGAAAAAAGTTCACCAGATTTCTAGAAAAGTTCATCAATTTATTTAAAAAGTTCACCAATAATTAAAAGAAGTACATTTATTTTAAAAAGATGTTCATCGTATTTGAAAAAAGTTCAATCAAATTGAAAAAGTACTTCGAATTAAAAAAAGTTGATCGGATTTTGAATTTTTTTCACATATTTAAGAAAGAAATAAGAAACCAAGAAAAAAATAAAAGAGAAAGAGAAAACATAGAAATGTAAAAAAAAAGTAGGTGTGCGTAAACGCTAAGTTAGCGTAGTTTCTAGTGCAGTTCAATAGTCCACGAGCTTGCAATTTCAAAACCTGTCTCCCGCATCTATTTTTTTCTTTAAGCAGAAAAGAGAAAATAGCTAAGCAGGCCGGCCCAGCTCATTTGCAAAATGCACAGTAACGAAGCGTCAAATAGGAAGCGTCCCGGTTAGAGGTCTTAAGAAATGATGCAGCATCCTATCCGCATGGACGCCATCTCTTGTAAACAGGAGCCACTACGAAGGCGTCCCAAACTCTTGTACAAATAGGGCTTTGCCCACAATCAATAAACACAAGTTTCTATCAATTCTTACACGTTATCAACACGAAGGCATCCAAACTTTTTGCATAAGGGCGGCGCCGTTGCGTGGGGGTGTCCTCCTCCTGAAGCTCGCTGTCGGTGTACTAAAGTAGGGGTACCTTAGTATCCCGAACTTGTGCACGGGCAGTTGCAGCGTCCCGCGGCAAGGCTTGCCAGGCGACCGCCAAGGTCCTCCGTGGTTCCTTTGTTGCCATTCAAGAACAAAGTATTCAAGTCAAAGAGACAAGACCCCGGCAGGAGGAGCTTGCCGGGATGGCCACTCAAGGCACAAAAACCACTCAAGGCACAAGACCCTGGCAAGTGGAGCTTGCCGGGAAGGCCAATCAAAGGCATCTCAAGGTACTTGCCGCGGCGCGCCACGCGTCGCGGCAAGGCCCGGTGAGCGACAAGCTCCCAGAAGCGACAAGATAGCAACCGCGGCAAGGCGCTTGCCGCGGCAAGCTTCCACTCAGTACCCGCGCTCCAGCTCAAGCACCCACGTGTCGCTCTGGGACCATCCCAGGCGCACGTGGCGGAAGGCTGTGCAGCCTGGGGTACACGGTGGCAAGCAGCGATGACAAGGCTACGGTCGTGGCGGACGGTGGCGCCCCTGACGGCCACTTTTTGCATTGTTTGGGCGACGGCGACGGGCATTTAATGCCCTTGTCCCCTGCCGTCAGGGTTAGGTATGGAACACTGTTCCATCTACCACCCTTTTTACATTTTTACCTCCATCTGTGTTGCCACCTGTCGGTAACCACTTTGACCTATAAAAGGAGGCCCATGCGCAACGTAGAAGGGGTTCCGAACATCGATCACTCTCCACGCTCGGTCTAGCTAGCGGTTAGAGTGTACTATAGCTCTCCTCGCTCCCGAGCAAGAACACAATACAAACTAAAGCAGGAGTAGGGTTTTACGCATCCGTGCGGCCCGAACCTGGGTAAACTGCTCGTGTGCTCGCCTCGATCCGCTCTTTGTGCATCCTCCGCCCCCTGCCGTACCGAGAAGGGGCTCCGGTCCCATAGGTGTTCGTGGGCGATCAGTTTCCCCGACATACTTGGCGCGCCAGGTAGGGGAGCGTCGAGGTTGCGTGAACCTGATCCGGCGTCCACACGAGCTAGATCCTCACCAACTTCATCAACTTCATCAACTTCATCGACTCCATCAGCATGCCGCCGAAGAAGAAGGCTTCGGAGGCAGCAGGTCCGTCCGCGTCGATCCCACCACCGCCGGAGCCAGCGGCTGGTGGGGTAGACGCCGGCGGAAGAACGGACGCCGACGAGGGAACTCACGGTGCCGCCAAGTCCAAGGACAAGGCGGACGACCACGCGCACTCCAAGGCCTCGGCGTCCGTACATGCACCGCACCCCTCTCAGGAGGCGCGGGAACGGCAGCGTCGTGGTACTCAAGGTACCATACGCTTGCTGGGCCAAGGTCAAGCTGGCGGATCTCGGGACGCTCAAGGCCAGCGTGCGCACCAACACACTGGCACGAGCAAGGCACGGTCGCCGGGACGGGATGCCGCTCCTTCTAACGTAGTTAGAAGTCCGAGCATATCCCGCTCCTCGCACCGCTCGCCACCGCTGCCCGCCACTCCAGCAGAAGCTCTAGCGCGAGCTCAACTGCTCCTCGATTTCCCTCCAGCGGCAGACAAGGCCGACGACTGGAGGGCCACCATCCAAAGCCTCATCGCCTTCTCCAACGGCGACACTCCGCAGCAGCCGAGCACGTCGCGGCCGCGGCAAGTCAGCCAGGCGCGGGCCGATGGCGACAAAACAGCTGGAGGTGCAACCACCGTGCACTCCCCGCCCCGAAGGCCGAAATCGCCGACTCGCCGGATCAACATCGACGACGACTCCACTGCGTCATCAGATCCGCGAGCTCGCCGCGATCAGCGCCAAGTTCTCAACGATCGACAACAAGAGGACGCTCGGACCCGCATCGAGCGCCGAAGAGAAGCGCGGCGTCAATCAGACCAGCGCGCTGGGCCCACTGTTGACATGCAAGCGCCAGGGGGACCAGGCGACTTACCGTACGCGGTAGGTTGCCCTACGTTCACCCGTGAGCTGCGGCAAGTCCAGTGGCCCAGCATGAAGAACTTCAAGCCCGACGTACCGGAGAAGTACGACGGCAAGACACATCCGTCGGAATTCCTCAGCATCTACACCATCGCAGTGCAGGCTGCTGGGGGACGAGACGAGAAGATACTCGCAAACTACTTTCCGCTGGTGCTCAAGCCAAACGTCAGATCTTGGCTCATGCACTTGCCGGACAACTCCATTTCTTCTTGGGCTGACATATGCCATCAGTTTGTCGGCGCCTTCACAGGCGGCCACAAACCCCATGGCTAGGAAAGTGACCTTCACCTGCTCGCCCAGAAGGAAGGGGAGCCCCTGCGCAAATATATCCAGAGGTTCGGCCGTGTCCAGCACAACATCCCAGACGTCCACCCTGCCGCGGTCATCAGCGCGTTACACCAGAACGTGCGTAATCGTAGGATGAGGGAGGAGATGGCGATGTGCAAGATCAGGGACGTCAGCGAGCTGTACGCCCTGGCCGACAAGTGTGCACGCGCTGAAGAGGGGAGGAAACTCCCCGGAGAGGATACAGGAGCAGGGGGATCTGACAGTGAAGATGCCACCCCGGCAAAGAAGAACCGGCGGCGGAACAACAGAAAGAAGAAGAACAAGGAAGTGCTAGTCGTTGAGCAGTCCGGCAAGGAGGCTGGCGCCAAGAAAGCCCAAGTTGGTAGCTCCGGCAAGGAGACTGCCGCATGCACCAACTGCCAGGCTGTGGCGGCCGCCGACAAGCAGGACGGCACCGACAAGCACTACTGCAAGATCCACCGCACCAAGGGCCACGACCTCCAGAACTGCAAGAGGGTCGAGTACCTCGTCGAGCAGCAAAAAGCTGAGTACGAGCGACGCGACAAGAAAAAGGCCCAAGGAGGTGATGGGGGATCCGGCAAGAAGCGGCCTTTCAATGGCCGGGGAGTACGCCGCGGCAAGGCCAAGCAGCGACAAGGAGACAGACCTCCACGCGGCCGCGACAAGGATGAAGATGAAGACGACGACAAAGACATGGATGATGGAGAGACCAGTGAGCAGGAGTTTCAAAAAGCCACAGAGGTTTTGTGCATTGACGGTGGTGCTTCTCTGCATACCTCGCACCGCCAACTCAAACAGTGGGTGCGGGAAGTCAATGCAGCAGAACCACCCGCCGAGTCGCGCAAGCTTCTGAAGTGGTCCAGCACGCCTATCGTCTTTGACATTGAGGACCACCCTGATCGCACAACTGCGGTCGGGTGTTTGCCGATGTTGGTCTCACCAACCATCCGCAACCTCAAGGTCACGAAGATGTTAGTCGACGGCGGGGCCGGCTTGAACCTGATCTCCTCCACTGTGATCCAGAAACTCCAGATCCCCGAAGGAGAGCTCGAAGAGATCGGCACTTTCCAAGGAATCAACCCGGGAAGGAGCAAGCCGAAGGGGAAGATCACGCTGCCAGTGACATTTGGCGGGGTGCTGAACTTCAGGACTGAGAGGATCACTTTCGACGTTGCCGATTTCCCGTTGCCTTACAATGGGATACTTGGCCGTCCCACACTCGCCAAGTTCATGGCAGCCTCTCACTACGCCTACAACATGCTCAAGATGCCAGGCCCGATAAGCGTCATCTTTGTCCCTGGCGACAAGAAAGATGCCCTTATCTGTGCTGACAAGATTTACCGGGATGCATCAGCCGCAACAGATAGCGAGACACTTGCCGCTGAAGCTCCCGGGGGGAAGAACAAGACAAAGTCCGGCAAGAGCTTTGGGGCCCACTCCGGCAAACGCACCTCTTCGGAGTGCTGCGCCGCCGTCGAGGACGCACCATCGAGCTCCACCGGCAAGTGTAAGAAGACGATGGCAGCTCCACCAGAGACAAAGAAGGTGTCCGCCAAGGAGGACGGCACTGGTGGTACTTTCACCATCAGTGCCACGCTTCACCCTAAATAGGAAAGCGCGCTCGTTGCTTTCCTGCGGGCGAACGTCAATGTGTTTGCATGGCAACCATCTGACATCCCCGGTGTTCCCAGGAAAGTGATTGAGCACAAGCTTGTTGTTTGTCCTCATGCGCGGCCCGTCAAGCAGAAGGTTAGAAAGCAAGCAGTGGAGCGCCAAGAGTTCATAGCAGAAGAGATCAAGAAACTGGAAGCAGTAGGCCTCGTCAGAGGAGTGCTCCATCCGACGTGGCTGGCCAATCCTGTAGTCGTGCGTAAGGCAAATGGGAAATGGAGGCTTTGTATCGACTTCACCGATGTGAATAAAGCTTGTCCCAAAGACCCATTTCCCTTGCCGCGCATTGACCAGATTGTTGACTCCACGGCTGGATGTGATCTGCTTTCATTTCTTGATGCATACTCAGGATACCATCAGATCTTCATGGCTGAAGAAGATGAGGAGAAGACCGCATTCATTACTCCATGTGGCACTTACTGTTTCATACGGATGCCTTTTGGTTCGAAGAATGCTGGTTCAACATTTGCAAGGGTGGTCCGTACAGCTTTTGAGCCACAGATTCACAGGAATGTAGAAGCATACATGGATGACATAGTGGTTAAGAGCAAGGACAGGGCTACCCTAGTTCAAGATTTAGATGAGACCTTTGCAAATCTGCGCAAGATCCAACTCAAGCTCAACCCCGAGAAGTGTGTGTTTGGAGTCCCTTCCGGCAAGCTTCTCGGGTTCTTTGTGTCCCAGAGAGGGATTGAAGCCAATCCCGACAAGATCAAGGCCATTGAGCAGATCGAAGCACCAAAGCGCGTCAAGGATGTGCGAAGACTTGCCGGTTGCGTGGCTGCTCTCAGCAGGTTTATCTCTAAGTCAGCAGAGCGCGCCCTGCCGTTTTTCAAAATCTTGAAAAAGGCAGGTCCAATGAAGTGGACTCCGGAAGCGGAGGCTGCGCTGCAAGACTTGAAGAGGTACCTGTCCTCTACTCCAATACTTGTCGCACCTAAACCACAAGAGAAGTTGTTGCTGTACCTAGCGGCAACCAATCAAGTGGTTGGTGCTGCGTTAGTAGCGGAGAGGGAGGCATATGATGAGCCAGCGACTCCGGCAAGCGAATCCAGCGACAAGCAGGGGGCTTCCCCGACGAGCTCTGGTCTCGACAAGGATGAATCCGCGCAGATGCAAGAGGAGATACGGAAGAAAATGGTGCAACGCCCAATTTACTTTGTCAGCTCCCTTCTGTAGGGGGCTAGGTCAAGGTACTCTGGTGTGCAGAAGTTGCTTTTCGGCCTTCTCATGGCCTCGAGAAAGCTGCGCCATTACTTCCAAGCACATGAGATAACAGTAGTCACTCGCTTTCCGCTGAAAAGGATATTGCAAAATCCGGAAGCGACAGGCAGGATTGTTGAGTGGGCACTGGAACTGTCGAGCTTTCGCCTCAAGTTTGAAAGCACTTCAACTATCCAAAGCAGATCATTATCAGAGTTTATAGCAGAGTGGACGCCAACACCAGACGAAGAAATCCCAGAGACGAGCATCCCCGTCAAGGAAGCAAGCAAAGAGTGGATAATGTACTTTGATGGTGCCTTCTCGCTGCAAGGCGCCGGTGCTGGTGTGCTGCTTGTCGCACCCACCGGAGAACACCTCAAGTACGTGGTCCAAATGCACTTTCCCAAGGAGCAAGCGATAAACAATACTGTAGAGTATGAGGGTTTGCTTGCCGGTCTTAGGATCGCGGCGGACCTTGGGATCAAGAAGCTGATTGTAAGGGGTGACTCGCAGCTTGTCGTCCGCCAAGTGAACAAGAATTATCAGAGTCAGTTGATGGAAGCTTACGTCGATGAAGTGAGAAAGCTTGAAGAGCACTTTGACGGCCTACAGATGGAGCATGTTCCAAGAGCTCAGAACGACATCGCCGACGGCCTGTCAAAGTGTGCTGCACTTAAGTTACCTGTGGAACCAGGGATCTTCGTGCTCAAGCCGACTCAGCCATCCGTAACACCATCAATTGGACAGATCAAGAAGAGGAAGTTGGTTTCCGGTGACTATTTTCCGGCAGAGCTTCCCGAAGCCGCCGCCAAGAAAGTCCCCAAGATCAACGCCGGAAATGCTGAGGAGCAGTCTGCTCCTGCGAGCCCTAGGGTTTGTACAGTTGAAGCAGACGCTCCCGACAAGCTTTGCTCCGGCAAACTTGCCGGGGAATGTCAAGCTCCGGCTGAACCGCACGTTCTTGCCGTAGAAGCGGACGTTCCCGCAGCAGCAGATGTGCCTTTAGTCCTTGCTGACGAGCCGCAAGCTCCAGCATGGGCGCAGCAGATTGTCCGTTTCCTCGAGACAGGAGAACTTCCCGAAGAGCATGAAGAAGCAAAAAGAGTAGCCCGGCAGTCAAGCATGTACCAGCTTGTCGACAACACACTATACAGAAGAAGACTCAACGGTGTGAAATTGAAGTGTATTCCCCGGGAAGATAGACAGAAGCTGTTGGTAGAGATACATGGAGGCATATGTGGCCATCACATTGGCGCAAGAGCACTTGCCGGCAAGGCGTTCCGGCAAGGTTTCTTTTAGCCAGAAGCCCTCCAGGATGCAACTGCACAAGTAACCAAGTGTGAAGCGTGCCAGTTCCATTCCAAGCAGATACATCAGCCAGCTCAAGCTCTCCAGACGATCCCTTTATCCTGGCCATTTTCGGTCTGGGGGCTCGACATCCTCGGCCCCTTTCCCTGCGCAGCCGGGGGCTTTGAGTACTTGTACGTTGCAATCGACAAGTTCACAAAGTGGCCGGAAGTGGAACCAGTGAGAAAGGTGACCGCGCAGTCAGCAGTCAAGTTGTTCAGGTCGATTGTTTGCCGTTTTGGGATCCCTAACAGGATCATCACCGATAACGACACACAATTCACAAGTCGCACCTTCATGCAATATGTCCAAGACCTTGGCGCCAAGGTCTGCTTCGCTTCTGTTGCTCACCCGAGGAGCAACGGTCAAGTGGAGAGAGCAAACACTGAAGTGCTGCGTGGACTCAAGACAAGGACTTTCGACAGGCTGCACAAGTGCGGAAGAAACTGGATCGAGGAGTTGTCGGCGGCTCTTTGGTCGATCAGAACGACGCCGAATCGAGCCACTGGACAGACGCCTTTCGCTCTAGTCTATGGAGCAGAGGCAGTTCTCCCCACGGAACTCGTGTACGGGTCACCTCGAGTGCTCGCTTATGATAAGCTCGAGCAAGAGCAGCTGCGACAAGACGACGCGCTGCTCCTTGAGGAGGACCGTCTTCAGGCTGCTATGCGAGCTGCTCGCTACCAGCAAGCTTTGCGCCGCTACCATAGCCGCAAAGTTAATGCCAAAAGTCTCGAGGAAGGCGACCTTGTTCTTCGGCGTGTTCAGTCCGCCAAGAATTCCAACAAGTTGACGCCAAAATGGGAAGGCCCTTATCGGGTGAAACGAGTCACTAGGCCCGGCGCTGTCCGCCTAGAGACCGAAGATGGCTTTCCGGTGAGCAACCCCTGGAACATCGAGCATCTTCGTAAGTTTTATCCGTAAGGCGCGGTTGCCGTGATCCGCTCCGGCAACCACCTTTTGTACAAGTCTTGCCGCTATAGCATGTAATCCTTTGTACAAAGCCGGGCGCAGATCCCGTGCATCAGTAAAGCTTATGTGCCCCGCACAACTTGTCATTTCGTGCTTTCTATTTTCTTGCATGTATTATCTGACACTTTGTGCAGCACCTACCCCCGGTAAGCAATAACGGGCCCAAGGCTCCATACCTGTATTTTCATTTCTATCTTTTTTATCAAGGAGAAGAAGGTTCCCTCGCGCACAAGTTCGCCGGGGGGGG
>LR738712.1:900422979-900549800 GCA_902687465.1 Secale cereale
GGAAGATAGTGATATGGACCAAGCGCCGTTCAAGAAATCCTTGCCTTGCCGGGAAGCAGACAGCACAAAAGCTAAGTTGCCGAAGTTTGAGCAATCAAATTTTTAATTTTTAAGTTATCTTCCTTGAACGACCGCACTTTGTATGGAAAACCTGTGCGCGGAGGAACCAACTCGTGGCTAGCCGCGCCCTTACTTTGTTTCGAGCACGCTCAACGACTTAAGTGTGCTGCGACTAGTGTCGCGCCCTTACTTCGTTTTCGAGTTCGCTCAACAACATAAGTGTGCTGCGACTAGTTGCGACAAAGTTTCTTGTCGGCAACAGCACCGCCAGCAGGCTGCTTAAGTCCCGCACTCAGCGTTCGCGGCAAAGGTGCCTACGCTGGCAAGTTCCCTAAAAGCGTAGGGTAGGAACATACAAAGCAAAGGGAATCAAGTAAAGGAAATAACGTTGCAATGACTACCCAAAATAAAGTTATATTACAAATCAACTTGTCGCAGCTCTAATAGACTGTTTTCATGACATGGTTAACAGCGACAAGGAAAAGAAGAAAGCGGACAAGACTAGTCCGCGCGGTCGCCCTCGACCCTCTTGATGCCACCCACCTTGTCCACAATGGGTGCGACAAGGGCCTTGAGCACTTCTTGGTCGGCGTCCGGCGGCAAACTCCTGAGGACGTTGGTGAGGTTGAGGCCTGGATTGCGGAAGGCCACCTTCACCAACACCTTCTGCAGGGCCCCCACGCAGAGCCTGCGCGACTCGTCCGCCAGCTGCTTTGGGATCTTCTCCCGGAGTTGCTGGAGGGCCGTCGCCACGCCTCTGAAGAACAAAGTTAGCTTGGCGCTGGGGTGGAGGTTCTCGTTGGTGGAGTACCCGAGATATTCCGCCCCCAGCTGCGCCAGCTCCTTGTCGATATCCGTGGCAGCATTGACAAGACCTTCTGTCTAATGCTTCACGGTTTCCTTGAAGACGTTTTGGGTGATGGCAGCGCTCTCCAGCAGCGCTTTCTCGGCCCTGATCTCCTCCTTCAGGGTCGCCTCCCGATCCTTGGCGCCGTCCAGCGTCTGGGTTAGGGTGGCCAGCTTCAGCTCGAGGTAGGCGATGGAGTCCTTGGCGACGGCGAGCTCCTTGCCCTTCTCGGAGAGGCGGACCTGCAGCTCGGAGTGGCTGTGGGCGTCCTTCTCTCGCTCGAGCTTGAGTGCGGCAACCTCCTCGCCGCTCGTCCTGAGGTTGGCCTCCAGCTGTGCCACCCTCGTCTCCAACTCCCTCTTCGCGGTCTCGGCGGCCGCGGCGGCATCCTTTGCTTCTTGGAGAGCTCCGCCAAGAGATCGCTCGCGCACGGCAAGTTCGTCCTCGTGGCTGTCGAGGTCGACCTTCCGCTGCGCCAGCTCGCCTTCTCATCTAGATAGCTCTTCGGCGACAAGCCGCTGCTGCTCCTCCACTTCTGCCTTCTCAAGGATGGAGGCCTACTGCGCCTCGGCAAGCTGCTCCCGCTCTTCCGCCAAAGACCGGAGAGCCGCTTGGTTGATGGCCCGGAGCTCCTCCGCGCGCTTCTCGATATCAGCACCCGCCTTGGCGGCCAGAGCCTCTCGAGACTCCAGCTTGGCTTGCCGGGCGCGGTAAAGCGATAGCAACTTGCGCAGCAGTCGCTCCTCCTCGGGCTCGCTGCTGCTGCTTGGCACATCGACAAGTTTCAGCCCGGCGGAGGCAAGCACCTCCCCGTCGAAGGTCTCTCCCTCCACCGGCGCCCTGGACGTGGACGCCCAAGGGAGCTGGATGAAGACGTCGTCGCCGGCCTTTAGATAGGCGCCTGGCTCGGGCTCGTCGGAGCTGGGGGCTACGGCAGCGGCGGAGGGCTCGGTGGCCAGCGTAGCGCCTGGCGCTCCTGCGGCCTCAGGGCCGTCAGTATGACCACCAGCCCCTTCGCCAGCCGCTGCGGCGGCAGCCTCGGCGGCCTTTGTGCCGGCGGGATCGTCTGCAACGGCAGCGTCGTCAGCAACGACCTCCGTCTCCATTGGCTCGGCTACAGACGGGTCTGGCGGAGGAAATGAAAAGACAAACAGTCAAGCAAATATCCAAAAAGAAGAATCCAAAGAAGAAAAGTCCAAGGGAAGAGTGAAGCAAAGGGGTTACCTGCGCGGGCCGGCTCCTCGGTAAGATTCCTTGCCGGGGAGCTCTCCCTCGGCGGCGTGGTCGTAGCCCCCGCCGGCGGAGGGTCGCTGGTGCCATCCCTCGCCGGAGAGCTCGCCCTTGGCGGAGTGTTCGCCCTTGGCGGAGAATCCGTCCTTGGCGGAGGACTCGCCCTTGCCGAAGAGCCTCCCCTTGGCGGTGTGGTCGAAGCGTGCGGCACGTCGGGGGCGGTCTCCTGGCGCTCCTGATGCTGCTGCTCTGCTTCTACACAAGTCAACAAACAAGATATCAGCAAAGAAGAAGCACCCACGCGCGCCCAACAGCAGAAGATGAACTACACTTACGCTGGGGGCTGCGCTGGGGGCTGCTCTGAAGAACAGTCACCGGGTCCGGCAAACTTGTCTCAGGCGCGCCCCCTGCTGTCGCGGCGGGCTCGTCCTCAATGACGATCACCGGGACCTTGGCCCTCTTCGCTGCCCTCTGGGCCAGAGTTCTGAACAGAGAACAGGTTTAGAGTTAGGCAAGAGAGATACAAGACAAAGCAACAAAAAAAAATACAAGGACAGCGAAGACTTACTCTTCTTCCTCCTCGTCGGAGCTGAGCGCGGAGAAGTCAAAATCTGGCTCACGCGTCCCGGCCCGAGGAGGCGGAGGAGTGGGCTCCCTTGGCCGCTTAGCGGGAGCAGGGACGGTGGTCTGAGAAGACCCCGCTCCGGTTGCCGCCAAAGCGTGAGGGGCGGCAGGGGCAGAAGTTGCGGTCCGGGACGACCCTCCTCTAGCCGCTGCAGAAGCGCGAGGTGCTCCCGCGGCAGGCTTGCTTGCCGCAGTGGCGCGCATTGCGCGACGCGGCGGCTGTTTGCCCGTCTGCCGCTCCGTCACGTCCCCGGCCTTGCGAAGGCGCCTTCGCGGAGCCGGGGGCTCTGCTGGTGGCGGCGAGCTGCCTGAGGACGAGGAAGAGGAGTCGCCGATCTCCAGTGAGCCGCTCGTGTCCCCAACGGGCCCGCTCGACTCGGCGCCCTGCTCGGCAGGCCCGCTCGATTCGACGCCCTGCTCGGCGGGCTCACTTGTCTCGGCGACCTTCCCGGCAAGCTTCCCCGCTTTGAGGAACTCTTCCTGCTCGGCAAGGCTTGTCACCTCCGCTGCCTCCGCCTCCTCCACTGTGTACCCAAACTCGCCCGCGGCCGTGACTGCCGCTGCCTCTTCCAGTCTGGTGGCAATATATGCCATCTCCTGGTCAGTGGTGTCGCGGGTGAGGCCTTTCTTCTCGTCGGAGTCGATTGGCTGTTCCACCAAGTTGTCGAAGAACGCCTGCACAGCTTTGTCGGAAGGCTCTTGCCAAGTGGGGTCGATCCTGTGGGAATCGCACAGCGGCATCGCTGCACGATGGCGCTGAGCGACGAGTTGTTGCACAGCGGAACTACGCCCTGCGGCAACGTAAACCACTCGGGATGGTCGGAGTCGTACTTGAACAACGCCTGGAGCATCGCGTTGAGCTCTAGGACAGTGAAGTTGTAATTGAGGCCCGGGCGCAGCCTCATGATGTCTGCCGCGTTCTCGAACTCCCAGGCGGGCCTCTTCCTCTCCTGCAAGGGGGCGATGCGGCGGCGGAGAAAGTCTGCTCCAACTGCGCCTACGGTCAGCTTGGCGTGCCTGAGGCGAAGGATCCGGGTAGTGGCAATCTTCAATTTACTACCTTCCGGTGCCAAGTCGCTCCAGTCGTCGCCGCGTACTACTGGGGTTTGGCGCCGGGCGGTAAAGTGCTGCGGGTCATCCTCTACAATCCAACACCAGTTGGCTCTCCACTCATCCCACTTGCCGCGGAGCTCTCCCGATAAGTAAGCCTCCTTCTTGTGGGTCCTAGAGATCCAAGAGATTCCGCCAGACAGAGGCTCTCCCCTCTCAACTCGAGGCGTGAAGTAATGGCTGAAAAGAGCTACATTCGGGAAGACTCCGACAAAGTTTTCGTACAGATGTGCGAAAACGGCCATGGTGAGGACAGCGTTGGGGGTGAAGTCAAGGAGATGGAACCCGTAGGTGTTCATGATGTCGCAGAAGAACTCGGAATAGGGCAGGCAGAGCCCGCAGTAGAAGAACAGAGCGAAGAATGCGTAGCCATTCAGGAACATCTTGCAGGCGATGGCCGGGAGTACCTTGGTGCGCGGATGCGCCTTCGTCTCCCTCGACCAGAAAAGGTAGAAGGAATCCCTCAGCTCCTCCGCGTCAAGCTTTGGCGGGAAGACCGCCTTCTTCTTCCGCATCGCCGCGAGCCGCAGCACCTCGACCGACTTCTTGGTCTTCCCCTTCTTGCCTTTCGGAGCCATGGCGGAAGCGGTGAAGGAGGATTGACGGTGCTGGTGGTGCTGGTGGCGACGGAGGGCGGAGCGTTGCTCTCTTTCGGCCTTCGGGAAGGAGGGGAGCGGCGGGGGTTTCTGAGGATTGAAGAAGCGACGGGCAGATGGACGAACTGCCCCTGTTTCCCCTGCTTATAAGGGGGAAGGGGGCGGACGTTCCGCATTTCCAATTAAAGAAACAGGCCACGATCTCCCCCACTACGCCGCATTAAACGCGCGTCGTTAAGGGAGGGCGCGGTGGATACGGAGTGGGATACGGCGTGCCGTAGGCCGCGCGTGCCCGTGCACTGTTTTGGGCCTGGCCCAACAGCGCTCGGCACCGTGTATGGCCCAGGCCTGGGGGCTCCTGTCGGTGTACTAAAGTAGGGTTACCTTAGTATCCCGAACTTGTGCACGGGCAGTTGCAGCGTCCCGCGGCAAGGCTTGCTAGGCGACCGCCAAGGTCCTCCGTGGTTCCTTTGTTGCCATTCAAGAACAAAGTATTCAAGTCAAAGAGACAAGACCCCGGCAGGAGGAGCTTGCCGGGATGCCACTCGAGGCACAAAAACCACTCAAGGCACAAGACCCTGGCAAGTGGAGCTTGCCGGGAAGGCCAGTCAAAGGCATCTCAAGGTACTTGCCGCGGCGCGCCACGCGTCGCGGCAAGGCCCGGTGAGCGACAAGCTCCCAGAAGCGACAAGATAGCAACCGCGGCAAGGCGCTTGCCGCGGCAAGCTTCCACTCAGTACCCGCGCTCCAGCTCATCCACCCACGTGTCGCCCTGGGACCATCCCGGGCGCACGTGGCGGAAGGCTGTGCAGCCTGGGGTACACGGTGGCAAGCAGCGATGACAAGGCTACCGTCGTGGTGGACGGTGGCGCCCCTGACGGCCACTTTTTGCACTGTTTGGGCGACGGCGACGGGCATTTAATGCCCTTGTCCCCTGCCGTCAGGGTTAGGTATGGAACACTGTTCCATCTACCACCCTTTTTATATTTTTACCCCCATCTGTGTTGCCACCTGTCGGTAACCCCTTTGACCTATAAAAGGAGGCCCATGCGCAACGTAGAAGGGATTCCGAACATCGATCACTCTCCACGCTCGGTCTAGCTAGCGGTTAGAGTGTACTGTAGCTCTCCTCGCTCCCGAGCAAGAACACAATACAAACTAAAGAAGGAGTAGGGTTTTACGCATCCGTGCGGCCCGAACCTGGGTAAACTGCTCGTGTGCTCGCCTCGATCCGCTCTTTGTGCATCCTCCGCCCCCTGCCGTACCGAGAAGGGGCTTCGGTCCCATAGGTGTTCGTGGGCGATCAGTTTCCCCGACACTCGCCGATGCTAGGCGCCATCGGCGGTGGCCGACGGGATCCCGTGGGGGTGGTAGTTGAATCAAATATGATAAAGAAATACTTCCAAATTTTGTTTCGAGAGCATAAAGTTTAATCTTATCCAACGATGTTATTTTGGTGACCTCTCCTGTTTCTTATGTATCTGAAAATTGATGATTTTTCACCCGCAAAAAACAAGAAAATTGATGATTTTCAGTGATTTTAGGTATTGTCTCCATGTTCAGCTACATTCAGTCGGAATATACCTCTACCTCTGCTTTTTTTTGCGAGTGCTCTACCTCTGCTTCTAAAGTGATTGATGTATGTGTGGGGGAACAAGTGCATATACAAGAGCTCGAAATTGTCGAAACTGAGAGCAGATGACATTCTTTTATGAATTGTGTAGGAACAAACTTGTCCTTATGAAATATATTACTCCCTCCGTCCCAAAATAAGTGACTCAAAAGTGACTCAACTTTGTACTAACTTTAGTACAAAGTTGAGTCACTTTTGAGTCACTTATTTTGGGACGGAGGGAGTATCTCTCATGTACTTTCACAAGGTCTGAACCCTTTCATGAACACGACAGTAATGTACTGAAAGTTAACAGTCAATCTTTTAAATTTTTTCTAGGGTTTCTTCGGTGCACATCCTATTTGATTAAAGTTGTACAATAGTTCAAGCCTTAATGGACTACTTGAACACAATACAATCCCACTGCAACACGTCAGGGCAAAGCCTGAACTCACATTACAATAACAAACAAAAGATATTCATCATGGAGAAACCAATCTTAACTCGAACCGGCTCATCAATCAGTCCTGAAGCAGAACATAAACCTGAACCGGTTGTTCCTAGAAGCACAATTTACTGGAAGCATCCAATTGCATACATGACATAGAAGCACATGCAGACATGCATGGATTTGTTCCTTTGTGTCAGGTTTACACAAAAAAGGAGTTGAATACATACAAGACTTTGTAGGACGACATAGTAGACATTCTTCACATGTCGAGAATTTTGGGCAATAGAGTACAAAACACTCATTGGTCCAACTAGCAAGACCGCACAAAGTCATTTTGATAGTCATCTGGTGCCACAGACTTCAAGATGTTGGAATATATAATGCATGTCAAAATAAGACCACAGGCTTGTGCTGCAACAGTAAACTAAGGGATTAAAATATAATGTAAAATGGCTCATGGTAATAATTCTGTAATAAAAGAGGAGCACATATTTTAAACTATCTGGGCCTTTTGGATGCTATTCGCCGTATTACAATTAACAAAACCACATTAGTAAAACCTTCGAAAGGACATCCATATTTTTTCATCTCTTGTTATAACACATCTTTATCTTTTGGTTTACGGTATGCTCTGACCACATCTTCAATCTCTTACCACTCTGAGTTTTGTGACCATCTGAATTGCAGTCATGCCATCCATTTTTTGTCAGTCAAATGATAAGAATGGTGCGACATACGTGATGAATACAACAAAGGAATCACCATAGAAAAGCTATTGGTGTCGTCTTCAACTACTATTGATGTAGTGTTGAACCAACGGTCAGAGCAACACTTGCCAAACACCCTATGATGCCTATTTATGTAAATATAATGACTAATGCATCATGATTTGGTAACAAGTGGCATAGGTTTGTATTGTTAGTTCTTGCGCATTACTAGAATGTGGATTGGAACAACATTTTTGTGTGTGAATATAATGTATTTGGGCATATTTCATGCATATGAACAACTAGTAATGCTTTTAGCATGTCCAATTGGACATCATAAGTGCATTTTCCATTGTAACATCAACAGAGTGAATGAAAACAATACACGACCAATATAATGTAATCCATTCATGTATGCGGACTCCCAGGTCACCATATTTCACATACCCTTCACGCACAAATCTCATTTTAGAGTTATGGATCAACTGACGAATCATATTGTTTTTATAGAAAAGGGGCACAACCCTTTCTTTCATTTTGTTATAATGAAATCACAAGTGCACAAACAGTGTGATTTCTCAGATGTGAGCATAGGCGCAAGCATCAGACTTAGTTCAAAAATAGTTCAAAAATAGCAATAGCCACAGGTTGGCCAGAGTGCAAGCAGAATCATCCATCAGCTAGAAAAATGCCACCAAACAGGAGTGCTTCAAGATAGAGCGTCAATGAAGATAGAAAATCACTAGCAGTGATGCAGGGCCTCAAATTTGCTTGTACAACCTGTTAAGAATCATCAAACCAAAACAAAGTCTATACAGGTACTGCAGTTACATGTATCAGGATTCAGGAATTGGTAAGATCACTCCAGGCATGGATGCTAGATCAGTACTTTTGATATTAAACAATTGTTAGAAAGTGGATTGCAAGAAAAAAATCATGAATAAGATAGAAGTAGAAATGCTTTCAGAAATTTCAATTGGACCAAAGTGAAGAAGAAGAAAAGCACATCAAATATAATCTACTCCACGCATGCATGTATGCTAACTTCCTAGTAACAATTTTGCACATAGCCATAACATTCATGCACAAATCTTGCTTTACAACTTCAAGACATATGGATACTCTTTACAGATTAGGGATGGGAACAACGAACACATCTCTTACATAATACATGGATAATTGAATAGGAGATAATACCCTGGATCCTTTAAGCTGCAGAGGATAGGCGACTACTTGGCAATGGCTGCGTCGATGGTGACCAGACCTGCAGCACGGCGCCGCTACATTTACATGCTTCCCGGCGGCGATGACGGTGGCTGCTGGGTGTATTCGTTTTAGAGGATAGGAAGGCAACCGGTGCTAGAACTAGGTGCGGTGGTCCGACAGATGTGGAGAGAATGCTGATGCAGCAGATTCCTAACCCTAGCTCACAGATCGCTTGCTAGAGGTACAGAAAGGGAACAGAGGACAGGAAGGAGATGATGGGTTCGGAGGGACAGTTTCACAGTTAAATTAATTTGCAAGGTCGCCACCTGATGATAACATCCCGCTCATCCATTTTCCATCTAGTAGCGCACAATTTCTCAGAGCATCTGGTGCACAAGTCGGGCCGTTGCACAAGATACATTCTCGGTGGGGGTTTGTTACCTCGCACTTTGGTGACCGTTTGTGATAAATGGGTCAATGACTCCCATGGATTGAAAATGTAGTGTATGTGGATGCTATAAATTGAAGATGGATGCAGGTTCTGCGTTTGCTTGTGTAGGATATTAAAATATTTTCAAGTTTTCATGTGCTATAATGTAATGTTGAAAAAGAATGATTAAAGTCTGGCCACATAATGTAGTAAAAACATATTTTTTTTTTTTGCATACTAAAACTCTTTGCTTCTATATCCTTGCGCATGAATCATTACATGTAATACTCTTTGGAGAGCACTGTGGCTACACTAGCAGTTATCCATACGATAGATTCATTACATAAGTTTCAAATATGATTATAGTAAACCTTAAAATAAACAATGCCCAGAAAACCGCTCACATAAATGTAGACGACATGAACTACATACTAATCCTAACAATACTCATGCAATCTTCACCACCTGATGCTCATCCATAGGATGCGGACTAATTGGCAGGATGGTTTTAACCATACAAAAAGTGGCTTGTTCTCCAGCCCATCCATATGACTTTCCATGAAAATTTTTCAAATCATCATATCGCATCTTCACATAAACATACCATTGCTTTCATTATGTTGGGACTGCACAAGGCGCCAGTTGTAGTGCTTGAGCTTATTGTATATTATGCAACCAACAATAAAACAAGTTGCTTGTTGGTTTGGTTTAACAATGGCTTCAATAACCATAGTCTGGTGAACACCAAGTTTGATTCCGAGCTGAGCGGCAATAGCACTGGATGCTCTCACTACCTTGAGCCGACTTTAAATCATGATGGGGTGATGATGGTGGATCATCATCACCCCTTGATTCTTGCACAATTTTCTGTTTCTGCAAGGAGCAAAATCATATTACAACCAATCTAACAAAGTCACGCACAAAATTATCTAAAGTGACTCAAAAATAGTTGATAATTACCTTATCATCTGAACTCGGAGCAGTCCTAGAAGTAGAATCCTCTTCAAACAATGAGCGCTTCCTTGACCATTCACTTTTATCCATCTACATATACAGAGTTAGTGAGTTACTCATACTAATAGTTAGTCCCATGCACACTTGAAATTACTTTCATAACACTTAATTAACAATGTCAAAAAGGTTTGCAACAACTCACACATGGACAGAGATGCAAGCCTTAGATCAAAAATGATGTACTACTCATAATACACAATATGTAATGAAATAGATGGACAACACCAAAAGCTATTGATGCCAGGGTCAATCAATCAACAACAAGCAACGGTAGAGCATACTGGTTGGCACCAAAGTTCCCAAAAAAAATCATATATTACTTCCATAAAACAAACTGACATGTTGGTCTACATCAATGCCCTAAAAGTGGCCCAACATGTGGCCCTCGCCTGAGAGGCTCACATGCTGGTGTTATCAAACTGACAAGCGAAACCCATCTTGCCGACGACACATTGATAGGAGTGGTTCCTTTTACCGAGGGCTGAATTTCTTACACTCCCTAGATTATCATCATGACCTCATATAACTAGGAGAAACCGGTATGGTTGTGACCATATCCAATGCACTCAAAACAGCGGTACACTCCCACTCACGTCCACGCACCTGCACGCCCACACACACGTCATGAGCCGGCTCGGTTCGGACCGATCCAGAGACACGCAACAAAAAAGGACTCGTTCCAGGTACTCGGCTCGGCTCGTGGGGTCATTGTTTATGAAATAAAATTTGATTAGGGATGTTTTGCACATGTGTGGTGATGTTTCGTGTCATCGCTTGGTTTCATCACTTATGTGCAGATTTCTTGTGGTCATATTGTAAGGATATAGACGTTCATGCCAAACTCTGTCAACAAATCTTAGTGTGGTGTTTGTGTTACTGCTCGTTCTTTGGATGAATAGAATATGTCTCAGAATTTTTTTTAATTACCCAGCCACATACATAATGTAAGATACGTAACCAGGGCCATGGATTATCTGCTCCTGAGTATAAATGGACTCGGATGAACAGTGAATTCAGAAAAATGGTAAGCAAATTAAAAGAAAACTGAATATTTTTTGTGGAAAGCATTGTTGAATGTTTTGACAGCTCACAAAGTTTCATCATGGAATGAAATTCTTGGATGTCGTGGCCAAAAAAAATATTCAGTGTTCCAAAAGAGCTATTTCCGAAAGCATTCTCAAGCACTTATTTTGTTTCGTCAAGGCTTCCGTGAATATCATTCCATGATGAAACTTTGCATACAATTGAAATATTCAACAATATTTGCCTCAATGTTTTTTTACTTTTCACAATTTTTTATTGAATTTGTTATTCAAACAGGGGTTATTTTTTTTAATGAAATTTATGATATTTTGCATATTTCAGTGGGGTCGGAAAAATTTTTAGCTCCAAAATTTCGATGCAGATTCAAACCGATTTCAAAATAAATTTAAATTATGTTAAAATTAATTAAAATTAAGTGAAATTTAAAATCTGAATTAATTTCTGATGTGAAATTTCCGAAATTTTGCATATTTCAGTGCGGTCCAAAATTATTTTGTTTCTGAAATAAAAAACCCACTGCATATGTGCTCATGAGCAGAGGAGGATTTTCGTGTAACCAGCAGCTATTTTGGTTATTATGCTCAATAGAGTGTGAGCTAGTATGCAGCCTTATACCTCATGGCTAGTAGACAAAACATCCTCATCGGAATCATCATCTTCGTTGGAATCATCATCTTCGTCGGAATCATACTGCAAGAAAGAAAGAAACGGAAGCATGCACCCAATTAAAGGAATATACATATAGTACATCGATGTGTGGCACCAGATGGTATTATATGTGAATACAACAGGTGAGGTATATATGTGAAGCGTACTTCTGAACTGGATATATGCAAGATCTGTGTGAGGCTAGGATTTCATGGGAATGGCATAAAATTGATGCTTGAGTTGATGTAACCCATAAATGTACGAACATACCTCGCAGTAGCATCTATCTATAGTCAATCCAGGACGGTTGGGGTGGACTTTCGTGGCCGCGTGCCGCAGCGCTACCTCGGTCAGCTCCACCTCTTCCCTAGTGAACCCCTTCCCGTGAAGTTCATAATAGACATGTTGGAGCAAAGGCATGTTCCCCGGTACTAAGCCGCTGACGTCCTGATTTCCTACGCTGGTACAACAATTCAAATCTTCAAGCATTGGGAGTGCTCCTCCCTCTCTACCAAATATGATCTCTATAGTTGCGTCGAGATTTCTCAAGTTTTGGAACTCGTCGCTACCAATAGTATATGCTAAGGGAGTGTTATCTATCGGCATGTGGAGGCAGCGGAGCACTGGTAGCCTCCCGAGGATACGCAGATCCTGTTCTCTCACCACTTTAACATAGAAGTTCATGTAGGACAGATGCGGACAACACGTGGAATCCATCCACGATGGACGCCTTGGCAAACATATGCCAATCAGTAACACCTCATGGAGCTCTAATGGCGGTGCCCAGGCTTCCCAGGCGCCATTATCATTATATTCCTCAGTCTTGACATTCAGAATTTGGATTCTGCGCAGATTGCATAGCGACTCAACCAAAGCCTTACTCATGCTCTCGTCTAACTCAGGGATACGAATATTTAGATTCCTCATCTCTGTCAGCTTTCTCAGCTGCGTGACAAAGTTTGGGCACTCGTCCACGCAGAGCTCAAGATCTTCTAGAGATGTCAACTTCCCTATCTTAGCCATTATAATTGTGATCCTGTAGGCACGCAGGCACACCAGTTTGCTCATCTCAGCGCAGCGACAGAGGCTGGCAATTCCTCTATGTCACTCCCCCTTTTGTCCAATGTCTGCAGAAACTTGAGATCATGTCCTATCTTCACTGGAAGCTCCACAACCGGTGTCTTAACCAGCCCTAGGTACCTTAGCTGAACCAACCTGCCAAGATGCTCAAGGTGACAAGCCCCCGCAGAAGAATCACAGTTATCCAGGACCAATACTCGTAACACTGTAAATTTCAACAGTCGGAGCAATCTACTATCACTAGACAAGGTTGCACTAAATGACCTCACATGTCCCATTTCCATGCTAACAGGGTTGTGCCTGTTGGCACACGCCCGACCTCGACGCGGCAATCCGCCGTGTACTTTCCGGGGATATGCGCGTACGAGACTAGCTCGAGTACTTTCCGAGCTATTCGGTTGGAGACGCAAACGGTGTACGTGCACGTATACACCAAGCAACCAAGCAGCCTAGCTGGTTGCTGGATCGATCCTTGAGGAAGTAACGCACACACACGTCTAGCTATCTTAACTAGCGAAGCTAGCAAGCAAATCGCCGGGACGGCTGCGCGTACTATCTCACACGCACGTACAAGGGACGATGGGATTTGGTGGCCACAGGTGCGTGTCGCACCTGTTCAATATTTTTCTATTGATCTGGGTTACAAGGGTACCACGTACAAGTATATATAGTAGCTAGGATAAGAGAAGCTAACCTACACGGTTAAGAATTCTAGTCCTAATACTACAAATCCTATACCTATACGGTGATTAGTTCGTGTCCAAACCGGACTAGGACATGTGGTTAATTCCAACAATCACCCCCCTAAACACGATGTCCTCACATCACAGCTTGGACACCGATCCTTTGCCGCATCTTCATGAACTTCTGTCGTCCCAAAGATCTGGTTAGGATATCTGCAAGCTGTTCGTCGGTGCAAACGTAGTTGACGTCAATCTTACTTTCTTCCACGCACTCCCTTAGGTATTGATACCTCGTATCGATGTGCTTGTATCTATCGTGACACATTGGATTCTTCCATAGAGAGATTGTAGACTTGTCGTCAATGTTGAGCACCACTCGTTCTGGTTCCTTACCTGTGAGGTCATCGAGTAGCATTCCTAGGCACACGCCTTGACACACCGCGGTTGCAGCTGCAATATACTCCCCTTCACGAGAAGATAATGTGACCACTTCCTGCTTTTGTGATAGCCAACTCACTATGCTTCCTCCCAAGAAATATGTCACGCCCAAGGTACTTTTACGGTCGTCCACATCTCCTGCCAAGTCGCTATCACTATAGCCAAGTAGCTCCACCATCTCCTTCTTCTTCTCTCTCAAATAGACACAACCGAAGTTTGTTGTCCCTTTGATGTATCTGAGTATATTTTCCACAGCTGCCCAATGTTCAGTCGTGGGCGCTTCCATGAAGCGACTCACCATGCCAACAGAATAGGCCAAGTCCGGTCTTGTATTCATGAGATACCTTAACTTTCGGACCACACTTCTATACTCCGTTGCATCAACCGCGGGTGCTTCACCTTTCTTGCTTAGTACGAGACGAGGCTTCATTGGAACATGACTTGGATTGCAATCTTTCATGCCACAGCTTTCAAGTACCTTCTTTGCATATGCCTCTTGGCATATTGTGATCCCCTCCGGCTTTTGTTGTACCTCGATCCCAAGATAGTAACTCAAGAGCCCTAGATCAGTCATCTTGAATAGCTCCTTCATTTGTAGCTTCAAGTTTGCAATCACCTCTTCGTCCGCTCCCGTTATCAATAGATCATCCACATAGATGCCCACTAAGAGACGATCATTGCCTTTACCTCGCTTATACATTGCATGCTCTAATGGGGCTTTCTCAAATCCAAGAGAAATCAATGTACGATCAAGCTTGATGCTCCATGACCGAGGAGCTTGTCGTAGCCCGTACAACGCCTTGTGTAGTTTCAATACCTTATGTTCCTCTCCTTCTTCGATGTACCCTGGTGGTTGCTTCACATACAACTCTCCTTCTAACTCCCCAGTCAAAAATGCGGAGTTCACATTCATATGATGTATCCTCCAAGATTCTTGAGCCGCGAGAGCTATAAGTAATCTCACCGAGTCCATCTTTGTAACTGGAGTGAACACTTCTTCGAAGTCCACACTTTGGTCTTGCACGTTTGCTTTAGCCAGGAGCCTTGCTTTATGCTTCACCAAGTTCCCTTCGGCATCCTTCTTGATTTTGTACACCCACTTGAGCTCTATGGCATTATGTCCGTTGGGAAGATCCACGAGTTCCCATGTTTTGTTGTCTCGGATCGACCTCAACTCTTCATCCATAGCACGACGCCAATTCTCCTTCATAATTGCATCTTCAAAATTTTCCGGTTCCTCGATGTGCAAACATAGTTGCCCTTTACACTTCATCTTCACCGAATTTATTCGAAACGCTTCCTCTGAAGAGATGTCCAACACATGTCGTTTTCGTGCTACCGAAGAAAACACACTGTCATCTGGACTTGCCAAAGTTCCTATTGCTGGCGATTTGAGCTCTCCTGAAGTACTCCAGGAAGAGTTAATTTGTCCTCCATCTTGCGCGGTTCCTGGGCTGCAGCCCTCTTCTGGCCTGATGAAAAGGCCTTTATAGCTAGTGCCTCCGTCCAGAGCACCCACAACTAGCGCGTCTCCTTTTTCTGGAAAGTGCTCACGTTCTAGCCCTTCCACTAGGACTCCACGTGGTGGTGAGCTCCATTGTGGATAGCTGGCTACTGCTGGGAGTTGTCCACCTTCTGGACCATGTCCATCTGGCCCGTCCCGATGGCCACTGTCTGGCTCATCCGCTGGGCTGCGCGTGCCTGGTGCGCAAGACATGATGCTCACATGGTTTGCCTGCTCACGTGAGATGGCTGGCTTGCCACTCGTTGTGATGCACGCAAAGCTAGTAGCGTCTGAACTTGTGACATCGGATCCGTCGCGGGTCGCGATGTCCATGCAACTCGCTATTGCACTGCCACGATCCTCTGGTCCAAGTGCGGCCTGCTGCATATCACGCCTCGCGTCGTGTTCTTCTGGCCACACGTCTTCGCCGTCTTCTAGTGCGATCACACCATCACACGTTGTGTCGTGGTCTTCTAGCGCCACAACTTCGACTGGAGTTTCTGGCGTGACCACACCATCACGCCTTGCATCATGGTATTCTGGCGCCACGAGTTCGCCTGGGTTTAGTGGCGTGACCACATCATCACGCCTTGTGTCATGGTCTTCTGGCGCCAAAACATCGCCTGGGGTTAGTGGCGCGGATGCACTCACCGGGTCCGTGACCAGCTGACCAAGATCATCTGGATCCTTCTCGTCCACCAGCTCGCACATCAGCATCATATCCCCGTCGTCTCCTTCCTCGGCCATGAGCGCCTGTTGCTTCGGTGCTTCCTCGCAGTTAGCCTTGAAGTGACCGAGGAGGCCACACTTATGACACCTCACTTTCCTGATGTCAAACTTCCTCCTCGGTGGTGCAGGCGCATCCTCGTCGTCCGAGTCGGCGAAGTTCTTTCTCGCCGAGCGCTGCTTCCCTTTCCCCTTCTTGCCACCGCTTGTGGATCCGCCTTGCTTTTCTTTCGTCAAGGCGATCCATTGCGCCTTTGTCAGCATCAGGTGCTCACTTGCCTCCGTGTCGCCGAAACTGAGACAAATTCTTTCGTCGTGGGCCTTGAACCTTCCGACAAGATCCTCAACCGTGAGAGTTTTCAGGTCGAGACATTGCTCAATCGACGTGACGATCTGGATGTAGCGTGTCGGCGCGGCGCGCAAAAATCGTCGCACGGTCGCAACTTCTTCTAGGGTTGAACCATAGCTGCGTATGCCGTTGACGATGGTCTTGAGACGGGAGGCAAACTGATCGACCGTCTCACTTTCATCCATCTTCAGGCACTCGTAGCTTCTCATCAGGGACTGAAGGTGTGCTTCCTTGACACGGTCATGACCCCGGTGCAGGATCTTGATGGTCTCCCATGCCTCCTTCGTCGATTTCTTTCCGACGAGGTGTTGCAGCACATCCTTCGGCATGGCGGAGTAGATCGCCGTTAACGCCCGACGATCCGTCCGGTACTTCGCCGCGCCCTTCGCGTACTCGTCGCCGCCGGGGTCAACGGCTCCCCAGAGCTCAGCCCCCTCCATCGCGACCTCCATGTTCATCGCCCATAGTGCGTAGTCCTCTCGATCCAGACGGGGGAATTGCGACACCCCCACCATCGGCATCGGTGCTGCCGCAGCCGCCGTCACGATCTCCTTGCATGTGTTCGACATGATCTTTCGATTGCTTTCCGAAAATCACGTCAATACACCAAAGCTCTGATACCAATTGTTGGCACAGGCCCGACCTCGACGCCGCAATCCGCCGTGTACTTTCCGGGGATATGCGCGTACAAGACTAGCTCGAGTACTTTCCGAGCTATTCGGTTGGAGACGCAGACGGTGTACGTGCACGTATACACCAAGCAACCAAGTAGCCTAGCTGGTTGCTGGATCGATCCTTGAGGAAGTAACGCACACACACGTCTAGCTATCTTAACTAGCGAAGCTAGCAAGCAAACTCGCCGGGACGGCTGCGCGTACTATCTCACACGCACGTACAAGGGACGATGGGATTTGGTGGCCACAGGTGCGTGTCGCACCTGTTCAATATTTTTCTATTGATCTGGGTTACAAGGGTACCACGTACAAGTATATATAGTAGCTAGGATAAGAGAAGCTAACCTACACGATTAAGAATTCTAGTCCTAATACTACAAATCCTATACCTATAAGGTGATTAGTTCCTGTCCAAACCGGACTAGGACATGTGGTTAATTCCAACAGTGCCCTGCACACCCTCGTGGGCAGCCCGTGGCTCTCCTGGCCCAACTCTTTTACTTCGGGGGCTTCTTTTGGTCCAGAAAAAAATCATAAAAAATTGGCACGCCAATTGGACTCCGTTTGATATTCCTTTTCTGTAAAACCCTAAAACGGGAGAAAAACAGAAATTGGCACTGGGCTCTGGGTTAATAGGTTAGTCCCAAAAATCATATAAAAGTGTATATAAAAGCCCATAAGACATCCTAGAAGGATAATATACTAGGATGGAACAATAAAAAATTATAGATACGTTGGAGACGTATCAAAGTGCCACTCCGAAGCTTATGGAGGACACCATGCGGGAGATAGAACTGCACACAAGGTATTGCAATCCGGTTTTTATTGGCCTACTATCTTCAAGGATGCCTGTAAGTTTGTCTTATCTTGTGATGAATGTCAAAGAATTGGTAATATCAGTAGACGTCAAGAAATGCCTATGAATTATTCACTTGTTATTGAACCATTTGATGTCTAGTTGTGAGCTTTTGCCTTATGATCTTTACCCTTTGTAATCGAGTCCGTGAGCTATATAATAAAGATTAGTGTTGAGTCAAGGGCTTGATTTCCTCACTTGGGTCATGATAGAAAGAAAGAATATATGAAAAGTACCAAAGAGATCATATCGATCTTATGGGAAGTAATGACTTCACATATAAGAGTATGATAAATAGAAGTTGTTGGGAGTTGACAAACATAGTTTTGGTCATCGTTGCATTTAATAGGAAGTAATAAAAGAAAGAGGGGCTTCACATACAAATATACTATCTTGGACATCTTTTATGATTGTGAGCACTCATTAAAGTATGACATGCTAAAGAGTTGATGTTGGACAAGGAAGACAACATAATGGGTTATGTCTTCTTATATCCGAAATATAGTATATTGTCATGGATCATCCAACATGTTGAGCTTGCCTTTCCCCCTCATGCTAGCCAAAACTACTCGCACTAAGTAGAGATACTACTTGTGCTTCCATACATCCTTAAACCCAGTTTTGCCATGAGAGTCCACCATACCTACCTATGGATTGAGAAAGATCCTTCCAAGTAAGTTGTCATGTTGCAAACTCGCTAAAATATGTATGATTTATTAGTGTGTGAGAAATTAGCTTTATACGATCTTGTGATATGGAAGTAATAAAAGCGACGGACTGCATAATAAAGGTCCTTATCACAAGTGGCAATATAAAGTAAAGTTCTTTTATGCTAAGACTTTTTGCATCCAACCATAAAAACACATGACAACATCTGCTTCCCTCTATGAAGGGCCTATCTATTATTCTTGCCTTATAAGAGTCAAGGTGAAATTCACCTTTCCTTTTTTCATTTTATCCTTTGGCAAGCATATTGTGTTGGAAAGATCCTAACATATATACCCACTTGGATGTAAGTTTTCATGGTCTATTACTATTGACATTACCCTTGAGGTAAAAGGTTGGGAGGCAACACCATAAGCCCCTATCTTTCTATGTGTCCGATTTAAAACTCCATAAACATAAGTATTGCGTGAGTGTGAGCAACTGTGAAAGATTATATGATAGTTGAGTATGTAGGCTTGCTGAAACGCTCTTATATTGACTCTTTCCGATGTTACGATAAATTGCAATTGCTTCAATGACCGAGATCAAAGTTTGTTAGTTTTCAATGAAGTTTATGATTCATACTTGATATTGTGGATGAATTGTTACTTTAACATAAGAATCATATGAATATATTTATATATGTTGCTGCTATGAGAATGATCATGATGCCCTCATGTCCGTATTCTGTTTTTATCGACACCTCTATCTCTAAACATGTGGACGTATTTTTCGATATCGGCTTTCGCTTGAGGACAGGCGAGGTCTAAGCTTGGGGGAGTTGATACGTCCATTTTGCATCATGCTTATATGTTGATATTTATTGCATTTTGGGCTGTTATTACTTGTTTTGTCACAATACTTATGCCTTTTCTCTCTTATTTTACAAGGTTCACATAAAGAGAGAGAATGCCGGCAATTGGAATTTTGGGCTGGAAAAGGAGCAAACTCTGGAAACCTATTCTGCACAACTCCAAAAGCCCCGAAACTCAACAGAACTCCGTTTCAGAAAATATAAAAAATATCTGGCGAAAGTTCACGAGGCTGTCCACGAGGGTGGGGGGCGCCCCCCCTGCCCAAGGCGCCCCCTGTCTCGTGGGCCCACCGAAGGTCCCCCGATGGCCATCTTCTCCTATATGAGGTGTTTTGACCTGGAAAAAATCATAAGGAGGCTTTCGGGACCAGACGCCGCCGTCTCGAGGCGGAACCGAGGCGGAAACCAATCTAGGGCTTCGGCAGAGCTGTTCTGCCGGGGATACTTCCCTCCGGGAGGGGGAAATCATCACCGCCGTCATCACCAACAACTCTCCCATCTTGGGGAGGGCTATCCTTATCAACATCTTCACTAGCACCATCTCCTCTCAAACCCTAGTTCATCTCTTGTATCCAATCTTTGTACCCAAACCTCGGATTGGTACTTGTGGGTTGCTAGTAGTGTTGATTACTCCTTGTAGTTGATGCTAGTTGGTTTATTTGGTGGAAGATCATATGTTCAGATCCATTATGCATATTAATACCTCTCCGACCATGAACAATATTATGTCTCGTGAGTAGTTACTTTTGTTCCTGAGGACATGGGAGAAGTCTTGCTATTAGTAGTCACGTGAATTTGGTCTTCATTCGATAATTTGATGAGATGTATGTTGTCTCTCCTCTAGTGGTGTCATGTGAACGTCGACTACATGACACTTCACCATTATTTGGGCCTAGAGGAAGGCATTGGGAAGTAATAAGTAGATGATGGGTGCTCAACAAGTACGACCTGTTCGAGGAGAAGATCAGCCGCGCCCCGCTGACGGCGTGCGAGTGGTTCGGCGACTTCTCCCCGATGCGGACGCAGAGCAACAACCAGACCCTCGCCCAGCAGGCCTACTACTATGTGGCGATGAAGTTCAAGGAGGCGTACAACGACCACACGGGGCGGAAGTTGTTCGTGTGGCAGGCGCGCGGGCGCGACCGGCAGACGGTCGACGAGGCCTTCAAGTACATCCGGGAGGTGCTCAAGTGGGAGGAAGAGAAGGACGAGAACTACTACCAGGAGGAGTCCTTCTACAGCACCACCGAGATGAGCTCCTCACCCTTCATCCAAGCCGAATGAGACCGCCGCCCCGCTCCCACCCAATGATGCGCCGTTTCTTTTGCCGCTCGTCGGATCCGTTCTGCGTCGTACAGAAGTTATTCATTGATTGTTGGTCTGTAAAAAAATTAATCTGCAGGTTTTCTGATGGATGGGATGTTTTTCATGTCCGTGTCTTGGTTTCTTGAGATAGATTGATCTGTTGGTGTGTATTTAGTGGTAGTAGTTTTCTTCTAGTCAGTACACAGATTGACCTGTTGGCATCAATTGATTAATTCTGTTCTGAGACTGCTGCTGTTGGAGTATCTTATGTATTCTCTTTGGGAAGCAGAAAGCAAACAAAGACTTTGCTCTGATGATGATGATAATAATAAACAATAAAAAAAGGAAGACTTTGCTCTGATATTTGTTTTCTTTTTGTTCAGGTGAGGAAAGCACATAACACTTTTTTTTTCTGTGATTTGGTTTTACCGATGATGTATTTTCGATGAAGCATCTCTGGTTGTTATGATTAGCCGTTTCTGGTTGTTCGAAAACGCTTTGGATATTATAATATCTTCAATGGTCATGACCTCATTGTGCTGCATCATCGAGATACACTGTCACTCTATTTTTGGTGAAATCGTGAACAATTTTTGAAAAGTCATGAACATTTTTTTAAACTTGTGATTTTTCAAATTAGTCTATATTTTTTTAAAACATTTAATACTATTTGCAAACATTTTTTAACAATTTTCTTGAATAGGCGAACATTTCTATAATCGACGATTTTTTTTGGAAATTGGTAGAACAATTTTTGAAATTCACGAAAACAATATTATTTAATGAACATTTTATGAAATGCATGATTATATTTTGAATCAGCGAACATTTTATGAAACAACGAACTATTTTATAAGTGACAAGTAGTTTTTGAATTTTTTAAATATTTGTCAATTCAATGAACATTTCTTGAATTGATAAAATTTTGTTCAATTTTATTAACATTGTCTTATTCACGAACTTTTTAAAAAAATCTTGAACATTTTTTATTTCCCAAACATTTGTTTTCAAAATTGCGAACATTTTTTGAATCCACAAACATTTATGAATGTTTAAACATTTAATTTCAAAATTCTTATTTGTTTAATTTTTGGTACTTTTTTGAAGTCCTAAATTATTTAAAGTAGAAAAAACAAACATGGAAAAGGAAAACGAAAAATAAAAACTGAAATTTAAGAAACATGTTGTCAGATATAGCCCAGCTCAAATAGGCCCGTTGTCTCTTCTTCCAGCGCCCAGACAGTGATTTCCCTGTCTGAAACGTTTTTTTATCACTTATAGGTGGCATTGGTGGGTAATATTTTGCAACTTTTGGTGCAATTTTGATGGCGTACCACCAGAATAAACAACCGTTTTGTTATTACTAGCACATGTGCCCGTGCGTTGAAATGAGGAAGAAAAGTATCGGTTAAGTGCGAGACCAATGCCCTGTAGAGAATTTGTTATGGTGAAATTTCTAGTCTCGTCCACCAAAGTGACCAATAATGCACATCCGGAGTGTCACCATGTGGCAGGGATGCACACACTAAAGCTAGTAAAAAATGCATATCAGCCTGGCGTTAAGCACTTGTCATCGGTTTTTTCTGATGGATGGGATGTTTTCATTTTTGTGTCTTGGTTCTTGAGATAGAGATGAAGCATGATTGATCTGTTGGTGTGTATTTATGAAGGTGATTTTCTTTCTAGTCAGTGCACAGATTGACCTGTTGGCACCAATTGATTAATTTCGTTCTAGGACTTTGGGAAGCAGAGAAAAGAAACAAAGACTTTGCTCCGATGATACTTCCTCTGTCCCAACATATAAGAACGTTTTTAACACTACATTAGTGTCAAAAACGTTCTTATATTATGGGACGGAGGGAGTAATAAACAATAGAACGAAAGACTTTGCTCTGGCTGCAGTTTCTTTATCTTTTTGTTCAGGTGATGAAAGCATTTAGCATCACACTTTTTTTTTGTCCAATTATTTGCTCCTCGACAATAATTGATTAACATAGCAAGTGATGATATTAATATCGTCACTTGCTATGTATGTCGAGGGGCGCGGTATTTACAATGAACAATCATGCTAAAAGGGGTGCATATTAACAATGTTTTTCTTTTGAACAAAGCAAGGCACCGACAGGTGTCATTTTATTCAGCTCATAGACATTGTACAACAAGAGTTACAAGATCCGCCTGAAGAAAGATAGAGAGGAATAGCAGATTCTGAGCATGTAGAGCTGAATACAAGTCATAGGGAGCATACCAGATTCTGAGCATGCAAGGGAGCAAGCCTTACTAATGAACAGCAGGACTAGGAAGACCAATAACATCATGTAACTAAGCCCAGAAACATCATGTAACTAAGGCCAGAAACTATCTGCAGCGGAGAACAAAGAGCAGCACTACAGTAACTTCAATATGAGAGACCTTGCCATAACAAAACCTGCAATATCATTAAACTAGGCTCTGTGCCTCTTCAGGATCAAGAGTAAAGAGCATTAATAACGGTGCACAGTATGGATGTTAACACCGGGCATCTGAAAATTTGAAAGGAGGGAAACGATATTACATGAGAGGGAGGAGTGATAACAACACACTTGAGTTTCTCTGATAGATGTAAAAGGTTGCTGAGCCAGATTATGAGCTATGTGTTAAACTTCATGCACTAGCCAACGCAACCAAAAGTCCGAACTGATGGAAAGGGCTAGTGCAATCCACATATACTGTAACACTATGCCATTAATTTCTCTAGAAATATGAAGCACCTTGGAATGCAAAGGCTTAGCGTATTTAGAGAAGATGGCAAGATCTTTCCTAATATTACAAGGAATAGATTTATCAAATATATTAGAGAGAGCAGCACATCTAGCAAGAGAGAGACAATCTGCTAAAAAAGCAGGCCGAGTAATATTTAATTGGGAAGCTATAAGAGCCGCAGCTGCAAGAGCAATAGTCTCAGCTTGCAAAGGAGTAGCAGTAGAAGAAGCTGAAGCTTCAACTTGAATATTAATCTCCCCCTGATTAGAAGGAATGTTGATGAAAATACCAACACCTGATGCTACTTCTCCTTGCTGTAAACCAGGAATTTTCTTTGTTCTAAAAGCCGCATCAGAAAAAAACTTTGAACCAACAGTTAACAAGTCTGATCTTAGAGTATTACCTGGCAAAGGAACGTGATTGGAAAGTGTGTTTTGTGAAACATGCTGCTGTTTATTGGAAAGGCTTGAGATGTCATCCTGAAAGTCCAAACTTAAAGTGTTAGCATCAATATTAACTTGATAGGGACGAGCCTTGTTTCTCTGAAACAGAAAATCATTTCGAGCTTTCCAAAGGCACCACAGGAAATTAAAAATATTCGAAATAGAACCATGAGGATGACCCATTTGAATAAGAGAAGTGAGCACAGATTGCATTGTTGAATGACCTTGAATTAAAACATCAGATTTGAGAAACCAAGGCGAGGAAAACCAAGCAGCACGAGCAAAGTGACATAGAAAAATGAGATGGAATTCATCTTCTTGGAGGCCACAACGACAAAAATTCCGAGAAATATGAACAGAAAAACGACCCGCATGCAAACCCGTAGGTAACTCTCTCCTTAAGAGTCTCCAAGCAAAAGTTTGCACCCGGCGAAGAATATTTTTTTGCTTCCAAAGAATTTTGAGGAGATTTTTTAAATCCACAGGAACAGTAGTAGGCGCATGTCTAGGATGAGCATGAATATCTTGCAAACAAAGCTTATAAGCAGATTTCGAAGAGCAAAAGCCATTAGGAGTGAGATCCCAACACAACAAATTTGGACCCTCATTATCAACAACCTCAGTTTGAACAATAATAGAAGCTAGAGGCTGTTGAAAAAGTTCATAGACTAAATGATGATTCCATGCCCTTTGCCCTGGAAGCCAAAGGTCTTTAACCAAGGCAGGAAAAGCAAATCCAGTTTGTTGGGGCAGAAGTTGATCATAAATAGAACTCCAATTGGTACACCAAGGAGTGCTCCAAATCGAAATATTACCTAGACTTATTTGATAAAAGGAGTGGATCTAAGTTTAGGTAACATCTTGAGAATAGAAGCCCAAAATGCAGATTTAGGAGAAGAAGCAGTAGCAGTCCAAATGGAAGCAGTAGGGAAGTACTTAGATTGAAGAACAAGGTACAAATGAGAACCAGGTCATCAATTCACTACCAGGCAGATCACCTTTTGAGTTGAAGCCTTATGCACCATGGATCATGAAATTCATCAGAATTAGGTCTTCAATTCACTACCAGGCAGATTGTCAGAATCACCTCAGCTTCTTGCCTCCTATTGAAGTCCTCAAGCGGACCATTTCTTTAGTTGATGAAAAAGGCAAAGCTGTTGTTATTGATGAAGGCACTCGTCCGTTGGATCGGTGGCGGAGCTACGTTGAAGGCTGCAGGGGCCATGGCCCCCCAGCCTTGGTCAAATGCGTGAAAGAAATTTCTTTGGGGGAGAGGAAGATTAGGAAAATTAGAGTTTTTTGGCCTGCTAAACATCCATATTTATGTTTGCCCCCCCCCAAGTATCCTGCCTAGCTTCGGCACTACATTGGATGGTCAGTTTCGCAAAGCTGCATCTTATTCCACCAATGATGACTCCGCAACTCAAGACTCTGCCGCAAAAGCTTCAAAGCCAATTCCTCAAGCCACTGCTCCACGAGTGATGACTGATCGTGAGCTTCTTCTAAGTCTTCATCAGAAGGTCGATCATAATCACAAGTGGGTCAAGCGTCAATTTGGCTCAATTCTTCAGAATATGACAGTCACGCAAAATTCTGTGAAGAAAAATCACTACTATGCGCATGAAATCTTCGATCGCACTTGGGCCATACTGTCTCACCTCTACGGTGAAGAAGATCTCAAGTAGATGAGATTTCAACAGGACTTTGACTGGTCTCAGCCACCTTCGAAGAAATTCAAGAAGGTCAAAGTTCCTCAAATGGTTACGAGTTCATGTTCTTCATCGCGCGAGACAGATGAAGCTCAAGTCTTGAATGACACTGCGGCAGGCCCTACCTCAACGGACGACCCCGACAACGCTAGCGCTCCTCCATCGACATCATGATGATATTCTTCAGGGGCGTTTCCTCATTTGTCATCCCTTTTGGTCATTCGATGACAAAGAGGGAGAAATTTGAGTTAGTCTTCAAGCGGGTCTTATATATGGGCTGTTTTTCTTCGTTAAGTACAACTCTTGCTCTTCTGAGGTGTTTGCTCTGATGAGTTGTAAACTTAAGTCTGATGGTGCTCTGATACTTTTGAACTGCTTTCTACATGCTTATCTCCTTAAGTACCTTAACGCACACATGCTGAATTTCGTCAGACACCATATTTCATTATGCATTTCAAATTCTTCATATTATATATCAAATGCCTGTATGAAGAGATCTCCATGATTTTACTCTACAATGTGCATTTGCTATCCAAAGCAAATTCCTCAAAAATGCACATCTTCACAGGGAATTCTTCTATAGCTTGCAATCAAATTCCTCAATATTAGTATTTACACTTCATATGAGTATCCCCGTTGAAAACTTAACCTATTTGTCATCAATCACCAAAAAGGGGGAGATTGTAAGTGCATCTAGTGATCCTTAGTGATTTTGGTGTATTGAAGACTTATACATTAAGGGACTAATGTGTTTGTGAGTGTACACATGATCTATAAGTCTCTGGGGAGTTTGATATTTACGAAGAAAGTCGACCCCTAAAGATGAATGTCTTCATTTGAAGACTTTGGTTTTCTTGAAGACTTTGAAAGTGAGGAAATTGGTGTGACCTTGAAGAGTTCGATATTCATGCGAGGATTATGAAATGTGAAAACTTTTGTTTTCGTAGTTTCATTTTCTCTTTCTTGAGTCATAGGAAACACCGTACTGTTAAAGGGGGTCGAGGTAAAACTAAGGAAAAGTTTTTAAGTGATGCTCATCTCAAAGCCTACACCTACCCAATCCTTTCAAGTGAAGCCATTGGAAATCTCATACAGTTCAGTCAATTTCTTCAGTGACAGAGACGAAGATCTTCCGTTCTCTGAGGAATTTGTTCCGACTGAGGAGTTAGGAATTTGCGAGTGTAGATTGCCTACAAGTGAGGAACATGATAGCCGTGAGGAATTTGAGAGCTCAAATTTCCGGCCGTTGCTGTGCTACGCGACAACTGTTCCAAATATATTATCCACCAAACAGTCATATCATTGAAGGGCATTTATGTCTTATCATGTAGGGCTGCTCCCCGACTATAAATAGCCGCCCCTACAAACACTACCTAGTTGGCTGCTCCGAGATAAACTGACACTTGTTATTGAGAGCATTCCATCCTCCGAGGACTTTGAGCGAAAATCATCAGCGAGGAAAAACACAAAACCCCAACACCTAAAACCCAAAGTGATTGAGCATCACTGAAGAGATTGTTCCTGTGTGGAACCGACGCTTTGTTACCTTTGAGGATTATGCATCCTCCAGACGGTTAGGCATCATGGTCTAGAGCATCCAAGAGGAATTGTGGATCGCTGAATGACCGAGTCTGTGAAGGTTTGGAAGTCACCTAAAGACTTACCACGAGTGATTGGGCGAGGTCTGTGTGACTTTAGCTCAAGGAGAATACAGTGAGGACTGTGTGTCCTCGGGTTTAAATACCTAGCCGCTCCAACCAGACGTACAATTGTCACAACAGTTGGAACTGGTCTACCAAATCATCGTCTTCACCAAGCTACTGGTTCTATTTTCTCCTTTCATTTCCTCATTCATATGTTGATGAACTTGATCGTTACTGTTTGAAGACTTTGACTGAGGACTTTATCAATTTCCTCAATCCCAATTCTTCAGTCATCTTGTCTTCTGCCTGCTTATCCTATTTACACGCTACCTGTACTCTGTGCTAGTTTCATTTCTTCATGATGACTGTGTTACTGCCATGTTATGCTTGCACCTGAGTACTTATTCCGCTGCTAGTAGTTCGTCACTTAGCAAATTCCTCAGGTTGTATTTCCTCAGCGATGAATTTGTAAAATCCGCCTATTCACCCCCCTCTAGTCGATATAACGCACTTTCAGACGGCGTGCGGCGGTCGAAACTCGGCGGAATCGGAGGAGGACGGGTGATACGTCTCAAACGTATCTACTTTTCCAAACACTTTTGATATTGTTTTGACCTCATTCTTGCATGATTTGAACTAAACTAACCCAGACTGACGCTGTTTTCAGCAGAGCTGCCTGTATGGTTTTATTGTGTGCAGAAAAACGGATTTTTAGGTATCTCAGAAAATTCCACGAAAAATCACAGAAAATCCACGCACCCGAAGGAACCCGGAGCCAGAAGAGGGGCCAGAGGGGGGCCAGGGGGGCCCCAGGCGCCCCGGTGGCGCGGCCCACCCCCTGGCCGCGCCGGGAGTTCGCCTGGGTGGGCCCCACCTTCCCTGGTGCCCTACTTTGACCCGTATTTTAGCTCGTGACGGAGAAATCCCAGATCAGAAGTTCTTTTCCCAGTTTTCGTCGCGGAGCCGCCGCCGCCCTCTGTTCTTCTTCGGGAGGGCTAATCTGGAGGCTGAATTGGCCTCCGGAGAGGGGAGATCGTCGCCATCGTCATCATCATCACCACTCCATCATCCCTCCATGACTTCTCCTTCCATGTGTGAGTAATCCCCTGCTGTAGGCGAAGGGGATGGTTGGGATTGGATGAGTTAGATCATGTAATAGTTTGTCAGATCGTTGGGGGCATGTTGCCTATCATCTACTATGGTGTTTATCATCTTTGCTTCAACTTGTTATTCTTAATGCTTGTCACTTAGGGCCCGAGTGCCATGATTTCAGATCTGAACCATATGTGTTTGCATGATTATATTTGTGTTCTTGATCCTATCTATGAGTTGTTTGCACCTATTACGGTTCGGAACTGGCGATCCCAAAAGTGACAGCTTGGGACACCAAAGGGGATGGTCCGTAGTTTGAGGATTACATGTATCCATTGACTTTATTGCTTTGTTCCGGCGCTCTTTGACAGGAGCACCTTAATCTCCATAAGTTCCTTTTGGCCCCGTTCGTAGCGGGATGGTAGGACAAAAGATGTTGTGCAAGTTCTTATTGCAAGCACGTACAACTACCTACGGGATACATGCCTAATGTTTGATATTTGCCTAGATGATCATTACTTTTCCGTGTGCCTTGCCCCAAGTTAGAATCATGATATATCTCATCCATGCAACGCCCAACCATCCGTCTCCCTAGCCTACAGTGTTTTAAATCCTGCTGGTTACTAGTTGCTACTTTTGCCATTTACCTTTACTATTTACTTTTGCTGTTTACTTTTACTATCACTATCATCACTATCATATCACTGTTACCACTTATCTTTTGTTGCAAGTAAGTATATTTCAGGTGCGGTTGAATTGACAACTCAACTGTCAAAGCTTATTAATACTCTTTGGCTCCCCGTGTGTCGAATCAATAAATTGGGTTATTCTTACCCGCGAAGACTATCTCGATCCCTTACGGTTGAGGGTTATCAAGTACCATTTTCTGGCGCCGTTGCCGGGGAGCATAGCAATATTTACAAGTCTACTTGAAGTATCCTACCTGCTGCACTTCATCCGCTATGGGTAAGAAAGGAGACCCCAAGGTTCCGATCTTACTATCCACTACAAGAAGAGGTACTGTTCTGAGCACTAGTGCTACACTTGATTCACCCTCTGTTATGAGTAAGTTTGCCTCACCGCCACCATATGATGCTCCTACTGAATCTGTTACTATGTCCGATACTCTTGATGATGCTTCTACTACTATTGATGATATTAGTTCACTTGGTTATGCTCTTGAGAAACAGATCGCTGCTGCTGCAAAAAAGTCTGGAATTGAAATTCCTGTTACTCGCTACCCTATTGGTGAAACTTATGATTACACTGATTTGAGTAAACTCAAGGAGAGAATCCTTGATGATGATTACTATATGCTTGATGAAGATTTATGCAGGGAACTGACAGAGTTTTCTGGCTCTGACCCTGAAGTTATTAAGAAGCTGTTTGAAAAGCACTCTTTGAAGAACAAAACCGTTCCTGATCCTGAATTTGCTACATCTCCTATATGCATTGATGATCCTGATTATAATTTCTCTGTTGATCTTTCACTTATAACTATGGTTGAAGCTGACCCCTTTTATGGCAGAGAAAATGATGATGCTATTGCACACCTGACTAAACTCGGTGAGTTGGGTGGCTTGTTTACCACGGATGAGAAGATACGATACTTTTATGTGACCAAGCTTCTTCCTTTCTCCTTGAAAGAAGGTGCTAAAGCATGGTATGATTCACTCCCATGCGGTTCCATTAAGAGTCCTCAAGACTTAGCTCACTCTTTTGTTGATAAGTACTTTCCTGCTCACATGCAACATGCTGCTTTACAAAGAATTTATAACTTTAAACAGTTGCAGGATGAGCACCTCCCTAAAGCTTGGGGGAGGTACTGCGGTCTGATTCGGGCTAGACCAGGACATGAAGTCCCTAAGAACAAATTAATCGATATATTTTATGCTGGTCTAACTGATGAATCTAGGTCCTATTTGGACAGTTGTGCTGGTTGTGTTTTCAGGAAAAGAACACCGGACGATGCAGAGGATTTGATGGGCAGGATTGCCAAAAACCATGAAGATTGGTCCGTCCCTGAACCACCTCCACCACCAAAGAAGAGGGGCATGTTTGTTCTAAGCCCCGAAGATATGCGAGAAGCAAAGAAGTCTATTAAAGAGAAAGGTATTAAAGCTGAAGACGTGAAGAATCTACCCCCTATTGAGAAGCTGTGTGAGCCTACCACTCACCCTCCTATGGTAGAGGTACACTCTCTTTTAGATTTCAATGCAAGTGACATCCCTCATGGTAAGCCTCCTGATCAATGTTTAGATGAGTTTGATAATTTTATTATGAAACAAAATCATTTTAATGAGAGGATACAAAGTCAATTGCATGATAATTCCCTTGCTATCAAAAGTTTGCTTGATGTTCTAGGTAGAACAGTTAATGATGTTAAATGTCTTGTGAAGCATTTTCATATGGTTCAAACTCAGCTTAAACAAATTTCTGATGTGCAGAAAGATTTGCTTGCTAACAATGCCAAACAAGATGCAGGCCTTCGGGATTAAGACCCGAGGAGGAACTAGCACTCAAGATCCTCTCTATCCAGAGGGGCATCCGAGGAGAATCGAGCAAGATTCTCAAATGCAGGAAGAAGAAATTGTTGGCTCTCCAAAGAAGAAGAAGAAACATAAGGAGGCTGACAATTCCAATGATCCTATTACAGATGAAGAGCCAGCTGTTGATCCCAACAGTGTATCTATCTCCGATGCTGAGACTGAAGACGGTGCTGAACATGAAGGTAAGGATAATGAGAAGAATGATCCGCCTGAAGCTCGACAAGAAGAAGCACCTGACAAACGTAAGAGGTACACTAAAGAAGACTTCATCGCAAGAAAACATGGGAAGGAAAGAGAACCATGGATACAGAAATCCATGCCCTTTCCAGGTAAGTCCATCAAATCTAAAGAAGAAGAGCATTACAATAAGTTTTGTGAGTGGATTAAACCTCTTTTTCTTCAAATTCCTTTGACTGATGCTATTAAGTTACCTCCTGTGACGCCCGAAGACCGACGTCCCAGAAGATACCAGAAGATTCCAGAAGATTCTAGATGTTCCGGGTTCTCCCGTGTGTTTTTATTTGTGCTTGTGTTATTTATTTTGCATTGCATCATGTCATCATGCCATCATGTTATTTATTTTTGCATCTCAACCAAATAAATTGTGTGGGCCTTCGGTCCATTTAAATCGAGGGAAGAATGTCTTCTCTTTAAAACATATCATCCCAATATTTTAGGGAGCTATATAATAAATATTCCATTGTTTGGAATTACCCGCAACACACTTGCAATATTTCCCCATGTCTTTTCCACTTCGAGTTCTCCTACAAAAACCTTGCCAATAATTCTTTCCATTGTTTCGAGGTTCCTCCAAAAATTTGAACATTTTTGGACACTTCAATAATCACGTCTTAGTTCAAACCTATTTGAATTAAATTCAAATATGTTTGAATTATTTTCGTTCACGCCTTTTCTATTTTTCTCGGACCGTGCTCTTTTTATGATGCCCGAGAAAAATACTCCCTTGTGCAAATTCTGCTCCTAACCCCCCTCTATCTTTTTCTTTCTTTGTCTCTATTTTTTTTCTTTTCTCTCTTTTATTAAGAGAGCCCAGCCGGCCTCCCTAGGCCATCTCCCTCCTTCAGGCCTTTAGGCTCAGCAGCCTCTTGGGCCTGTCCAACTTCCTGGCCCATCTGGCCCGTTCTCCCCTAACCCTAGCCCGAGCTTTCCCCTCGGTCACTCCCTCTCCCGCACCCTCCGCCGCCAGAGGCCTCGCTCGTCCCTCTCGTCCCCGTTCCCTCGAAGCCCCCCCTCGCTCTCTCCCGAACCATCTCTCGCAGCCCGACCATCTCCCGATTCTCCCTCGCCTCGCTCCCTCGATGCCCTCTCAGGCCCCGAGCCCCTGTCGAGCGCCTCCTCCTACCGCGCCCTCCTGCCCCGCGAGCCGGCCCGGACAACACCAGAGCCGCCGCAGCACCCTCATCTCACCTGGCTCCTCCTCTCCTCTTCGTCGCCAGGGAGGGGAGCTCCCCAGCGCCTTCCCCCCTCGAAGGCCTCGGCCAGGCAAGCGCATCCCGCGACGCCATGGCGCCCGTCCAGCGCGCCTCCCTCCGCCTCGTCCGCCCGCGCACGAGGCCAGCCAGGCCGCAGCGCCTCCGCGCCCCCGTCGCCAGGGCCGAGCCCCTGCAGCCCCCGCGACCAGCGCGAGGCCGCAGCGCGTGGCCTCCATCTCCAGCCGCCAGGAGGCCCCGTCCAGCCTTCCGCCTCCTCGCCAAGGCCCGTCCTCCGCCTCGTTCCTCTCGCGAGCACCACCGGGGCTCCGTCCCGCCCGACCTCGTCGGCCCCTCTCGGCATCGAACGCGCCAGCAGACCAGCGCCCCGGAGCCTCTTCCTCCCTTCTCCAAGCCCGAGTGCCCTCCGTCGCCTTCATCTCCAACAAGGCCACCGCGCGGAGCCTCGGCCCCGTCCTCCCCGACGCCATGGTCGCCGTGCTGCCCCTTTTGTTTTTGCTCCTGTGTTGCTCTTTTGTTGTGTTGCCGTGCTGCTGTTTTGACAGAGGACCCGAGTACAACTTCATAACGACGAACCGTGTACGAGACCGACGCCGAGTACTCCTCCGATGACAAGCACATCTACGAACGGGAATGCCTACACGACGACCGACTCGACAAGTACCACTACTTCCACTACCGTCGCCGGAAGCGCCAAGTACCACGACTACTCGGAGACCCCAAGTACCACTACCGTCGCCCCGTGTACCTCTACGGAACAACTACTTCCTCTTCGGAGACGTGTACCACTACTTCCGCTACCGTCGCCCGAGTACAACTACCGCCTCGTGAACGCCTTCTTCCTCTACTATCTCGAACCGCTCCGAGAACGTTTGTCCCAAAGGTATAACCCCGAGACGATGACCCGTGAACACTTGTTTGTGTTTGCTCTTGTGTGCACCGTGCCCGTTGTGCCCGAATCATCTTTTGTCATGTTCCTCGGTTGCCTCGTCGCCGACTCGTGGGAACCCGATAACGGGATCGCCCCACCTTTCATCTCGTTTGACTCGCTCACGCCACCTTCATCTTTTGCACCGGTCTCTCAACGAGTTATCGGAACTGATATGTTGCCGTGGCATCATTTTCGGAATCGTTGTTGTGGCACCCTTTCTTTCCACCACGATGACTAATTCTCCTTATCATCTATATCTCTTTTAAGTCAACCTTTTAATAATTGCATAAACTTGATCATGTCATCCGCATCATGTTAACAACACTAAAAAGTTTAATTGTTGTTGCTTTATAATTACTAAACATGCTCATGGGGATTTTCCGGAATATGTTGTTGTTATTTTCCGGCCTCATTTAAAATGTCTTAATAGTGTAGTTTTATTATGCTTCACCTCTTGCTATGTTAAAACATTTAATCTTGTCTTGTAAATAACGAGAGTCAACTAAATAATAAATGTGGTGGTTCGTCAATGTGCAACTCGTTGCATATTGATCTCCACTTAACTTGTAGATTTGTTTGTGCACTTTGCCATGCCATGCATATTTAAACCGGACATGCATCATACTTGGATGTGCATCGTATGCCATGTTTATTCTTGTGTGTTTACCGTGTGTTTGCTTCTTTCCGGTTGCTTCTCTTGTTAGCTTCGGTTTCGTTCCGCAGTTGTGAGGATTCGCTCGACTGTTGCTCCGTCTTCTTCATGGATCCGTTCTTCTCCCTTGTGGAATCCCAGGCAAGATGATCATACCCTTGGATACCTTTACTACCATTGCCATGCTTAGTTGTCTCGATGCTATCGTTACATGTCGCGCTACCCATCTTTTATGTCAGCCTCTCCTTGTTGCCATGAAACCTCTAACCTTGACACCTTCCTAGCAAAACCACTGTTTGGCTATGTTACCCGCTTGCTCAGCCTCTCTTATAGCGTTGTTAGTTGCAGGTGAAGATGAAGTCCGTTCCAGGAGGGAACTTGTTGTTGGATATATCACAATATCTATAATTATTTTAACACACCTATATACTGGGCATGGGTGGAAGGCTTGGCCTTTTGCTCAGTGTTTTGTTCCACTCATGCCACCTTAGGCGCCGATAAACCTGCATTATGTTCCTTGATTTTTGCGTTCCTTACACGATGGGTGAAATGGGGACCCCTTGACAGTTCGACTTTGAATAAAACTCCTCCAGCAAGGCCCAACATTGGTTTTAATTTGCTCATAATAACAACTTAATTAATTAATTAAATTTGCATAGGGAGTTAGCGCTACCCGAGGATTCTTAATTCTACATAGCAGGGGGGGCCAGTGCTGATGGTGTTGGTCCCAAACTAGAGCCACTTGCGGATACCACCCAGTTCGCTGGGATCTTCGGTATCTGTACGTACTGCTCATCCGGATGTGGCCTGAGACGAGATACGCGCGGCTACTATCAGGGTGTCGGCACGCCGGGAGGTCTTGCTGGACTTGTTTTACCATTGTCGAAATGACTTGTGCTACCGGGATGCCGAGCCTGATCGGATTTTCCCTAAGATAAGGGGTGATGATATTATATTTATCACTTCAGCTAATCGTGAGAGCTTGTGATGGGCTAAGTTGGGACACCCCTGCAGGGTTATGATCTTTCGAAAGCCGTGCCCGCGGTTATGTGGCAGATTGGACTTTGTTAATGTCCGGTTGTAGAAAACTTGACAGAGGATCCGAAGTTAAAACACACCACCGCGTGAGTAACCGTGAGTGTCTCTTTTCACTTTGAGAAGAGAACACGGTGGGGTTATGTTTGACTCGTATGTAGTTAGGATCTTTAGCGATCACTTCTTTTGCGACCATTTGCGTAGATGCTCATCTTATTCTGGTACTCGTAAGCTAGCCACCATATTATGCTTAGCCGCTGCTGCAACCTTCACCACTACCCTCTTTCCTACCCTCAAAGCTTTGCTAGTCTTGATACCCATGGTTATGGGATTGTTGAGTCCTCGTGGCTCACAGATACTACAACACCAGATGCAGGTTCAGCCGAGGATGATGCAAGAGCTGGTTCAAGTACTTCACTGGGAGCTCGATGAAGAGAGTGGCCGTATGCTTGTGACGTTTTCGACGATCAGTAGTGGTTTCTACTAGGATTCGATCCTGACCTGTGGTTTTATGTTGTTTTGGTATCTTTCTTTTGGTTCTTCGCCCGTAGTCGGGTTGTGATGTTTTGAATGATGTATTGCTTATGAAATGTATTGTGTGAAGTGGCGAGTGTAAGCCAACTATCTCCTTTTGCATTTTAATCCCTCTTTTACATGAGTCGTGCAAAGATACCAAACTTGAGATCATTCTAGGATGGGCTTATACCTTTAAGTCGTGCCTCGACACGTAGGAGGTATAGTCCCATCCTAGGCATTACACCTCCTTATTCAAAATATATGAAATATATTGTCACTAATAAAAGGAAAGTTCCTAATGAAGCAATATCTACAATGCTTGCTAACTACTCTTTCAGTGGCAAGATTCCTGAGAAGCTCGGTGATCCAGGTATACCCACCATTCCTTGCTCCATAAAGAATAATTATGTCAAAACTGCTTTATGTGATCTTGGAGCAGGAGTGAGTGTTATGCCTCTCTCTCTCTTTACGAGAGGCTTTGTTTAGAGAAACTAATTCCTACAGATATCTCTCTTCAGATGGCTGACAAGTCAACCGCTGTTCCGATAGGTATTTGTGAGGATGTTCCAGTAGAAGTTGCTAATTGTTTGATTCTTACTGATTTTGTTGTGCTTGACATGCCCGAGGATGGGAGCATGTCCATTATTCTTGGTAGACCTTTTCTTAACACCGCAGGTGCTATTATTGATTGCAATAAAGGGAAGGTTACCTTCAATGTGAATGATAAAGAACACACGGTGTATTTCCCAAAGAAGACCGACAGGAGACATGGCCTCAACTCTATAGAAAATATCGAGACCGTGAAGATTGGAGAATGGGACTGTCCACTACATGTGCATCACAAATACAAAACTATCATGGTGGGGACAATGTCCATCAAAGTAAAGGTTCAGTGATTACTTCGTAAGAGGTGAGACTTTTTGCTCTGTATATCGCCTGTTTGTTGGTAAGACTTGATCAACCTTACTAGAAAGCGTGTTTTATATAGATAAAAAGTTGAGCTTGTTATGTTTTCATTTGTTTTTAGTTTTTGTTCTACTTGCTGTACCAAGTGTTTATGTTTTGAAGCTTCACAATACTACTCACTGCTTTAAGTTTTCAGAAAGTTATGCAGCTTTTTGAACTTCAAAAAAATTTCAACAGTGAAGTTTTCAGAAAAATTCCAGAAAAATTAAAATAAAAATTTCCACGACGGGAGTGAACCAGAGGGACCTAGGGCCAGCCAGGGGGACCCACCAGTGGCCCAGGCGGCCAGCTGGCGCGGCCTGCCCCCTGGCCGTGCCCACAGGGCGCCTGGGGCCCACAAGGCCCCCCTCTAGGTAAGTCTTCTTCCTCCCTCTCTCTTTCTCTCCAAAAACGCGAGTTCTGCACTTGTTCTTGCGTTCTTGCTGCTCTTGGAGGCGATTCTTCGATCTCTCTCTACAGCCCATCATTTGAGCTGAGATTTTGAACAAATACTCCCTGGTATGTGACTCCTCCACCCCTCCAATTAGATTTCTGATTGGCGACTTCATTTGTGAGTATTTAGTAGTTCTTAGTGCTGTATAGATAAGCTTGCATGCATGTGTAGAAAGTTATTTTCCAAGTTTTGATACAAGTTTATGCCTTGGGCAAGTGAGTTGAGTAGTTTGCCTTAACTCACCTTGTTTTAATCCTCGTTTTTGTAAATTGCCAAAAATTCCAGAAATGAGTTTGTTAGGAAGGGCAAAAGGGTGGCTTTGATAATCTTGTTTATATCTTGCGTTTCGAAACCACCGCGGAACGCGAGATCCATCTACCTGCACCTCTTTTGTTTGATTTTTCTCGCAGGAACGGATGATCCTTTGATGTTATCCAGTTCGATGAGTTCATGGCCCAGCATCGGTTTCATAACCCCATGGAGGGGGTTGTGCCCGACGAGGAGGAGCACGGTGAGTTACCACCTTTTCAGGAAGAAACCGCCACCGAGTTTGGTGAAGGGTCTTCCTCTGCTTGGCGCACGGACCCTTCCTCGTGGGAGACTCCGAGGAGTTCGGTGTACGCGCCAGCATCCTTCTACGACCCTTGGACTCACCACCATACCCCCGGAGCAGGAGGCTCCTGGGGGCAGTAGCTGCTACCAACTTAGGCCAAAAGCCTAAGCTTGGGGGAGTACGTGCCCCTCTCACTTTTCCATTGTATTATCCGTCTTATTCGCTTTGATCTTTTCGAAGTTTTTGCCCGTTCTTCTTTATTTCTCTCTTTGCAAAAACAACAAAAAGATTTTCTCTTTCTTTTGCTTTCGTTCAACCTTTGAAATAACCCAAAAAGATTCCCTTTCTCTCTTTAGTTTGCTTTGTTTTTAGAGTTCAGCTCGAGTCCGTGATGGCATTTAATTATATTTCCTACGTTCGATCGTGCAAGTGACGAGGCAGTAATGACGATCGACTGAAGGGAAGCAACAAGGAAGACCGGTATGAACTCTTCTTGTTTCTACTTTTGTACATATGCCTGTACTTATGATCTAGAGACCAGCTTGTAGCGACATAGTGCTATGTTTACAATGCTCTTCCAGTGGTTCATGCTTTCCTTGTGACTAGTCTCGAATAGCTAGAGTATATAATGTGTTATTGAAATGATTTACATGCATTGCACTGTTCATAGTCTGGTATACTAAGGTGGTATTTCCCTTTAGAGAATTTTTGGATTGACTTGGCACATGTTTACACATGTTTAAGACTAAAAAGTCTGCTCTGCCTTGATGATCTTTGAGTTTTAGAATAGTTATATCACTTTCATGCCCGATTCAATGTTGCTTTGTTGCTCTACATGATTATGACCGTTATTGCTCTCTAGTTGGTCGCTTCCCAGTCTTTTGCTAACCTCCACCTGTACTAAGCGGACTGACTGCTTGTGCATCCAAAATCCTTTAAACCAGTTATGCCATATGAGTCCACCATACCTTCCTATACATGGTATTTGCCTGCCATTCCTAACGAAGACTTTCGTGTACCATCTCGAAATTAATCAAAAGCATTTCTCTTTTTGTGCCTCTGTTTTAGCTCATGAGGAAGTAGTAGTTAATCCAGGATCTTTTTGAGTTGAACAAGTTTCACCCCGGGATTGCATGTCTAATCTGCAAACCCATAATACGAGAAGGAACTGGCATTGAGTGCGCCCGGCTCATTAAAAATTATACAACAAACAAACCCTCCTTCACGTTTTGTTCATGAGAAATCAGAAAACTTTGGCAGTGATAAACAAAGGAGATTAAAAGGATGTGATCGTCCTCATGCGGGAGCCGTTCCTCGAAATTTGTCCAGCTCAAGAAGTGATTGAGTTATCTGCTAGCATTCGTTGACGAAATATGCACCTCTCAAAAAACATTTTTACCTCTTTTTTTAAAAAAACCAGGAGCTCTGGTACATGTTTAGTTTTTGTTTCCGACCATGGGTTTTCAACCTTGCCAACAAAAGCCACGGTTCGAGAGTCTCCACCTTCTTTCTTCAAAGCACCAACTAGGAGAGCATAATTGTCATTCTGAGTGTAATGTGCATTGTCCCAAAGTATTACATCGTCTTCTGCATGCTTGTGATATTATTTATTCTGAAATTCTTAGTTCTAGTCTCCTTTAAAACTCTGAAGGAGTTTCTGCATTTATGTTTTGCTTCACTCATGGAGGCTAGCGAAATACCACCCTAATATGCTCAAGCTATGTGCAATGTAATCTTGTCTTGATTTTCAGTAATATATTATTTACTTTTTGGTATTTGTGATTGGTCACTTGAAAGAAGGATTGCTCCGTGCATTGTCCTCATAGTACTGTTCCAATACTTGCTAGACTCTTTTCGTAGTACATGCTTATATACATCTAATGAAGCAAAAGAGTTTGTCAAAGTTTTCTTTGTCGCGTCCAGTTCGTTGAACTGAATTGCTTGAGGACAAGCAATATGCTAAGCTTGGGGGAGTTGATACGTCTCAAACGTATCTACTTTTCCAAACACTTTTGATATTGTTTTGACCTCATTCTTGCATCATTTGAACTAAACTAACCCGGACTGACGCTATTTTCAGCAGAGCTGCCTGTATGGTTTTATTGTGTGCAGGAAAACGGATTTTTAGGTATCTCAGAAAATTCCACGAAAAATCACAGAAAATCCACGCACCCGAAGGAACCCGGAGCCAGAAGAGGGGCCAGAGGGGGGCCAGGGGGGCTCCAGGCGCCCTGGTGGCGCGGCCCACCCCCTGGCCGCGCCGGGAGGTCGCCTGGGTGGGCCCCACCTCCCCTGGTGCCCTACTTTGACCCGTATTTTAGCTCGTGACGGAGAAATCCCAGATCAGAAGTTCTTTTCCCAGTTTTCGTCGCGGAGCCGCCGCCGCCCTCTGTTCTTCTTCGGGAGGGCTAATCTGAAGGCTGAATTGGCCTGCGGAGAGGGGAGATCGTCGCCATCGTCATCATCATCACCACTCCATCATCCCTCCATGACTTCTCCTTCCATGTGTGAGTAATTCCCTGCTGTAGGCGAAGGGGATGGTAGGGATTGGATGAGTTAGATCATGTAATAGTTTGTCAGATCGTTGGGGGCATGTTGCCTATCATCTACTATGGTGTTTATCATCTTTGCTTCAACTTGTTATGCTTAATGCTTGTCACTTAGGGCCCGAGTGCCATGATTTCAGATCTGAACCATATGTGTTTGCATGAATATATTTGTGTTCTTGATCCTATCTATGAGTTGTTTGCACCTATTACAGTTCGGAACAGGCGATCCCAAAAGTGACAGCTTCGGACACCAAAGGGGATGGTCCGTAGTTTGAGGATTACATGTATCCATTGAGTTTATTGCTTTGTTCCGGCGCTCTTTGACAGGAGCACCTTAATCTCCATAAGTTCCTTTTGGCCCCGTTCGTAGCGGGATGGTAGGACAAAAGATGTTGTGTAAGTTCTTATTGCAAGCACGTACAACTACCTACGGGATACATGCCTAATGTTTGATATTTGCCTAGATGATCATTACTTTTCCGTGTGCCTTGCCCCAAGTTAGAATCATGATATATCTCATCCATGCAGCGCCCAACCATCCGTCTCCCTAGCCTACAGTGTTTTAAATCCTGCTGGTTACTAGTTGCTACTTTTGCCATTTACCTTTACTATTTACTTTTGTTGTTTACTTTTACTATCACTATCATCACTATCATATCACCGTTACCACTTATCTTTTGTTGCAAGTAAGTATATTTCAGGTGCGGTTGAATTGACAACTCAACTGTCAAAGCTTATAAATACTCTTTGGCTCCCCGTGTGTCGAATCAATAAATTGGGTTATTCTTACCCGCGAAGACTATCTCGATCCCTTACGGTTGAGGGTTATCAACGGGCGAGGCAGAGGTGGATCTGCGGCGGGGCAGCGGCCGAAACTCGGCGAAATAGGAAGCGGACGGCGAGGCGGAGGTGGATCTGCGGTGGGGCGGCGGCTGAAACTCGGCGAAATCAGAGGCGGACGATGAGGCGGAGGTGGATCTGCGGCAGGGCGGCGGCGGCGCGCTGATTTGGGCGATCAAGATGGGGGAGGGGAAGTGAAATGACAAACGGTTGGCGGTTGGCGCGCGAGTGCTCTTTTTACATCTCTTGTAGGTGGAGATGCAAATTTGCACCGCTAGGTGTTATAGTTTACATCTATAGGAGACGGAGATGTAATTTTTTTTCATCTACGCCATCAGATAGAGAGGTGTTTTTGGCCCTCAGAGATGCAAAAGTTAGGTATTTTTGCATCTACATCTTCTATTGGAGATGCTCTTAGAATGTGTATAAGACACTGACAGTGTGTAGAGTATCACATTTCCTCACCAAGTGGAGAAGATGTTGATACCCTTGCACACGACAGCTAGCAATCTCAAGTACTCCCTTCAGCTCTTTTTTACTCCGCGTATTAGATTTGGGTCAAGTCAAACTTTGACCAAATTTATTTAAAAATATCAACAACTATAGTACCAAATATATACTATGAAACTATATTCCATAATGAATCTAATAATATTCATTTGGCATTGTGAATGTTAATACTCTTTTTTGTAAATTTGGTCAAAACAGAGATACTTTACTTTGAACAAAATTTATATGCAGACTAAAAAGGACTGGAGGGAGTACTAGCAAGGGCAAAAAAGGAAAAAAAAGGGAGAGGTCAGCCAGTGTGCCTCTTCCCGACCGCATCCAGCATCGCCGGCGTCCGCCCCTCCCGTTCCCGGCGGCACCGCATTCCGACCGCCGCCGCCTCCCCGGCCTCCATAGATCGCATCTGCCCCGACCTCCCTCGGCGCTCCGCCGTTCAAACCTACCCCTGGCAGCCTGGCTAGCTCCTCCCGGCGACCAACGACGGCTGCTCCGGTGAGCGCCCCTAAAGCCTCTTGCTTTCTGTCGGAAGAGTACCCAGTTTGGGTCTGCTCTGCATTCCTTGGTGATTCTCTTGGTCCCTTCGCCATTAGGAGTAGGAGGAACCCTAGATCGCTCACCATCGCCTGAGGGGATCTCCAAGTACAGTATGAGCCGCCGCCACTCCTCGCCGTTGGAGGACTCGGACCTGCTCCGGGAGATCCTCCACATCTGTCCTCCCTCCCACGCGCCTCCCTCGTCTCAGGTACAAATTTGTGGATTTGGGATTTGACTTCTCCCAGTAGGATCAATCAAATATATGTAGAGGCTTGCTTTCCTTCAGTTGAAAGCACATATATATTTCTGCTCGCAGAGGTCGTATATGTTTGTTGTGGCTGCTCACATACATGGTCGACGCTGGACTGAAATTAACCCGGGTTCCATCTTGTACGTCGTGGCCTGTCAAGTGCACTTGCAGAATTCATATAGCTGTTATTTGTGCTACGATTATGTCCAGTCCTACTGCATTTAGCAGTTCAGATTGCGATGTTGCTGTTGCCTGTGAATGCCCAATGCTATTCAACTGCTGCTTGTAGTTGCAGGATTCATATATTCTCTAGTATATGATGATGATGAGCAAAGTGGAGCCTAGTATTGCTGCTGCACAAACAGATTGCTTGGCACAAACCCGAAATAGAGTCTCGATTCCATTCGGACACTTTTTTTTACTCTCTATTTATTAGCTGTCCGTGTAAGAACGAAAAAATAAAGCTCCAATTAAGTATGGTATTTTGTTTTTGTTTCATGCTCTTTGTAGCTGACGGATTGGGCTGGGCTTGGATGGGCCATGTTATAGCTTACAGACAGTCTGCCTATTAACTCAGCTCAGCTCTCCCTTCATTCCTGCCTCAAAAAAACAAGAAGAGAAGGTGCAAAAGAGAAGATGATGAATCCCGCTGCTGAGGTTCCCCAAGGCCAAGGGTAAGAAGATTCCCAATCCAGTTCCTCTCCCTCTTCCTTTTTGCGCACTACACTGCTTTGTGTGTGCTATGCTATGCTGGATGGATGTGCATGCATATGTGTGTTTGATTCTGGCAACGGCCTTGATTTGCATATCTGTGTTGATTGATCAGATTTCATTTTTGTGCCAGGGCCTATCCCATTCCCAGCTCGCCGCGTCTAGACAGCAGGAGGCTGCGGCGTTTCGTGGTCAAAGGTGCCGGCTCTGTGTCCAAGGTGCTCGGCGACGACAACCTCCTAATCGAGATCCTCATCCGTCTCCCTCCGAAGCCGTCCTCCCTGCCCCGCCCGTCTGCCGTATGCAAGCGCTGGGGCAGTATCCTCTCCGACCCCGTGTTCCACAAACGCTTCCGCAAGCACCACCGGAAGCCTCCTCTGCTTGGCTTCTTCCAAGGGTATGCTAACCGCTTTGCTCCCATCATGGACTCGCCCGACCGCATCCCCGCCGCTCGCTTCTCCCTGCCCAAGAGCAGCACTCCCTACAAAGAGCACGCAGAATACATGGGCTGCCGCCATGGCCTCGCTGTCGTAATCAACAAATATTGCTTTGGTGCCTGGCCATTGCTAAACACTACATACGATTATGTGCTTGTAATGATCTTTTCATCAGAGGGTTTCTAAAAAAATGGAAAGCTGCAGTAAGAGATAGTGAAAGCATCTAAAATAATTAAGCAATTGGAACATCTGGAGGCGGCTTAAAGCTTGTTATGTTTTCTTATTCACTATTTTTCCTTGCAAGATTAAAATTTACCTTGATCTATCTTGATACAAATCTCCAATTCATAATACCACGTGCTCTAGTTTTTATCGAAGAGTAGCACTATGTAATGCTTGTTTTGGAACTCTGGTTTCTCAATCCGTCCATATGTTATTCTGGCCTTATGGTCATAACTGGTACAAAGCTCACTCACCAATATTTCTGGATTGTTTCTTTCTCTGCACATGTAAACAATTTTACCTTTCTTCTTCGGACCTGGCGATAGATGTGGCTTCATTTACTATCCTTGACTCAACTTCTCTTTGAGTTTTCATATGGTTTGGGCTTCTTTTTCTTGTAGGCAGTGGAGTTGGGTGGAAAGGGGCGGATCTGGAACTGCGAACACACTAGATCTGCTAATGTGTTATCTTGGTCAAACACTTAGGTAATTTTCTCTTTTCATATATCTTTTTTTTTCGTGGTTACCCAATTTATAAGATGATGCATAGTCTATGCTTACATTTTCAAGACGCACACACTTGGGTAGAGATACCAGACATTTTTCCTTTGTACTTGAGCCTCACATATAGCTTGGCACACAAAAGTAAATCTGGAATGAGTTGACAATCTTGGAAGTTCAATTTTGTTTTACCTCGAGAAGATAGGCGGTGAGTGACCAATCTCGTAGTTTCTACTGCGATCGTATGTAGGTAGTTATATGGCAAGAATCTTGAAAACACGTCATTATATTGGTGCCAGTACAAACCAAGTGTTCCCTTATTGTTGTTCTCCATTTGTAGTATTAGCTTCTGTACTGGGACGATTCAGCTTTGGATTTTTGTTTGTATAATCTGCACTACGGCAAAGTTAATGCTTTTTTTTGGGGGATCATACAAAATTTGTTCTGCTGTGAGAGAGCATTATAAATTTGTTTCGCTGTGATGACATTGATTGTTTCGCTGTCCCACTATGTAGTCTGTTGGATCATCTACTATGTATGCTGTGGCATGTGGTGTGATCGACGCTTAAACTGTCAACTCTATGTAGTATGTAGGTTGTTCTACTTTTAGGTACCGCGGGCTGTGAAGTGAACCTATCGGGTTTAATCATCCGAACTCTCTTATATATATTATTAGTATCTAATATCAGCAGACATTAGTCGATTTGTGTGCCGGTTAATGATTTGCTCTGTGATGTGAGGTACTAGCTGTAAGGTGCATGGACAAGAAGCAGCAGGCTCTGGCCCTTTACAAAGTTTCTTTGTTAAGTCCCTAGCTGTGAGTCTTGCTAGTGATCAAACTGCGATAATGCTCTGCTCACATCTCCACCTGCAGCAGAGGCAGACAATGCCTGCATATGCTTTGTTTTACTGCCTAGCTAGAGCACAAACCTAGCCCCAGTTGTATATGCCCATTTTCTAATTCTAGTGGTCTCTAACTGATGTCTTGGCTCTTTCTTGGAGGAGACAAATAAAAAAAGAAATGTTGTCAGTTTTTTGTTTGAACTTCAAAGAGTGGTGACTTGCCTCTTGATCAGAAGAGCGTTCTGATTTTTTGTTTGAACTTTATTTCACTGGAGAAAATTACTGATTTTTTTTAAAATGCTAGTCCTATTCTGGATCTGCCATGGAGATTTGTATTGTCCTGAATTGCACTGAAGATGTTTTTCAGATCGTGGACTTGCCGTTTTCGACGCTCGTCCATCAAAGTCAGTTCTCCAGGAAAAACCAAATTTGTTTTTGCTGTGAGAGAGCAGAGAACATTAGACTGGGATAACATTGATTGTTCTGCAGGTATTAAGAGTTGAAGTCGGTTGCTGAGACACATCCATGTCTAGTTGGCCTAGGGAAGTTCTTCTATGTTGCTGAGATGCAGCCATGGCTAGTTGCTAAGAAGGTCAAGCCAATTCTATTCTGTTGGATCCAGTTCTTTCTGGTCCCTTTCAATCATGGCACAGGACAGATCGGCTGGGCCAACGTTACACGGCCCAGCACATGCACACCCTTGCTTACATTATGGAGAAAATTCCCTATTTGGCCTTGGAGAAAAATTTCTTCCCTATTTGACATCTGCTCTAAATTTCTTTCCCAATATGACATTCTACTGCATTTCGTTAACTAACAGTGTTAAAGACAGACATGAAGAGGCTTTTTTACCCCTGTTGCATAAGGTGACTAAAAATATGTGACAATATCTGCAGTGATTGTTACATATTTGGTCATGTTAAATGACCAATTAAGACCCCATAATTTGGTCACCGAACAGATTTCAATCCAAAAGTTGTCCTCTGATTTTAATTCAAAAAAGTGAAAATTTGGGCAGAACCTCCTCCGTAATTTGATCCCGTATCTCACACAATTTATATATATACATACATACATACAAAATGCATCACAATATGTACAACTACCAGAAACATCCATGTTCACGCACACATCACATTCAGGTTCACACTTACCACATACTCCCTCCGTTCTCAAATATTTGTCTTTCTAGACATTTCAAATGGTTACAACATACGGATGTATGTAGACATATTTTAGAGTGTAGATTAACTCATTTTGCTTCGTATGTAGTCACTTGTTGAAATCTCTAGAAAGACAAATATTTAGGAATGGAGGGAGTACATCAGTAGTAGTTCACAGAGAATGCATCACATGTTGTTTCACACATGGGGTCAAGTCCACATGTACATGACATGAGCAGCACAAAAGAACCTCCAAAAGTAACCATGACATTAAAGGAAAACATGAGAATCACATGCTAAGCCTTTTGCTTCTTGTGCTCATTGAAGGGCTTGCAGGGTTAATGTTTTGTTTCTTGATTGCGGGGCTGTCTTGTGACACCATAGGAATCTTTTCACCGCACTATTTCTTTTCACTCTTGCCCCTAACCTTGACATGAACATTTATTTCATCGCCGGGCACAGGAAACTCGATGGAAATTGGCTCCCGCTGATTTGAGACGGTTATTGGGCTGCACTTATACATGTATGGCAGCAGTATTATTTAGCATGTGGAAAAGAATTATACATAACATGTGAACTAGAAACAAAACAATACCTCTTGGATTGAACTGATTCAGATTTTCCCCATTTTCCCTTTTTGTTTGTATTCTCCAAGCTTTCGCTATGGTCAGAAGGAAGCAATCAGAATACAGAACAAGTTTCGGTTTAGTCAAATATGTAAATCTAAACTAGTTGTAATCACCTTTTTGATGCTCCAGCATTAGAGTTAGCATGTTTGCCCTCTTTCTTAGTTGTAGTTTCCAAGCTTTGGCTATAGCGAGCGGAAAGCTACTTAGAATTCAACGTTGTTTTCATGTAATCATGAGCATAAGTGTAAAATTACTAACCTTGGGGCAAAACACATTATTGTTGGTGCTCCATCCACCAAGGCACAATGGATACCTATCTGTTTTGGTTGTCTTTGCCCTTTTCTTTGGTGGTTCTCTACACGAGCAATAGGAAAGTAGTGAGCACTTATAGTTGGAAGAATAATGCAAGAATGAGTAAATCTATATTAAGCCACCGCCGCTGCTAGGGTTCAGGTGGCGACTTGAGACAGAGACGTGAGGGACGACATGTTCGGGATGGGATTGGTTTTTTGGTTCGATGTATGATCACGACTAGCGGAGGGGTATTTTGGTCCACCTGATTTTTTTTTACAGAATTGTCTAACGGAACCAACATTGGTGTCAGATAAGGAAAGAAATTAAGACTGGATGTCAAATAGGTATTTTTTTTCTCGAGGGCCAAATAAGGAACCTCGTTTTAGGTTAGTGTCAAAAAAGAAATTTTCTCTACATTGTGTGTACCCCCTTGTTCGTCAGCCCCCAGTCTCCACCCCCTGGTCCGAGAGATAACGGAGCGGAGCGGCCGGCGACCCCATCCCGCCGCCCCGTCCGGCGGAGAGAAGCCACCCACCGGCGATTCGAGGTCTGCAAACCCTTCTCCTTCCTCTTCCTCTCCATCCAATCCTTCTTCCTTCGTCTTCTTAAATTTTCCCTACTATAAAACCCTAGCCAGATTTCCCCTTCTGATTGAACCCTAACGTTACTCCCCTGCTGCAGCTGTTGAGAGGGAGGAGAAGAGATGACGGATCCTGCTGCGAAGATTCCGCAAGACCAAGGGTAAAATTTCCCATCTAGTTCCTCTCACTCTGCATTTTATGTATGCTATGCTCTGCTGGATCTACTCCTTCCATTTCTTTTTACTCTGCGTATCTGAAGTCAAACTTTGTGAAGTTTTACCAGCTTTATAAGAAAATATATCAACATTCACAATCCGAAACCAATATCATTACATGCATCATGAAAATAATTTTTAAATTATATAAATTTGTGTTGTAGATCTTAATATATTTTTATATATTTGGTCAAATCTAAGAAAGTTTGACTTCACTCAAATCTTATATACGAAGTAAAAAGAAGCAGAGGCAGTACATATGTGTGAGAGCAACTACTTACTTTGTGTATGCTATGCTGGATGGACGTACGTATGTGTGCTAGATCGTTGGAGAAACCAGTCAATTGATTACATTTTCTTTTTTGTGTCAGTGTCGATCCCACTGCTAGCTCTTCATGTGTGGATGGAAATAGGCTGCTGTGTTCCAGGCCGCCAGTTGACCCGGTGTCTGATGTGCTCGGAGATGACAACCTCCTCATCAAGATCCTCATCCGCCTCCCTCCAAAGCCTTGCTCTCTCCCCCGTGCATCCCTTGTATGCAAGCAGTGGGGGAGCATCCTCTCTGAGCCTGAGTTCTGCAAACGCTTCCGCAAGCACCACCGGAAACCTCCTCTGCTCGGCTTCTTTAGAGGGTATGCTAAAAATTTCATTCCTGCCATGGACTCGCCTGACCGCATCCCTGCTGCCCGCTTTTCCCTGCCCAAGAGCAGCACACCCTACCACCAAAATGAAGCATACATGGGCTGCCGCCACGGCCTCTCTCTCGTAATCAACACGCATAAGCATGAGACCATCGTGTGGGATCCCCTCACAGGTGAAGAGCGCATCGTGGCTTTTCCACCAGAGTGCACGTTGGGGCGTTACTGGGCCTGGCATGGCGCTCTATTGTGCGTCGATGCCGAAGATGGGCATGTCCATGGAGATTGCTTCTTAAGCCCATTTAAATTGGTTTTGATCTACGCTGACTACAATACACCGGCATTTTGTTCTGTCTACGACTCAGCGTCTGGTGTTTGGGGAAATATTTTCTCGACGATGACGATTACAGCTGGAATGTCTTGGTTAAAAAGGCCCAGCATCCTTGTCGGGAATGAACTTTGCTTCTTGATTCGTGGAGGTGATGTCCTTGTGTTTGATTTCGAAATGCAAAGTCTTGGTCTGATCAAGAAGCCGGTAGAAAACCATGGTACCAATGACTGGTGTTTTCAGATCTTACGGATGGAGAATGATGGACTTGGCCTCGCTGTTTTGTTGGACCTCACTATCAAATTATGGGAGAGGAAATCTAACTGTGATGGTGTTTTTGAATGGGTGCTGCTGCAGAAAACCATTCCACTTGAGGGTATGGTTCCAACGAGAATGGATTCTGTACTTTTCGTCGGGTATGATGAGGACGCGAATGTGATTGTTCTCACTACTATGACCGGCAACTTCACACTCCAACTCGACTCAATGCAGATTAAACATATTGTCAAAAGAAACAATATATGTCATGACACCTTTTATCCCTACAGGAATTTCTATACTCCAGGTAATGCCCCTATCTACATTGCACAAGCAAAAAAGTCCAATTAGTTTGTTTTGCTCGTATTCATTCCAGCTACCTTTGGTACGTTATTGCGGTAACATTGTTCCTGTTATTAGGATTCAGCTAGATACATACAAATATACTGTCTTATTTGTTCCTCTGTTGATCCGGTCATATCTTATGGTTATCTAGTTTCTTATTATTATAGAGCTTCATTAAAGCTAGAAAGGGAATACAGATATTGCTTTGATGCCTGGCCATTGCTAAAGGCTAAATACGATTATGTGCTTGTAATGATCTTTTCATCAGGGGGTTTCTAAAAATTAGGAAGTGGCAATAGCTGCAGTGGAACATCTGGAGGCGGCTTAAAGCTTGTTATGTTTTCTTATTCACTATTTTTCCTTGCAAGATTAAAATTTAACTTGATAGTTCTTCATAGAAATCATCAATTCATAATACCATGTGCTCTATTTTTATCCAAGAGTAGGATTAGTTCATTAATTTCATGTGGTACTATGAAATGCTTTTTTTGGAACTCTGGTTTCCCAATCCGTGCATATTTTATTTTGGCCTTATGGTCATAACTTGTACAAAACTCACTCGACAATAATTCTGGATAAATGCATTTTCTCTGAACATGTAATCAATTTTACCATTCTTTTTGGACCTGGCGATATATGTGGCTTCATTTTCTATTCTGGACTCAACTTCTCTTGGAATTTTCATATGGTTTGGGCTTCTTTTGCTTGTAGGCAGGAGAGTTGGGACGAAAGGTGCGGATCTGGAACTGTCAACACACTAGATCTGCTAATGTGCTATCTTGGTCAAACAACTTAGGTAATTTTATCTTCTCATATTTCTTTTTTCTTGTTGGTTAACCAATTTACAATATGCATTTTTAAGAAGCATGTCTTTGTGCCATTTTTGGTTTGTACTCTGAGCCTCACATATGGCTTGGCACACAAAAGTAAATATAGAATGAGTTGACAATCTTAAAAGTTCAGTTTGTTTGCCTGAGATGATATGCGGTGAGTCACCGATCTCGTAATTTCTACTGCAATCCTACGTAGTTATATAGCAAAAATCTTGAAAACATGTCAGCATATAGGTGCCAATGCAAACTAAATGTTCCCTTATTGTTGTTCTCTGTTTGTAGTAATAGCTTGTATACTGGGATGATTCAGCTTTGGATATTTTTTGTATAAACTGCACTACGGCAAAGTTAATGCTTATTTTGGGGGATCATATAAAATTTGTTTTGCTATGAGAGAGCATTACAAATTTGTTTGACTGGGATGACATTGATTGTTCTGCAGGTATTAAGAGTTAAAGTCGGGTTGCTGAGGCACAGCCATGGCTAGTTGGCGTAGAGAAGTTCTTCTATGTTGCTGAGATGCAGCCATGGCTAGTTGGTGTAGGGAAGTTCTTCTATATTGCTGAGACACAGACATGCCTAGTTGATGCTTAAATTGTCGTTGATGTATGCCATGGCTAGTTGGTGTAGTGAAGTTCTTCAAACTGTGTGTTTCGTAGTTTCTTCTATTATGTATGTCGTTCTACTTGTGTGTACCTGACTTGTTGGGTTTAATCTTGTGAAGTCTTGTATATTTTTATCTGAGATGAGCAGACGTTAGTCAAGTTGCATGCCTGGCTAGTGACTCGTGGAATTGGTTTGGTCAAATATTCACGGTTTCAACTTTTAGTTTTGAATTTCATCAAATATTTGATTTTTCAAATACTTGTTCACAATCCTAAAAATTTGCACGGTTTTGAAAAAAATTCAGAGTTTCATGAATTGTTCAGAAAATTGTTTAAATATATTTTTCACATATTCAAGAAAGCTAGTTATGCAATCTCAAATTTTGTTTAAGAATTTTTATATTTTTATCACATATTAAAAAAATGTTCATGCTTTTAAAATCTGGTCCTGATTTCATATTCCCGAACTAAAATGTTTTAGCAATTTTTCAAAATATACGCTATCCGAAAGATGGACATTTTTTTCAAAAATGTTTCCCGATTAGATTCTAAAAAATTGCTAGAGTAACTGTTTCAGGTTTGCCAAAGTATCATATTCTGATTCTGTAATGTCCCCGCTAGAGTAACTGCGCCTGTTGAGGGCAATTTCATATGCCAAAGTTTCAGGTTGATTGGGCGCCTGTTGAGGGCAATTTTCCTCACCGGCGCCTGCAGCCGCGTTAGCTCGGCTGGCCCAATTATCTGCTTCTTTCTTTACTCGGTAAAAGAGTAAAAAAAAGGATCTATATATTTAGTACGTAGAATATATGTGAAGTACAATATCTTTTATCCCTCTTATATACTTTCTACTGTTCCTAGGAAGCCCCCGGTTCGCTGGGCAGTTTTCCATCTGGTTCTTATTCGTTTTTTTTTCTTGTTCTTATTTCTTTTCGTTTTTTTGCTATTTCTATGAACTTTCTTAAAAACCATGAACTTTTATAAATTGGATGAACTTTTGCCAAATTATATGATTTTTTCAAATTTGTTGAACTATTTTTTAAAAACTATGAACTTTTTTCAAATTCAATGAACCGTTTTTGTTTCATGCTCTTTGTAACTGATGGATTGAGATGGGCTTGGATGGGCCATGTTATTTGCTTACAGACAGTCTGCGCACTAACTCGGCTCAGCTATCCCTTCGTTCAAGGGTTTTCTCGTGCCGCTGTCACCCCCGCGATCTAAGAAATTTAGGCCCCCTTGCCTCTCGCTGCCATCTTGACGCTGAGAGGTGGGGAGACCTCGGATCTTCAAGATCTCCCTTCCCATTTTAGTCTGATCTACATTCCTTGGTGATTTTGTCCCTCCCTTCTCATTAGGAGGAATCGTAGCTCAGCATCGCCTAAGGGGATCTTGACTTGATGCAGAGATGGTCATTGTTGTATTTCGCCGATCGGAGATCTGATCACTTTGTTTTTTATCTTGCCTACGCACTGCTTTGATCTTATATGACTTTACTATTTGCCGACAGGTTTTTGTGTGCGTGGGTTGATTTGGCTGTGTGCATCCACCCTTTGTCAAAAAGATAAAGTAAAAAAGACAGTGATGTCCTTGTACATAGAGGCTAGCAATTTCTCAAGTAGAAGCCACTTAGAAGGGCAAATAGGGAAAACGAAAGGGAGAAAAAGAACAGTATCAGAGCATCTCTAACCGCGCCCTAGGAAGGCCTCCCAGATGATTTTTTCGCGCTGGCCGCCGGAAAAACGGCCCAGTCGCGCCCCAGGAGCCCGATTTTCGCCGGCCTGGGCCGAAAACAGCGCCGGCGGACCCAGGCCGAACCCGGTGCGCTAGGGGGTGCCGGGGCGAGCTGTTTTGGCGCGAAAAAGCCGCGGGCCAGCCGCGTCAGCGACACGGCGGCTCGTCTTCCCCCAACGGCCTCGGTTCTCGTGGGAAATCAATGGCAAGGCTGCCGCCGGTCAGCCTTGCCATTGATTCCTCACGGACGGTGCGTCACGGGACGGCGCGCCAACGCCTCCCCTCCCTCGCACGCGTACACACGGGCGCGGCGCGCTATATAGCCGGTGGCCTCACTCGCCTGTGCCCACACCAGCCTCACCCCTCGCCGCCGCCCAGCCCCTCCCTGTCCGTCTACCTCTCCCGAGCGCCGCCGCCCAGCCCCTTGCTCTCCCTCTCTACCTCTCCCGAGCCCGTCGCCATGGCAGAGCGTTTCCCCGAAGACGAGGCGACGACCAACGGCTTCGGCCGCCGTTCGCTCCGCGAACAGGAGTCCTGACTCCTGTTCCAGGCGAACATCCCGGCGCCGCCGGACATGCGCGCCGGGCCGACGGGGTGGAGACTCAGCGACGGGGGAGTGCCCATTCCCCCGTTGCCCGACGCCGTGGCAAAGCCCAAATACTTCGCCGAGGAGGTCGAGATCGTGCGCGCCTCCCTCACCGACGCTGAACTCTCCCTCCCCCAGTACGCCGCCGACAACTACGCGGCTTGGGCGGCGTACTTCGAGCGCCACCAGCAGCATCGCTTGGCGTCCACCAACGGCGCGCCAGTGGTCGGCGGCGTGAAGAACAGCGAGGGGCGCCACCTGTGGTGGGGCGTCCCCGGCCGCACACTCGAGGGCGTGCTGACGTACCTCGACGGCGGCAACGCTCCGCCGTTGGCGTACCCGGCGAGGGTGGCCTCCCCGGCGCAGCACCGACGCGCCGGGCCATGTGCGCCAAGGAGGTTCGGGTCCTCCTCCTCTTTCTTCCTCCTCGCGATCTTCATCGCACTCCTCCGGTACTCTGGCCCTGCTCGGCGTCAAGGCCGAGCCCGCGGCGGAGACGCCGCTCGGTCGGCGCACTCGCGGCGCCGGCATCGTCATCAACGAGGGCGGCCGGCGCGCCTCCTCGTCGGCTCAAGCCAAAGACGGAGCCAGGGCTCGCGCCGGTGAAGAAGGAGCCGGCCGCGCCGGTGAAGACGACGGAGCTCGACGACGACGACGCGGCCCTGGAATGGGCGCGTAGGGACTCCATAGCGATGGAGAAGGAGTGGCTGGAGAAGGAGAAGGAGCGCCAGTGCGCCGCCCTGCGCCGCTTCGCGGAGCGCCGACGCGTCCGCGACGAAGTCGGAGTCGTCGTCATCTAGGACGACGACGACGACGCGCCGCCACCAGTCCGCCATGGCGACGCCGGGCAGGGGTCCAGCAAAGGCGCCCGCGACAAGGAGGAGAAGGTCGACGACGACGATGGCGGCGACGGCGGGACTTCAGCCAGTTTTTATAGATTAGTTTAATGAAAATCCGCGAACTTCGCCGAACTGTGCCGAAATTTATCGTGTTTTTAGCCGAACTATGCTATACATTTTTTATTTTAAACGCGGCTGGGGACCAACTCGCCCCAGGCCCAATTTTTGTGCCGGCTCACCCCCAGGCGGCGATTTTATGCGCCCCTGGGGCCAACGGCTGGAGATGCTCTCAGCCCGTGCGTTCCCCGACCGCACCCAGCGCCGGCGGCCATCCCCTACCGACGGCGCCGCATTCCGTTCGCCCGCTCGCCGCCCTCTCTCCGGATTTCGTACTTCTTCCCTGCCCCGACCTCCTCCGCGGTCCACCGTCCAGCCCTACCCCTGGCTAGCTCCTCCCGGTGATCGACGGCGGCGCTCTGGCACGGCTCCTCCGGGAGGAACGGTGAGCGCCCCTAAATCTTCTTGCTTTCTCTCCGAAAAGAGATCCTGCTACCCAATTTCAGTTTGGTCTGCATTCCTTGCTGATTCTCTTCCTCCCAACGCCATTAGGAGGAACCCTAGCTCGCTCACCGTCGCCATTGGGGATCTTGACTTGGACCACCCAAGTATGAGCCGCCTCCGCTCCTCGCTGCTGGAGGACGAGGACCTGCTCCGGGAGATCCTCCTCCGCCTCCCTTCGCAGACGTCCTCCCTCCCGCGCGCCTCCCTCGTCTGCCCGCGCTGGCGCAGCGTCGTCTCCGACCACAAATTTCGCCGCCGCTTCCGCGAGCACCACCGGAACCGGAAGCCTCCTCTGCTAGGCTTCTTCACATGGCCTGATGACGACAATTATGTGTTCCGTCCCCTGCTAGACCCGCCGGACCGCATCCCCGCCGAGCGCTTTACGGTGCCGCTGAGCCGACCGGAGGGCTGGGACTTCATGGGCTGCCGCCACGGCCTCGCCGTCCTGATCAGCCAGTCGCGGCGTGAGACCGTGGTGCGGGATCCTGTCACAGGCCAACAGCGGCACATGACTTTTCCAAAGGGACTCGACGACTATGCGGAATGGTTGCACTGGCATTGCACCGTGCTGTGTGTTGATACCCAAGATGGTCATGTGCATGGTGATTGCTTCTGAAGCCCGTTCAAATTGGTTTTGATCCGTGCCTGTTGCACGCATGCATTTGTTGTTGTCTAGGACTCAGCGTCTGGTGTTTGGGGAAACATTATCTCGATAGTGACTACAGGTCCGATGTCGTCAAGGCCCGGTGTCCTCATTGGGAGTGCACTTTACTGGTTTATTCATGGAGGTGCTGTCCTTGCGTTTGATATTGAAAGACAGAGCCTCAGAATTATCGAGAAGCCGACATATGTCCATTATTCCCACTTCTTGACTTTTCAGCTCTTCAGGACACAAGACAGTACCCTTGGCATAGCTGTTATTCCAATGTCAGAACACAACATTCAGTTATGGCCTTATGGGCAAGGAAATCTAACTCTGATGATGTTGTCTTATGGGTGCTACAGAAAACGGTTCAACTGGATGAGCTTTTTTCCCGACCCCCACACGTGAACATACTGCTCATGCGAGGGTATGACGAGGACACAAATACGATCTTTCTTTCTTCGAATTTAGGTGACTTCATGCTACAGCTTGAGACGATGCAGTTCACAAATATTGGTATAGGAGATCCTTGGAGTTTCAGAATATATCATCCCTATACCAATTTCTATACTACAGGTAATACCTTGTTTCTGAATTGCATATGTAACAAAGTCCAGTCACTTCTGCTGAGTTCCATTCTAATTACTTTTGGTACATTCTGCTGGAATATGACTAGTATGCTTGAGGGTTGACTAGATATTTGATAGTAAATTGAGTAGTTCATTTCTTTGTCAGGGTGTGGTGGTTATTGCTGCTTAGTCATCACTATATGCGTAAAAGTAATGCTATCAGTATGTGCTTGTATATTGACCTAATTTCTGAAATGGTTGTTCGATTGGCACATTTGAGAACTCAAAGCATGTTCTATTCATTCGGTCAATATCTTTACTTGTAAAGTAATTATTTGACTTGAAAATTTAGTAGTAGTATTTATCTTGATTGATCTAGGTAATAATCATAAATACATAATAGTACTACTTAGTGTTCATTCTACCATTGAACTTTCTCATGTTGAGCATCTTTGTTTTCACCCATTTGACATAACTAGAACAAATTCGTCCAGAATATTTTTAGATGGGTAAATCTTCTATGAATAACTGCCATAAGCCTGTAACATGTCCTTAATTACTTGATAATTTAGTATTATTTATTCTCCCTTGCACATGGCAATATATGTGACTTCATTTACAATTTCCTAGCTACCCTTGTGACAAAAGTTTATCTTTTCACCACTCATGATATTGATTCAGCTTTTGCATTTATTGGGTATCTTCTGCTTGTAGTCAGGGGTGTTGCTGGTGGAGATGGTGGAGCTGAACATGTGAACACATGAGATCTGCCAATGGCTTTGTTGTTTCAACAGGTGGTTTAACTTTTTCTCTCTTCTTTTTGTTCTGTGTATATCTTTTGTTTGGTAATTAATAAGATGATGTGTGATCTCTTGTTTGAGGTCTCTACGGCATGAATTTTGTAAATTTCTAACTGGTACTTCCTTGTATTCCAGAAAAAGCGTACCAATGAGTTAGCTACGTGACCTTTCTACTTTGTAGTTCATGAAGCTTTCATATGCAATTGATGATATCGATTGTGTGCCTTGTTCAAAATCGTTCTGACTGATGATATCGATTGTTGTGCAGGCATCGGGAGTTCTCTTGGAGTTGCTAAGACGTGGAATGAACTATCTGCTGTAGGTTCTACCTTGTTTGTTTGTTGTGGCTGCTGACATGGTCTGGCGCTGAAATTAACCCTCTCTGTAGTATCTTGGTTGTTCCATCTTGTAGTGTTGTACGTCGTGGCATGTGGAGTGGGCTAGTAGGATTTAGTTGTGTAATACTTAATTTGCAAACTTGTCTGTTGTATTATTCCCTAATATCTGCAGCCAGTAGTCAAGTTATCAGTTTGGTTAGTGTCTTGCTAGTTGCTTCAGAATCTTTCAGTTATTTGCTATGCTGTGTGTGATTCATTTGCTTTATGTGTTCCTGAGCAAGCTCATTTGGTCAAGCAAAGCCCAACAACTTGATTTTTCTGTGTGCGTCTTTTCTGTGTCGTTTGTGCGTATTCCGGCTTCAGATTTCTGCTACTGAATGCTGGTCAATACCCACGGTTGAATTTAGATCCCAGACACTGAATTCAGATTTCTGTTGCTGCTGATGAAAGTGGAGCCTTGTTCAACTGCTGCTGCTGCTGCTTCCAAACCCGGAATAAATTCTCGATTGCTTTCTTGTCTTTGTTAATCAAACGTTCATACATTCCATCCAGACATTTTATTACACTTTATTTATGAGCATACAAAGATCCATGCAAAAACGAAGGTGATACTATTTTTCCCCGCCAAAAAAAGGTGATAGTGTTTTTATTTTTTGAGATGACCAAGTATGAAACTATGAGTACATGGGCTTTGGTTTGATACCATGGACTATCCCTTCAAAATTAAAAAACTTCATGTGGAGGCTGTGCAATGATTCGGTACCTACAGCAGAGGTTTTACATCATCGGCATATGGCATCAACTGCAGCATGTTGTTTCTGTTCAGCTGAGGACAACTGGAAACACGCCCTAATTGACTGCATTGCAGCTAGGTGCGTGTGGTCCTTGTCATCTGAGGAGCTTGTGGAGAAGATGTGTGACAACCTGAGCTTATGTGCAAAGAACTGGGTCTTCACAATGCATGAAATACTCCCGCAGGATGAGTTCACACGCATGGTGGTAACGCTTTGGGCAATCTGGAGATCCAGACGAAGAGCAATACATGAGGAAATCTATGATAGTCCGATGCAGACCCATCTTTTTATCAACTCGTTCTTGAGGGATATGAATATTATTTCCAAAAAGGTACATCAAAGCAACAAAAGTCCAAGTGTGAGGCCAAATCATTGGATTTCCCCGCCCCCGGGACATGTGAAAATTAATGTTGATGCAGCCATTTCAAACGGAAATTTTGGGGCTGTAGGCGTGGTGTGCAGGGACATAAACGGAGTTTTCTTGGGTGCTTCATCCATTACTTTTCAGCATATTCATAATCCTGTTACACTAGAGGCATTGGCGGTAAGAGAAGCTCTCGCCATCGCGGAGGATCTTTATGTTCAGAAAATTCAGGTGGCATCTGATTGCAAGAACATAGTGGATGATATCAAGCAGGGATCGTTGGCGGATCATGCGGCTATTATACATTAAATCATAGAACGATCAAAGACTTTCGCTGCTTGTAATATTGCCCACGAGTTTAGGAGCTCGAATTTCGAGGCTCACAACCTCGCTAGGCATGCACTTTCGCTTGGGTTTGGCCGCCGTGTCTGGTTAGGCCATCCCGGGTTTTTGAACTTTATTCCTGTAAATGTTGTGACAATTTAAATAGAGCCTAGCGAGTTTGTCTCAAAAAAAAAAGATGACACTGATTGTTCTGCAGGCATTAAGGGTTAAACTCAGGTTGCTGTTGGTGGGGGGAAGTTCTTTTATTTTAATGCAGTTGACGCTCAAAATATACTACTCCCTCCGTTCCAAATTACTCGTCGTGGTTTTAATTAAAATTTGAACTAAAACCACGACGAGTAATTTGGAACGGAGGGAGTACTACGTGGTTGTCCTATACTTCTCTTATGTAGCGTGGCCTATGAAGTGGAACTTGTCGGATTTAGTCGTGCGAACTCTCACTCTTGTATATTATCTAAGATCAGCAGACATAAGTCAATTTGTATGGTTGATTAGTGACGCGTGGAGTTGTTGGTCCGGTTAATGCTTGGCTTTGTGAAGTCCCCTGACCACGAGTCTTAGTGGTGATCTAACTGATAATGCTTTCTCACAATGCACTTATATGGTTCGGTGTCTGGATATTTGTTACCAATAATTTGTTTTCATGCTTATTAACTTTGGTTGGATTTCTTGGTTGCAAGGCCAAGATACACGGAGTAGATGTTTGCCTGGTTGATTGAGACTCACTTGGCTCTTTCTTGGAGGAGGCAAGTCAAAATGAGCATTTGAGTTTTTGCCTGAACTTTGTTTGACTGAAGAAAATTACTGATCTTTTTTCTTAAATGCTAGTCCTATTCTGGATCTGTCATATAGATTCTTCTTGTCCAGTGTACATTGAAGATATCTTCCAGATCATGGACTTGCCATTTTCGACATGTGTCCAATAGGTCGGTCCCCCAGGAAGAGCAGCGACTGCAGCGGCCTGTCGAGAGAGCCAACTGGTGACTGCCGTGGCGACGTTCATCTTCTGGCCGCATCTTGTGGCCCGGGGCTACGTGCGCGTAAGGAAAATGCTGCCTTATATCGTTGCTGCTGCCAAAATCAGAATGTTTGGCCGTGATGTTCAGCATATTTTTAGCACGGTTTCAGTTTTCTTTGACACACTGTGGTTCTATACACACAGACATCACATTCACAATGCTGTGTCCTGCACTCGACCTGACCTTGTAGATTGCTTTTTACCCCTGGTGCATAAGGTGACTAAAAATATGTGACAATATCTGCAGTGATTGTTACATATTTGGTCATGTTAAATGACCAATTAAGAGCTCATAATTTGGTCACCGAACAGATTTCAATCCAAAAGTTGTCCTCTGATTTTAATTCAAAAAAGTGAAAATTTGGGCAGAACCTCCTCCGTAATTTGATCCAGTATCTCACACAATTTATATACATACATACAAAATGCATCACAATATGTACAACTACCAGAAACATCCATGTTCACGCACACATCACATTCAGGTTCACACTTACCAGATACATCAGTAGTAGTTCACAGGGAATGCATCACATGTTGTTCACACATGAGGTCAAGTCCACATGTACATGACATGAGCAGCACAAAAGAACCTCCAAAAGTAACCATGACATTAAAGGAAAACATGAGAATCACATGCTAAGCCTTTTGCTTCTTGTGCTCATTGAAGGGCTTGCAGGGTTAATGTTTTGTTTCTTGATTGCGGGGCTGTCTTGTGACACCATAGGAATCTTTTCACCGCACTATTTCTTTTCACTCTTGCCCCTAACCTTGACATGAACATTTATTTCATCGCCGGGCACAGGAAACTCGATGGAAATTTGCTCCCGCTGATTTGAGACGGTTATTCTCCAAGCTTTCGCTATGGTCAGAAGGAAGCAATCAGAATACAGAACAAGTTTCGGTTTAGTCAAATATGTAAATCTAAACTAGTTGTAATCACCTTTTTGATGCTCCAGCATTAGAGTTAGCATGTTTGCCCTCTTTCTTAGTTTAGTTTCCAAGCTTTGGCTATAGCGAGCAGAAAGCTACTTAGAATTCAACGTTGTTTTCATGTAATCATGAGCATAAGTGTAAAATTACTAGCGGAGGGACGACATGTTCGGGATGTCATGTGGCGACTCGAGATAGAGACGTGAGGGACGACATGTTCGGGATGGGATTGGTTTTTTGGTTCGATGTAGGATCACGACTAGCGGAGGGGTATTCTGGTCCACCTGATTTTTTTACAGAATTGTCTAACTGAACCAACATTGGTGTCAGATAAGGAAAGAAATTAAGACTGGATGTCAAATAGGGATTTTTTTTCTCGAGGGCCAAATAAGGAACCTCATTTTAGGTTAGTGTCAAAAAAGAAATTTTCTCTACATTGTGTGTACCCCCTTGTTCGTCAGCCCCCAGTCTCCACCCCCTGGTCCAAGAGATAAAGGAGCGGAGCCGCCGGCGACCCCATCCCGCCGCCCCGTCCGGCGGAGAGAAGCCACCCACCGGCGATTCGAGGTCTGCAAACCGTTCTCCTTCCTCTTCCTCTCCATCCAATCCTTCTTCCTTCGTCTTCTTAAATTTTCCCTACTATAAAACCCTAGCCAGATTTCCCCTTCTGATTGAACCCTAACATTCCTCCCCTGCTGCAGCTGTTGAGAGGGAGGAGAAGAGATGACGGATCCTGCTGCGAAGATTCCGCAAGACCAAGGGTAAAATTTCCCATCTAGTTCCTCTCACTCTGCATTTTATGTATGCTATGCTGTGCTGGATCTACTCCTTCCATTTCTTTTTACTCTGCGTATCTGAAGTCAAACTTTGTAAAGTTTTACCAGCTTTATAAGAAAATATATCAACATTCACAATCCGAAACCAATATCATTACATGCATCATGAAAATAATTTTTATATTATATAAATTTGTGTTGTAGATCTTAATATATTTTTATATATTTGGTCAAATTTAAGAAAGTTTGACTTCACTCAAATCTTATATACGAAGTAAAAAGAAGCAGAGGCAGTACATATGTGTGAGAGCAACTACTTACTTTGTGTATGCTATGCTGGATGGATGTACGTATGTGTGCTAGATCGTTGGAGAAACCAGTCAATTGATTACATTTTCTTTTTTGTGTCAGTGTCGATCCCACTGCTAGCTCTCCATGTGTGGATGGAAATAGGCTGCTGTGTTCCAGGCCGCCAGTTGACCCGGTGTCTGATGTGCTCGGAGATGACAACCTCCTCATCAAGATCCTCATCTGCCTCCCTCCAAAGCCGTGCTCTCTCCCCCGCGCATCCCTTGTATGCAAGCAGTGGGGGAGCATCCTCTCTGAGCCCGAGTTCTGCAAACGCTTCCGCAAGCACCACCGGAAACCTCCTCTGCTCGGCTTCTTTAGAGGGTATGCTAAAAATTTCATTCCTGCCATGGACTCGCCTGACCGCATCCCTGCTGCCCGCTTTTCCCTGCCCAAGAGCAGCACACCCTACCACCAAAATGAAGCATACATGGGCTGCCGTCACGGCCTGTCTCTCGTAATCAACACGCATAAGCGTGAGACAATCGTGTGGGATCCCCTCACAGGTGAAGAGCGCATCGTGGCTTTTCCACAAGGGTGCACGTTGGGGCGTTACTGCGCCTGGCATGGCGCTCTATTGTGCGTCGATGCCGAAGATGGGCATGTCCACGGAGATTGCTTCTTAAGCCCATTTAAATTGGTTTTGATCTACGCTGAATACAATACACCGGCATTTTGTTCTGTCTACGACTCAGCTTCTGGTGTTTGGGGAAATATTTTCTCGACGATGACGATTACAGCTGGAATGTCTTGGATAAAAAGGCCCAGCACCCTTGTCGAGAATGAACTTTGCTTCTTGATTCGTGGAGGTGATGTCCTTGTGTTTGATTTCGAAATGCAAAGTCTTGGTCTGATCAAGAAGCCGGTAGAAAACCATGGTACCGATGACTGGTGTTTTCAGATCTTACGGATGGAGAACGATGGACTTGGCCTCGCTGTTTTGTTGGACCTCACTATCAAATTATGGGAGAGGAAATCTAACTGTGATGGTGTTTTTGAATGGGTGCTGTTGCAGAAAACCATTCCACTCGAGGGTATGGTTCCAACGAGAATGGATTCAGTACTTTTCGTCGGGTATGATGAGGACGCGAATGTGATTGTTCTCACTACTATGACCGGCAACTTCACACTCCAACTCGACTCAATGCAGATTAAACATATTGTCAAAAGAAACAATATATGTCATGACACCTTTTATCCCTACAGGAATTTCTATACTCCAGGTAATGCCCCTATCTACATTGCACAAGCAAAAAAGTCCAATTAGTTTGTTTCGCTCGTATTCATTCCAGCTACCTTTGGTACGTTATTGCGGTAACATTGTTCCTGTTATTAGGATACAGCTAGATACATACAAATACACTGTCTTATTTGTTCCTCTGTTGATCCGGTCATCTTATGGTTATCTAGTTTCTTATTATTATAGAGCTTCATTAAAGCTAGAAAGGGAATACAGATATTGCTTTGATGCCTGGCCATTGCTAAAGGCTAAATACAATTATGTGCTTGTAATGATCTTTTCATCAGGGGGTTTCTAAAAATTAGGAAGTGGCAATAGCTGCAATGGAACATCTGGATGCGGCTTAAAGCTTGTTATGTTTTCTTATTCACTATTTTTCCTTGCAAGATTAACATTTAACTTGATAGTTCTTCATAGAAATCATCAATTCATAATACCATGTGCTCTATTTTTATCCAAGAGTAGTACTAGTTCATTAATTTCATGTGGTACTATGTAATGCTTTTTTTGGAACTCTGGTTTCCCAATCCGTGCATATTTTATTTTGGCCTTATGGTCATAACTTGTACAAAACTCACTCGACAATAATTCTGGATAAATGCATTTTCTCTGAACATGTAATCAATTTTACCATTCTTCTGGACCTGGCGATATATGTGGCTTCATTTTCTATTCTGGACTCAACTTCTCTTGGAATTTTCATATGGTTTGGGCTTCTTTTGCTTGTAGGCAGGAGAGTTGGGACGAAAGGTGCGGATCTGGAACTGTCAACACACTAGATCTGCTAATGTGCTATCTTGGTCAAACAACTTAGGTAATTTTATCTTCTCATATTTCTTTTTTCTTGTTGGTTAACCAATTTACAATATGCATTTTCAAGAAGCATGCCTTTGTGCCATTTTTGGTTTGTACTCTGAGCCTCACATATGGCTTGGCACACAAAAGTAAATATAGAATGAGTTGACAATCTTAAAAGTTCAGTTTGTTTGCCTCAGATGATAGGCGGTGAGTCACCGATCTCGTAATTTCTACTGCAATCCTGTGTAGTTATATAGCAAAAATCTTGAAAACATGTCAGCATATAGGTGCCAATGCAAACTAAATGTTCCCTTATTGTTGTTCTCTGTTTGTAGTATTAGCTTGTATACTGGGATGATTCAGCTTTGGATATTTTTTTGTATAAACTGCACTACGACAAAGTTAATGCTTATTTTGGGGGATCATATAAAATTTGTTTTGCTCTGAGAGAACATTACAAATTTGTTTGACTGGGATGACATTGATTGTTCTGCAGGTATTAAGAGTTAGAGTCGGTTTGCTGAGACACAGCCATGCCTAGTTGATGCTCAAATTGTCGTTGATGCATGCCTAGTTGGTGTAGTGAAGTTCTTCAAACTGTGTGTCCGTAGTTTCTTCTATTATGTATGCCGTTGCACGGTGGCATGTGCTGTGGTTGATGCTGAGATTGCTCTTCTATGTATGTTGGTCGTTCTACTTGTGTGTACCTGACTTGTTGGGTTTAATCTTGTGAAGTCTTGTATATTTTTATCTGAGATGAGCAGACGTTAGTCAAGTTGCATGCCTGGCTAGTGACTCGTGGAATTGGTTTGGTCAAATATTCACGGTTTCAACTTTTAGTTTTGAATTTCATCAAATATTTGATTTTTCAAATAGTTGTTCACAATCCTAAAAATTTGCACGGTTTCAAAAACAATTCAGAGTTTCATGAATTGTTCAGAAAATTGTTTAATATTTTTTAAATATATTTTCACATATTCAAGAAAGCTAGTTATGCAATCTCAAATTTTGTTTAAGAATTTTTATATTTTTCCCATATTAAAAAATGTTCATGCTTTTAAAACCTGTTCCTGATTTCATCTTCCCAAATTCAAAAAAATATTAGCAAATTTTCAAAATATACGCTATCCGTAAGATGGAATATTTTTTCAAAAATGTTTCCCGATAAGATTCTAAAAAATCGCTAGAGTAACTGTTTCAGGTTTGCCAAAGTACCTTAATCTGGTTTAGTACAGCCGTGGTTGATTCTTTAATGTCCCTGTTGAGGGCAATTTTCCTCACCAATTATCTGCTTGTTTCTTTACTCGGTGAAAGAGTAAAAAAAGGATCTATAGATTTAATAGAATAGATGTGAAGTACAATATCTTTTATCCCTTTTATACTTTCTCCTGTTCCTAGGAAGCCCCCGGTTCGCTGGGCAGTTTTCCATCTGGTTCTTATTCGTTTTTTTTCTTGTTCTTATTTCTTTTCGTTTTTTCTGCTATTTCTATGAACTTTCTTAAAAACCATGAACTTTTATAACTTGGATGAACTTTTGCAAAATTAGATAATTTTTTTAAATTTTTTAAACTATTTTTTAAAAACGATGAACTTTTTTCAAATTCAATGAACGTTTTTCAAAAACCATTATTTTTTTTATAAAATTTAATGATTTTTTTCCAAATTCAGTGAACTTTTTTTTGGAATCGATGATTTTTTTCCAAAATTCAAGTGAATGTTTTTCAAAATCGTGAACTTTTTTTAAATATCAATGAAATTTTTCCTTTTTTTAATTCGTATTTTTTTTATTATTTGAAGTGCTATAAGAGAAAGCAGGGAGCAGAAAAAACCAAACGGAAGAAAACTGTAGCGATTGTGAGAACGAGCGAAGGAGTAGTGAGGAACGGGAAGGACAAGTGAAGAAGGAGTAGTGGGCCGTGGCCCAATAGGGAGCGCTAGTGTGCGCCAACTATGTGTTCTGGCGCCAAATGCGCCATATAGGAGTGCTCCACAGGCAACATCGGCCAGTGTGATGCCGCGCCAATGGGCCAGCCCAGCCGGGTTGCCTTATGTGCCTTATGTACTCCGGACGCAACGAACCTCAAGCCAAGGAACGCAACGATCCTCAAGCCAAGGGTAAGACTCCCCATCGAGTGGGTTCCTCTCTCTCTTTGTTACCCTCATGAGTGAATACATTTTTTTAGGAAAATGCTTGACACCAGCGCGCCTGCTGAAACTTCGGCCACCGTGTCGCCTGTGTACGATCGAAGGGAATCGCGCGACTCTGGTGCACACATGAGCTCCCTTCCAGGGATTAGCGAGTCATAGGATGCAAGCCCCGTCCACGGTACCTCTCCCATCTCCCGCATATTCTTTCTTCCACCTGCGGCATCTCTCTCTCTCTATCTCTCTCTCTCCTGCCATACATGACGCTCCTCTATTTTTCTTTCCCCACCTCTGCAGCACGTGGGTCGTGCATTCCAAAGCTCTCCCCGGTCGCACCCTCTTCCCCATGCTACAGCCAAGCCCCCAAGTGCCGAAGCAACCGACGAGGGCACCAGTGCTGCCATGGCTACGATGTTATTGCTTTTGTTCCCTGGAACCAGCTAGAGCTGAAGCTGGATCCAACAGTTTGTTTTACTGCAACCGACTATGAAGTAAGATGGAATCATCTACTAATTTTGCTACGACCGGCCGAAGTCGGGAGCTGGAACCAACATCTGGATTTGCTGGAAACGGTCAGAGCTGGAGATGGAACCAACAGTTATTTTTGCGATAACCATTTGTTGGTTGTGTGGTGACGACATGCCGAGAACTAATTTTTGTTGCAACCGGCAACCCACAAAGCTTCCACCGGCAAGTGTTTTTGCTACTAGGAGAAAGAGTGGAAGCTGCGATCAGGAGACAATGGCGCCGCCAACGACATGCACCCGACAACAACGACCATTTTGTTTTTGCTGCAACCACATATCGTTGTTCTACGGTCTGTAATGAAACTTGTTGACATGAAGACGACCATGTTTTGTGACCTATGAGGTGAGCTACGACGGGCGGCGACGATGACGATGTTTTTTTTTGCTACAACCATGTCCTGTAGAAGCTACAACCATGACGAGCTGAAATTGTTTGGGAAAGCTGGGACCGACAACGAGCGGCTACTGCTACCGCCTGCGGTGACGCGAGAGAGGAGGTGAGTGTTGTCGCGCCACACCAGAGCACACACACGCGGTGGCTGGGGCAGAGATGCCCCGCGTCGAGGGCTTATTGAGAGGCAGGGGAGAGGGGATTTTTTTCTGCTCGCGTTGACTAGATAGAACAAAGCAGAAGGAAGGAGACATATGCGTCGAGGGAATCAGACGGTTTTAAACGAATGCATATGAGGTTAGATGCAGACTGGCTAAAAGTTTGGGACGGTCTATCGACGCCTAGTACTCACCATTTTTTTAGAGGACGCGGGCTTTGGATTCAGACTCTGACCACAGTAGCAGTTGCCCCTATGTCTTTCTTTAGCACACAAGGGAACCCTCTTGCTAGAAAAAATGCTTAAATTATGGTACTTTGTTTTTGTTTCATGCTCTTTGTAACTGATGGATTGGGATGGGCTTGGATGGGCCATGTTATTAGCTTACAGACAGTCTGCGCACTAACTCAGTTCAACTATCCCTTTGTTCAAGGGTTTTCTCGCGCCGCTGTCACCGCCGCGATATGAGAAATTTAGGTCTCCTTGCCTCTGGCTGCCATCTTGACGCTAAGTAGCGGGGAGACCTCGGATCTTCAAGATCTCCCTTCTCATTTTAGTCTGGTCTACATTCCTTGGTGATTCTCTCCCTCCCTTCCTATTAGGAGGAATCGTAGCTCTGCATCGCCTAAGGGGATCTTGACTTGATGCAGAGATGGTCATTGTTGTATTTCGCCGATCGGAGATCTGATCACTTTGTTTTTTTTTCTTGCCTACGCACTGCTTTGGTCTTATATGACTTTACTATTTGTCGATAGGTTTTTGTGTGCGTGGGTTGATTTGGCTGTGTGCATCCACCCTTTGTCAAAAAGATAAAGTAAAAAAGACAATGGTGTCCTTGTACATAGCGGCTAGCAATTTCTCAAGTAGAAGCCACTTGGAAGGAAAAAAAAGGGAAAACGAAAGGGAGAAAAAGAACAGTATCAGCCCGTGCGTTCCCCGACCGCACCAGCGCCGGTGGCCACCCCTACCGACGGCGCCGCATTCCGTTCGCCCGCTCGCCGCCCTCTCTCAGGATTTCGTAGTTCTTCCCTGCCCCGACCTCCTCCGCGGTCCTCCGTCCAGCCCTACCCCTGGCTAGCTCCTCCCGGCGATCGACGGAGGCGCTCCGGCACGACTCCTCCGGGAGGAACGGTGAGTGATGGGCCTCGAACCCCTCGTTGGTTACCCCAAGTGGAAGGTGTAAGATGCAGTGTTGTGGAAGTGTTTTCCCTTAGCAAAGATGCCAAGGATCGAATCCCTAGAGACTCCTAGGTTCAACAAGTAGGTGTCAATTGCTAACGGCGCGTATTAGCAATCAATGTGGACCTGCACACAGATACAAATAACTTTGCTCCCAACGAGTACAGAGAGGTTGTCAATCCCTCCGGCCTTGTAGTTCACAAAGGATTAAAAGCAAATGATAGTAGTGATAGATAATGTTTGCAATAGTAAATAATAGCGAAAAGTAAATAGCGGATGTGATCAATGATGGTAATATGGACCGGAGTCTCATGATGTTCACTAGTGATGTCTCTCTCCCAAAAGACGATAAAACAGCTATGTGAGGTAAACGAATTACAGCTGGGCAATTGACAGGACCACGAACGCAAACCAATGCTGATTACATTGCAAGAAAGGTTGAGGTTCAAAGCATGGGCTGTACGCCAAAGTAAGTAGACCGAGATCTATCAATATCTACTACTAATCATCCACCTTGAGATATCTATCCAGAACATCTCGCTGGTATTAAGTTGCAAGTCCCACCCATAGTGTAAACTCAATGCAACAGACAACTGCATTAAAAGAACTTTGCGTAAAGTAAACAATCCTTGCACCCGCGGGCACAAGCACCGTTATTTCCCCCCTTGTGGCAACAACACGTCCCCTAGACTCATGTTTCTGTCACTCAAGCTAGTCATCGAGGGGCATGAACCCACAATCGAGCATAACGTTCCCTCTTGGAGTCACTACGTATTACTTGGCCAAAGCAATAAATAACAACGGAGAACATGCAAGAATTACTTATGAACATAAATATAAAAGAGGTAGATCAAATATATTACTCAAGACCAATCTGAACATAATCTCATAATCCATCGGATCCCAGCAAACTCATCATAGCAACAGCATAAGGATTACATATGTGCCTCGATCATGTAGGGCAGCTCACGAGGACTAATTAGTGAAGCACAAGAATGGGAGGAGAACATCACATAGCTACTGTTCATGGACTCATGGTCCAAGGGAGACTACTCACAACTCATCCGGGAGGCGTCCATGGTGGTGGAGAAGCTCCCGGTGGTGATCCTCCCCTCCGGCAGGGTGCCGGAAAGAGTTCTCCTGGTGCTCCCGATCTTGGAAGCGGCGGCGGCGGCGGAACAGAGATGAGATCGCGAAAAAGAGTTCCCGCCCCGAGGGTTTCGAAGGACGCTCTAAATATATGCCGAAGGGAGGCACCAGACGGGGCTCGGGGGGCCCAGGCGCCCCCCCGGCGCGGCCCGGGGGGGGGGGCGCCGCCAGGGCGTCTGGAGCCCTGGTGGCCCCCCCGGCTGCCCTTCGGGCGCAAGGTAGGTTCTGGAACGCTGATTTTTTATATGATTTTTCTGGATTTTTCCTGGCAGTTCTCGTAACGTGAAAACCCGAAATACAAAAACAACCGAAAACAGAAACTGGCACCGGGGTGCACTGGATTAGTAGGTTAGTCCAAATATGATCAAAAGTGTATGAAAGTGTATGAATATCATAGCAATATCACCCAAAAGTGGCATGGAGCAAGCAGAAATTATAGATACGTTTTGGACGTATCAGTGAGCGCCCCTAAATCTTCTTGCTTTCTTTCCGAAAAGAGATCCTGCTACCCAATTTCAGTTTGGTCTGCATTCCTTGCTGATTCTCTTCCTCCCAACGCCATTAGGAGGAACCCTAGCTCGCTCACCGTCGCCATTGGGGATCTCGACTCGGACCACCCAAGTATGAGCCACCTCCGCTCCTCGCCGCTGGAGGACGAGGACCTGCTCCGGGATATCCTCCTCCGCCTCCCTCCGCAACCGTCCTCCCTCCCGCGCTCCTCCCTCGTCTGCCCGCGCTGGCGCAGCATCGTCTCCGACCACAAATTTCGCCGCTGCTTCCATGAGCACCACCGGAACCGGATGCCTCCTCTGCTAGGCTTCTTCACATGGCCTGAAAATGACAATTATGTGTTCCGTCCCCTGCTAGACCCGCCGGACCGCATCCCCGCCGAGCGCTTTGCGGTGCCGCTGAGCCGACCGGAGGGCTGGGACTTCATGGGCTGCCGCCACGGCCTCGCCGTCCTGATCAGCCAGTCGCGGCGTGAGACCGTCGTGCGGGATCCTGTCACAGGCCAACACCGGCACATGACTTTTCCAAAGGGACTCGACGACTATGCAGAATGGTTGCACTGGCATTGCACCGTGCTGTGTGTTGATACCCAAGATGGACGTGTGCATGGTGATTGCTTCTCAAGCCCGTTCAAATTGGTTTTGATCCGCGCCTGTTGCACGCATGCATCTGTTGTTGTCTATGACTCAGCGTCTGGTGTTTGGGGAAACATTATCTCGATAGTGACTACAGGTCTGATGTCATCAAGGCCCGGTGTCCTCATTGGGAGTGCACTTTACTGGTTTATTCATGGAGGTGTTGTCCTTGCGTTTGATATTGAAAGACAGAGCCTCAGTATTATCGATAAACCGACAGATGTCCATTATTCCCACTTCTTGACTTTTCAGCTCTTCAGGACACAAGACAGTACCCTTGGCATAGCTGTTATTCCAATGTCAGACCACAACATTCAGTTATGGGCAAGGAAATCTTACTCTGATGATGTTGTCTTATGGGTGCTACAGAAAACGGTTCAACTGGATAAGCTTTTTTCCCGACCCTAACACGTGAACATACTGCTCATGCGAGGGTATGACGAGGACACAAATACGATCTTTCTTTCTTCGAATTTAGGTGACTTCATGCTACAGCTTGAGACGATGCAGTTCACAAATATTGGTATAGGAGATCCTTGGAGTTTCAGAATATATCATCCCTATACCAATTTCTATACTACAGGTAATACCTTGTTTCTGAATTGCATATGTGCCAAAGTCCAGTCACTTCTGCTGAGTTCCATTCTAATTACTTTTGGTACATTCTGCTGGAATATGACTAGTATGCTTGAGGGTTGACTAGATATTTGATAGTAAATTGAGTAGTTCATTTCTTTGTCAGGGTGTGGTGGTTATTGCTGCTTAGTCATCACTATATGCGTAAAAGTAATGCTATCAGTATGTGCTTGTATATTGACCTAATTTCTGAAATGGTTGTTCGATTGGCACATTTGAGAACTCAAAGCATGTTCTATTCATTCGGTCAATATCTTTACTTGTAAAGTAATTATTTGACTTGAAAATTTAGTAGTAGTATTTATCTTGATTGATCTAGGTAATAATCATAAATACATAATAGTACTACTTAGTGTTCATTCTACCATTGAACTTTCTCATGTTGAGCATCTTTGTTTTCACCCATTTGACATAACTAGAACAAATTCGTCCAGAATATTTTTAGATGGGTAAATCTTCTATGAATAACTGCCATAAGCCTGTAACATGTCCTTAATTACTTGATAATTTAGTATTATTTATTCTCCCTTGCACATGGCAATATATGTGACTTCATTTACAATTTCCTAGCTACCCTTGTGACAAAAGTTTATCTTTTCACCACTCATGATATTGATTCAGCTTTTGCATTTATTGGGTATCTTCTGCTTGTAGTCAAGGGTGTTGCTGGTGGAGATGGTGGAGCTGAACATGTGAACACATGAGATCTGCCAATGGCTTTGTTGTTTCAACAGGTGGTTTAACTTTTTCTCTCTTCTTTTTGTTCTGTGTATATCTTTTGTTTGGTAATTAATAAGATGATGTGTGATCTCTTGTTTGAGGTCTCTACGGCATGAATTTTGTAAATTTCTAACTGGTACTTCCTTGTATTCCAGAAAAAGCGTACCAATGAGTTAGCTACGTGACCTTTCTACTTTGTAGTTCATGAAGCTTTCATATGCAATTGATGATATCGATTGTGTGCCTTGTTCAAAATCGTTCTGACTGATGATATCGATTGTTGTGCAGGCATCGGGAGTTCTCTTGGAGTTGCTAAGACGTGGAATGAACTATCTGCTGTAGGTTCTACCTTGTTTGTTTGTTGTGGCTGCTGACATGGTCTGGCGCTGAAATTAACCCTCTCTGTAGTATCTTGGTTGTTCCATCTTGTAGTGTTGTACGTCGTGGCATGTGGAGTGGGCTAGTAGGATTTAGTTGTGTAATACTTAATTTGCAAACTTGTCTGTTGTATTATTCCCTAATATCTGCAGCCAGTAGTCAAGTTATCAGTTTGGTTAGTGTCTTGCTAGTTGCTTCAGAATCTTTCAGTTATTTGCTATGCTGTGTGTGATTCATTTGCTTTATGTGTTCCTGAGCAAGCTCATTTGGTCAAGCAAAGCACAACAACTTGATTTTTCTGTGTGCGTCTTTTCTGTGTCGTTTGTGCGTATTCCAGCTTCAGATTTCTGCTACTGAATGCTGGTCAATACCCACGGTTGAATTTAGATCCCAGACACTGAATTCAGATTTCTGTTGCTGCTGATGAAAGTGGAGCCTTGTTCAACTGCTGCTGCTGCTGCTTCCAAACCCGGAATAAATTCTCGATTGCTTTCTTGTCTTTGTTAATCAAACGTTCATACATTCCATCCAGACATTTTATTACACTTTATTTATGAGCATACAAAGATCCATGCAAAAACGAAGGTGATACTATTTTTCCCCGCCAAAAAAAGGTGATAGTGTTTTTATTTTTTGAGATGACCAAGTATGAAACTATGAGTACATGGGCTTTGGTTTGATACCATGGACTAAGATGACACTGATTGTTCTGCATGCATTAAGGGTTAAACTCAGGTTGCTGTTGGTGGGGGGAAGTTCTTTTATTTTAATGCAGTTGACGCTCAAAATATACTACTCCCTCCGTTTCAAATTACTCGTCGTGGTTTTAATTAAAATTTGAACTAAAACCACGACGAGTAATTTGGAACGGAGGGAGTACTACGTGGTTGTCCTATACTTCTCTTATGTAGCATGGCCTATGAAGTGGAACTTGTCGGATTTAGTCGTGCGAACTCTCACTCTTGTATATTATCTAAGATCAGCAGACATAAGTCAATTTGTATGGTTGATTAGTGACGCGTGGAGTTGTTGGTCCGGTTAATGCTTGGCTTTGTGAAGTCCCCTGACCACGAGTCTTAGTGGTGATCTAACTGATAATGCTTTCTCACAATGCACTTATATGGTTCGGTGTCTGGATATTTGTTACCAATAATTTGTTTTCATGCTTATTAACTTTGGTTGGATTTCTTGGTTGCAAGGCCAAGATACACGGAGTAGATGTTTGCCTGGTTGATTGAGACTCACTTGGCTCTTTCTTGGAGGAGGCAAGTCAAAATGAGCATTTGAGTTTTTGCCTGAACTTTGTTTGACTGAAGAAAATTACTGATCTTTTTTCTTAAATGCTAGTCCTATTCTGGATCTGTCATATAGATTCTTCTTGTCCAGTGTACATTGAAGATATCTTCCAGATCATGGACTTGCCATTTTCGACATGTGTCCAATAGGTCGGTCCCCCAGGAAGAGCAGCGACTGTAGCGGCCTGTCGAGAGAGCCAACTGGTGACTGCCATGGCGACGTTCATCTTCTGGCCGCATCTTGTGGCCCGGGACCCTTCAACGTTACATCGGCTGGGCCAACGTTACACGGCCCAGCACATGCGCACCCTTGCTTACATTATGGAGAAAATTCCTTATTTGACACTATCTTAAAATAAGGTTCCCTATTTGTCCTTAGAGAAAAATGTCTTCCCTATTTGACATCTGCTATAAATTTCTTTCCCAATATGACACTCTACTGCATTTTCTTAACTAACAGTGTTAAAGACAGACATGAAGAGACCTTTTTACCCCTGGTGCATAAGGTGAACAAAAATATGTGACAATATCTGCAGTGATTGTTACATATTTAGTCATGTTAAATGACCAATTAAGACCCCATAATTTGGTCACCGAACAGATTTCCATCCAAAAGTTGTCCTCTGATTTTAATTCAAAAAAGAAAAAAATTGGGCAGAACCTCCTTCGTAATTTGATCCCGTATCTCACACAATTTATATATATATATACATACAAAATGCATCACATGCAAAGCCTTTTGCTTCTTGTGCTCATTGAAGGGCTTGCAGGGTTTATGTTTTGCTTCCTGTGCACATTGCTGGGCTGTCTTGTGACACCATAGGAATCTTTCCAGCGCACTCTTTCTTTTTTACTCTTGCCCCTAACCTTGACATGAACATTTATTTCATCGCCGGGCGTAGGAAACTCGATGGGAATTGGCTACCGCTGATTTGAGACAGTTATTGGGCTGCACTTATACATGTATGGGAGCAGTAATATTTAGCAAATGAAAAAAAATACATAACATGTGAACTAAAAACAAAACAATACCTCTTGGATTGAATCGATTCAGATTTTCCCCATTTCCCCTTTTTGTTTGTATTCTCCAAGCTTTCGCTGTAGTAAGAAGGAAGCAATCAGAATTCAGAACAAGTTTCAGTTTAGACAAATATGTAAATCTAAACTAGTTGTAATCACCTTTTTGATGCTCCAACACTAGAGTTAACATGTTTGCCCTTTTTCTTAGTTGTAGTTTCCAAGCTTTGGCTATGGTGAGCAGAAAGCTACTTAGAATGCACGTTGTTTTCATGTAATCATGAGCATAAGTGTAAAATTACTAACCTTGGGGCAAAACACATCCTTGTTGGTGCTCCATCCACCAAGGCACAATGGATACCTCAGCTGTTTTGGTTGTCTTTGCCCTTTTCTTTGGTGGTTCTCTACACGAGCAATAGGAAAGTAGTGAGCACTTATAGTTGGAAGAATAATGCAAGAAGGAGTATATCTATATTACGCCACCGCCGCCAGCACGAGCTAACAATCCTCCACCGCCGCCGCTAGGGTTCGGGTGGGGACTCGAGACAGAGATGTGAGGGACAACAAGTTCGAGTTGGGATTGGCTTTTTTGGTTCGATGTAGGGTATTTTGGTCCACCCGATTTTTTTACGGAATGGTCTAATGAAACCAACGGTGGTGTCACATAAGCAAAGAAATTAAGACTGGATGTCAAATAGTGATTTTTGTTCTCCAGGGCCGAATAAGGAACCTCATTTTAGGTTAGTATCAAATAAGAAATTTTCTCTACATTGTGCATACCCCCCTCCCCCGTTTGTCAGTCCCCAACCCCCACCCTCGCATAGCTGGTCCGAGAGATAAAGGAGGAGCGGAGCCGCCGCCGGCCCCATCCCGCCGCCCCGTCCGGTGGAGAGAAGCCACCCACCGGTGATTCGAGGTCTGCAAACCCTTCTCCTTCCTCTTACTCTCCATCCAATCCTTCTTCCTTCGTCTTCTTAATTTTCCCCTACTATGAAACCCTAGCCAGATTTTCGCTTCAGTTTGAACCCTAAAATTCCTCTCCTGTTGGAACAGTTGAGAGGGGGGGGGGGTGATGGCTTCTCGCCCCTCGTTGGTTACCCCAAGTGGAAGGTTTGAGATGCAGTGTAGCGGAAGTTTTCCCTTGGCAAAGATACCAAGGATCGATTTCCCTGAGACTCCCAGTTTCAAAAAGAAGGTGTCAACTGCTAACGGCGCCAGATATTAGCAATCAACGTGGACCTGCACACAGATACAAATAACTTTGCTCCCAACGAGTACAGAGAGGTTGTCAATCCCTCCGGCCTTGTCGTTTACAAAGGATCAAACGCAAGTGATAATAGTGATAGGTATTGCTGCAAATAGTAAGTACAAGCAGAAAGTAAATAGCGGATGTGATCAGTGATGGTAATATGGACCGGGGTCCCATGATGTTCACTAGTGATGTCTCTCTCCCAAAATACGATAAAACAGCTATGTGAGGTGAACGAATTACAGCTGGGAAATTGACAGAATTATGTGCGCAAACCAATGCTAACTATGTTACAAGAAAGGTAGAGGTTCAAAGCATGGGCGGCACGCCAAGGCAAGTAGACCGAAATCCATCTGCATCTACTACTAATCATCCACCTTGAGATATCTATCCAGAACATCTCGCTGGTATTAAGTTGCGAGTCCCACCCATAGTGTAAACTCAAAGCAACAGACAACTGCATTAAAAGAACTTTGCGTAAAGTAAACAATCCTTGCACCCGCGGGCACAAGCACCGTTGTTTTCCCCCTTGTGGCAACAGCACATCCCCTAGACTCATGTTTCTGTCACTCAAGCTAGTCATCGAGGGGCATGAACCCACAATCAAACATAACGTTCCCTCTTGGAGTCACTACCTACTACTTGGCCAAAGCAATAAATAACAACGGAGAACATGCAAGAATTACTTACGAACATAAATATAAAAGAGGTAGATCAAATATATTACTCAAACACAATCTGAACATAATCTCACAATCCATCGGATCCCAGCAAACTCAACATAGCAACAGCATAAGGATTACATATGTGCCTCGATCATGTAGGGCAGCTCACGAGGACTAATTAGTGAAGCACAAGAACGGGAGGAGAACATCACATAGCTACTGGTCATGGACCCATGGTCCAAGGGAGACTACTCACAACTCATCCGGGAGGCGTCCATGGTGGTGGAGAGGCTCCCGGTGGTGATCCTCCCCTCCGGCAGGGTGCCGAGAAGAGTTCTCCTGGTGCTCCCGATCTTGGAAGCGCGGCGGCGGCGGAACAGAGATGAGATCGCGAAAAATGGTTTCCGTCTCGAGGGTTTCGGGACACGATATAAATATATGCCAAAGGGGGGCATCAGCGGAGGCCCGGGGGGCCCAGGCGCCCCCCGGCGCGGCCAGGGGGGGGGCGCCACCAGGGCGCCTGGAGCCCTGGTGGCCCCCCTCCGGCTGTACTTTGGCTGCTGGGAAGCTTCTGGAACGCTGATTTTTTATATAACTTTTCCGGGATTTTTCTGGCAGTTCTCGTAATGGGAAAACCTGAAATACAAAAACAGCAGAAAACAGAAACTGGCACTGGGGTGCACTCAGTTAATAGGTTAGTCCAAATATGATCAACAGTGTATGGAAGTGTATAAATATCATAACAATATCACCCAAAAGAGGCATGGATCAAGCAGAAATTATAGATACGTTTTGGACGTATCAACATCCCCAAGCTTAATTCCTGCTCGTCCTCGAGTAGGTAAATGATAACAAGAATAATTTCTATGGTGACATGCTATTAACCATATAGGACTTTTTCATAGTCATATGACAAAAGCTTACTGAGACAATGAATCTGTAGTAATTAAGTTGCCTCGTGAGAAAATCACAAAGAACTGAAAGTTTTACAATATGATACTGAAACATCAAATAGATTTGTAATGAGTATGGTGTGCAAATATGATAAAGTGATATCTCGCTTGCCCCCTTTAGTGAAGCAAAACATAAATGCAGGGGCACCTCCAAGGTTCAAGTGATGACTAGATACAATGATTTCAAAATAAATGATATCACAATCATGCAAAAGACAATGCTACTTTGGGACAATGCACATTACACTCAGAATGACAATCATGCTCTCAGTAGTTGGTGCTTTAAAAGAAGGTGGAGACTCTCGAACCGTGGCTTTTGTTGGCAAGGTTGAAAACCCGTAGTCGGAAACAAAGACAAAACATGTACCAGAGCTCTTGGTTTAAAAAACAGAGGTAATAATATTTTTTTAGATCATGCATGTTTCGTCAACGAATGCTAGCAGATAACTCAATTACTTCTTGAGATGGACAAGTTTCGAGGAACGGCTCACGAATGAGGACGATCACATCCTCTTAATCTCCTTTGTTTATCACTGGCAAAGTTTTCTGATTTCTCATGAACAAAGCGTGAAGGAGGGTTTGTTTGTTATATTAATTTTGAGCCGGGCGCACTCAATGCCAGTTCCTTCTCGTATTATGGGTTTGCACAATATACATGCAATCCCGGGGTGAAGCTTGTCCAACTTAAAAAGATCATGAATTAACTACTACTTCCTCATGAACTTAAAACAGAGGCACAAAATAGGAATCCATTTTTTTCTTTTCCTTTTGAATAATTTCGAGATGGTACATGAAAGTCTTCGTTAGGAATGGCAGGTAAATACCATGTAGGAAGGTATGGTGGACTCATATGGCATAACTGGTTTAAAGGAATTTGGATGCACAAGCAGTCAGTCCGCTTAGTACAGGTGGAGGTTAGCAAAAGACTGGGAGCGACCAACTAAGAGAGCAATGACGGTCATAATCATGCAGAGCGACAAAGCAACATTGAATCAGGCATGGTAGTTATATCACTACTCAGAAACAAAAGATCATCAAGGCTTGACAGACTTTCTTTACAGTCTTAAATATGCCTGAGCATACGCCAAGTCAATCAAAATAAATTCTGGAAGGAAGATATTACTAAACCATACCACATCATAGGCAAACAAATCATGTTGGTATTCCAATAACACATTGGGAACCCCCCCAGCTATTTGAGACTAACCATAAGAAAACATGAACTACTAAGCACCATTATGCACGTAGCATCTTTATCATAGACATACCAACCAATGCAACGGAAGCAAACTCTCTTAATAAGATAATCATGATAATTAAAGAGAGTTCAAGCAACCAACTAAACAAAAGCTCTTTAAAAAGATAAGCATGAAAACTAAAAGCTAAGCATGATAGTAGCTATTGAAAGACAAAGAACACACACAGCAAAGATAGACATGAAAATTCTATGTTGTGTTCTAGGTAGAAGTGGAGCGTGTTTCTCTCCCACATAAAGAAAGCTGAGTTCCGACTCGTTATGAAAAGCTAAAGAAAACTAAAAAGGAAAACTAAAAGCAAGACGCTCCAAGCATAGCACATAACACATGAAGTGATAAAAATATAGTGGAACGAAAGACGAACTGATAATGTTGATGGAGAAGGGGATGCACGGGGGCATCCCCAAGCTTAGACGCTTGAGTCTCCTTGAATATTTCTTGGGGGTGCATGGGGGCATCCCCAAGCTTGAGCGCTTGACACTCCTGAATCTTTTTATCATCTTCCCTCGCACACTTGAAAACTCCCTTCATACATAACTCATCATAATCTGATTAGCGAGGTTAGTACCCATAATAAAATAATTGTTCCTTGCTGGAAAAAAGGATATTCTTGAAGGTCTACTGTTTCTCAAGATTGCCAAAAGGTTTTTGCAAAGAAAAAGCAAGCTCAAGGTTTGCAAAATGAAGGAAAGGCAAAACAGGACAGAATCTGTGAAAAACAGAACAGCAGGTAGTAAATGATTTTTTCGGGGCACTTCTGCAACTCTAATAAAAAAACTCAGAAATAACGCACGAAAGACAATTATATAGAGCACGCTGTCGAAAAAATTCAGACCAAAAAGATGATCTGGTGATTTTATACGAATTTTTCTATCCAAGGACAGAATCTGTTTCCTGGACAGCACGTCACAACTTTTGAACTTTCTTGCAATCCGAGGCTACACTTGGCACAAAGTTGAAAAGCAAAGATAGAATGATGATGATACTGTAGTAACAACATCAAGACACAACAAAAAGCAAAATAAAATTTTATTCATGTGGGCTGCCTCCCAAAAGCGCTTTCTTTTATGCCTTTAAGCTAGGCATAATGCAAAGAGATCAAGTTGTATCAATTGAACCATCATCAAGATCATCAAAAAGCTCTTCAATAATACAACTAGTCTTAAGAGGACTTTCAAATAAAGGCCTCATAGAGATACTTCTAGGGAGAAGACCAAAAGGATAAAAGTCAAGGGAAGATTCGTTTATAAATTCATCAAAGAGAGGTGTTTCTTCCAAAGTCTTAACAGTTTCAACCCCTTTGGCAATAGATGGATTACTTTTAGAACGGGGAGCCTTTGGAATGTGAACGAACTTAGGCTCCTTCTTTGCCGGAGTTTCTACCTTTTTGGTTTTGATTGAGGAGAAAGTAGTTCCTAAAGTATCAAAGATTTCCTCAATCTTGTCTATCCTAGAAGAGTCCAAGTCATGGGATTTGATGGTCTCCAAAGTTTTGAAAATTTTATGCATGGAGCTATCAAGCCTATTCAAATTCCCTTGGATCTTACGATCCAACTCGTTTATCTTATTAATGCTTGGCATCTCTAGCTCTATCTTTTCAAGTTTTTTTTATAATGTGAGCTAGGGTGATGTCCTCTTGAATGCTAACAACAGGGGGATTCCCAACAAGATTTTCAATAATACTAAGAGACTCCCAAACTGGGGCCTCTAGGAAATTTCCATTGATAGCAGTATCTAGAATAAACCTATTCCAAGAAGTAATTCCAACATAAAAATTTCTAAGCAGGATAGTAGTAGATTGCTTCTTGGTGGCTCTTTTTTGAGAATCATTAATTCTATACCAAGCATCTTTTAGACTTTCCCCACCTCTTTGTTTAAAGGGGAGAACTTCTGCCTCGCCAAAGACAAAAGGACCCGACATAATAACAACTAAAGAATGAGATAACTATTTTTGTGATTTTTGATAAAAGATACTAAAGCAAAAACTGAAAGGTAAACTAACAAGACTAAAAAGCAAAGGTAAAAGATAGCATGCAACTCCCCTATCCTGAAGAGTGGAGTCCCCGGCAACTGCGCCAAAAAACTTTGCTTGATGGCTTCTCGCCCCTCGTTGGTTACCCCAAGTGGAAGGTTTGAGATGCAGTGTAGCGGAAGTTTTCCCTTGGCAAAGATACCAAGGATCGATTTCCCTGAGACTCCCAGTTTCAACAAGAAGGTGTCAACTCCTAACGGCGCCAGATATTAGCAATCAACGTGGACCTGCACACAGATACAAATAACTTTGCTCCCAACGAGTACAGAGAGGTTGTCAATCCCTCCGGCCTTGTCGTTTACAAAGGATCAAACGCAAGTGATAATAGTGATAGGTATTGCTGCAAATAGTAAGTAAAAGCAGAAAGTAAATAGCGGATGTGATCAGTGATGGTAATATGGACCGGGGTCCCATGATGTTCACTAGTGATGTCTCTCTCCCAAAAGACGATAAAACAGCTATGTGAGGTGAACGAATTACAGCTGGGCAATTGACAGAATTATGTGCGCAAACCAATGCTAACTATGTTACAAGAAAGGTAGAGGTTCAAAGCATGGGCGGTACGCCAAGGCAAGTAGACCGAAATCCATCTGCATCTACTACTAATCATCCACCTTGAGATATCTATCCAGAACATCTCGCTGGTATTAAGTTGCGAGTCCCACCCATAGTGTAAACTCAAAGCAACAGACAACTGCATTAAAAGAACTTTGCATAAAGTAAACAATCCTTGCACCCGCGGGCACAAGCACCATTGTTTTCCCCCTTGTGGCAACAGCACATCCCCTAGACTCATGTTTCTGTCACTCAAGCTAGTCATCGAGGGGCATGAACCCACAATCAAGCATAACGTTCCCTCTTGGAGTCACTACCTACTACTTGGCCAAAGCAATAAATAACAACAGAGAACATGCAAGAATTACTTACGAACATAAATATAAAAGAGGTAGATCAAATATATTACTCAAACACAATCTGAACATAATCTCACAATCCATCGGATCCCAGCAAACTCAACATAGCAACAGGATAAGGATTACATACGTGCCTCGATCATGTAGGGCAGCTCACGAGGACTAATTAGTGAAGCACAAGAACGGGAGGAGAACATCACATAGCTACTGGTCATGGACCCATGGTCCAAGGGAGACTACTCACAACTCATCCGGGAGGCGTCCATGGTGGTGGAGAGGCTCCCGGTGGTGATCCTCCCCTCCGGCAGGGTGCCGAGAAGAGTTCTCCTTGTGCTCCCGATCTTGGAAGCGCGGCGGCGGCGGAACAGAGATGAGATCGCGAAAAATGGTTTCCGTCTCGAGGGTTTCGGGACACGATATAAATATATGCCAAAGGGGGGCATCAGCGGAGGCCCGGGGGGCCCAGGCGCCCCCCCGGCGCGGCCAGGGGGGGCGCCACCAGGGCGCCTGGAGCCCTGGTGGCCCCCCTCCGGCTGTACTTTGGCTGCTGGGAAGGTTCTGGAACGCTGATTTTTTATATAATTTTTCCGGGATTTTTCTGGCAGTTCTCGTAATGGGAAAACCTGAAATACAAAAACAGCAGAAAACAGAAACTGGCACTGGGGTGCACTCAGTTAATAGGTTAGTCCAAATATGATCAACAGTGTATGGAAGTGTATAAATATCATAACAATATCACCCAAAAGAGGCATGGATCAAGCAGAAATTATAGATACGTTTTGGACGTATCAACATCCCCAAGCTTAATTCCTGCTCGTCCTCGAGTAGGTAAATGATAACAAGAATAATTTCTGTGGTGACATGCTATTAACCATATAGGACTTTTTCATAGTCATATGACAAAAGCTTACTGAGACAATGAATCTGTAGTAATTAAGTTGCCTCGTGAGAAAATCACAAAGAACTGAAAGTTTTACAATATGATACTGAAACATCAAATAGATTTGTAATGAGTATGGTGTGCAAATATGATAAAGTGATATCTCGCTTGCCCCCTTTAGTGAAGCAAAACATAAATGCAGGGGCACCTCCAAGGTTCAAGTGATGACTAGATACAATGATTTCAAAATAAACGATATCACAATCATGCAAAAGACAATGCTACTTTGGGACAATGCACATTACACTCAGAATGACAATCATGCTCTCAGTAGTTGGTGCTTTAACAGAAGGTGGAGACTCTCGAACCGTGGCTTTTGTTGGCAAGGTTGAAAACCCGTAGTCGGAAACAAAGACAAAACATGTACCAGAGCTCTTGGTTTAAAAAACAGAGGTAATAATATTTTTTTAGATCATGCATGTTTCGTCAACGAATGCTAGCAGATAACTCAATTACTTCTTGAGATGGACAAGTTTCGAGGAACGGCTCCCGAATGAGGACGATCACATCCTCTTAATCTCCTTTGTTTATCACTGGCAAAGTTTTCTGATTTCTCATGAACAAAGCGTGAAGGAGGGTTTGTTTGTTATATTAATTTTGAGCCGGGCGCACTCAATGCCAGTTCCTTCTCGTATTATGGGTTTGCACATTATACATGCAATCCCGGGGTGAAGCTTGTCCAACTTAAAAAGATCATGAATTAACTACTACTTCCTCATGAACTTAAAACAGAGGCACAAAATAGGAATGCATTTTTTTCTTTTCCTTTTGAATAATTTCGAGATGGTACATGAAAGTCTTCCTTAGGAATGGCAGGTAAATACCATGTAGGAAGGTATGGTGGACTCATATGGCATAACTGGTTTAAAGGAATTTGGATGCACAAGCAGTCAGTCCGCTTAGTACAGGTGGAGGTTAGCAAAAGACTGGGAGCGACCAACTAAGAGAGCAATGACGGTCATAATCATGCAGAGCGACAAAGCAACATTGAATCAGGCATGGTAGTTATATCGCTACTCAGAAACAAAAGATCATCAAGGCTTGACAGACTTTCTTTACAGTCTTAAATATGCGTGAGCATACGCCAAGTCAATCAAAATAAATTCTGGAAGGAAGATATTACTAAACCATACCACATCATAGGCAAACAAATCATGTTGGTATTCCAATAACACATTGGGAACCCCCCAGCTATTTGAGACTAACAATAAGAAAACATGAACTACTAAGCACCATTATGCACGTAGCATCTTTATCATAGACATACCAACCAATGCAACGGAAGCAAACTCTCTTAATAAGATAATCATGATAATTAAAGAGAGTTCAAGCAACCAACTAAACAAAAGCTCTTTAAAAAGATAAGCATGAAAACTAAAAGCTAAGCATGATAGTAGCTATTGAAAGACAAAGAACACACACAGCAAAGATAGACATGAAAATTCTATGTTGTGTTCTAGGTAGAAGTGGAGCGTGTTTCTCTCCCACATAAAGAAAGCTGAGTTCCGACTCGTTATGAAAAGCTAAAGAAAACTAAAAAGGAAAACTAAAAGCAAGACGCTCCAAGCATAGCACATAACACATGAAGTGATAAAAATATAGTGGAACGAAAGACGAACTGATAATGTTGATGGAGAAGGGGATGCATGGGGGCATCCCCAAGCTTAGACGCTTGAGTCTCCTTGAATATTTCTTGGGGGTGCATGGGGGCATCCCCAAGCTTGAGCGCTTGACACTCCTGAATCTTTTTATCATCTTCCCTCGCACACTTGAAAACTCCCTTCATACATAACTCATCATAATCTGATTAGCGAGGTTAGTACCCATAATAAAATAATTGTTCCTTGCTGGAAATAAGGATATTCTTGAAGGTCTACTGTTTCTCAAGATTGCCAAAAGGTTTTTGCAAAGAAAAAGAAGGTTTGCAAAATGAAGGAAAGGCAAAACAGGACAGAATCTGTGAAAAACAGAACAGCAGGTAGTAAATGATTTTTTCGGGGCACTTCTGCAACTCTAATAAAAAAACTCAGAACAGACGCACGAAAGAAAATTATATAGAGCACGCTGTCGAAAAAATTCAGACCAAAAAGATTATCTGGTGATTTTATACGAATTTTTCTATCCAAGGACAGAATCTGTTTCCTGGACAGCACGTCACAACTTTTGAACTTTCTTGCAATCAGAGGCTACATTTGGCACAAAGTTGAAAAGCAAAGATAGAATGATGATGATACTGTAGTAACAACATCAAGACACAACAAAAAGCAAAATAAAATTTTATTCATGTGGGCTGCCTCCCAAAAGCGCTTTCTTTTATGCCTTTAAGCTAGGCATAATGCAAAGAGATCAAGTTGTATCAATTGAACCATCATCAAGATCATCAAAAAGCTCTTCAATAATACAACTAGTCTTAAGAGGACTTTCAAATAAAGGCCTCATAGAGATACTTCTAGGGAGTAGACCAAAAGGATAAAAGTCAAGGGAAGATTCGTTTATAAATTCATCAAAGAGAGGTGTTTCTTCCAAAGTCTTAACAGTTTCAACCCCTTTGGCAATAGATGGATTACTTTTAGAACAGGGAGCCTTTGGAACGTGAACGAACTTAGGCTCCTTCTTTGCCGGAGTTTCTACCTTTTTGGTTTTGATTGAGGAGAAAGTAGTTCCTAAAGTATCAAAGATTTCCTCAATCTTGTCTATCCTAGAAGAGTCCAAGTCATGGGATTTGATGGTCTCCAAAGTTTTGAAAATTTTATGCATGGAGCTATCAAGCCTATTCAAATTCCCTTGGATCTTACGATCCAACTCGTTTATCTTATTAATGCTTGGCATCTCTAGCTCTATCTTTTCAAGTTTTTTTATAATGTGAGCTAGGGTGATGTCCCCTTGAATGCTAACAACAGGGGGATTCCCAACAAGATTTTCAATAATACTAAGAGACTCCCAAACTGGGGCCTCTAGGAAATTTCCATTGATAGCAGTATCTAGAATAAACCTATTCCAAGAAGTAATTCCAACATAAAAATTTCTAAGCAGGATAGTAGTAGATTGCTTCTTGGTGGCTCTTTTTTGAGAATCATTAATTCTATACCAAGCATCTTTTAGACTTTCCCCACCTCTTTGTTTAAAGGTGAGAACTTCTGCCTCGCCAAAAACAAAAGGACCCGACATAATAACAACTAAAGAATGAGATAACTATTTTTGTGATTTTTGATAAAAGATACTAAAGCAAAAACTGAAAGGTAAACTAACAAGACTAAAAAGCAAAGGTAAAAGATAGCATGCAACTCCCCTATCCTGAAGAGTGGAGTCCCCGGCAACTGCGCCAGAAAACTTTGCTTGATGGCTTCTCGCCCCTCGTTGGTTACCCCAAGTGGAAGGTTTGAGATGCAGTGTAGCGGAAGTTTTCCCTTGGCAAAGATACCAAGGATCGATTTCCCTGAGACTCCCAGTTTCAACAAGAAGGTGTCAACTGCTAACGGCGCCAGATATTAGCAATCAACGTGGACCTGCACACAGATACAAATAACTTTGCTCCCAACGAGTACAGAGAGGTTGTCAATCCCTCCGGCCTTGTCGTTTACAAAGGATCAAACGCAAGTGATAATAGTGATAGGTATTGCTGCAAATAGTAAGTAAAAGCAGAAAGTAAATAGCGGATGTGATCAGTGATGGTAATATGGACCGGGGTCCCATGATGTTCACTAGTGATGTCTCTCTCCCAAAAGACGATAAAACAGTTATGTGAGGTAAACGAATTACAGCTGGGCAATTGACAGAATTATGTGCGCAAACCAATGCTAACTATGTTGCAAGAAAGGTAGAGGTTCAAAGCATGGGCGGTACGCCAAGGCAAGTAGACCGAAATCCATCTGCATCTACTACTAATCATCCACCTTGAGATATCTATCCAGAACATCTCGCTGGTATTAAGTTGCGTGTCCCACCCATAGTGTAAACTCAAAGCAACAGACAACTGCATTAAAAGAACTTTGCGTAAAGTAAACAATCCTTGCACCCGCGGGCACAAGCACCGTTGTTTTCCCCCTTGTGGCAACAGCACATCCCCTAGACTCATGTTTCTGTCACTCAAGCTAGTCATCGAGGGGCATGAACCCACAATCAAGCATAACATTCCCTCTTGGAGTCACTACCTACTACTTGGCCAAAGCAATAAATAACAACGGAGAACATGCAAGAATTACTTACGAACATAAATATAAAAGAGGTAGATCAAATATATTACTCAAACACAATCTGAACATAATCTCACAATCCATCGGATCCCAGCAAACTCAACATAGCAACAGCATAAGGATTACATATGTGCCTCGACCATGTAGGGCAACTCACGAGTACTAATTAGTGAAGCACAAGAACGGGAGGAGAACATCACATAGCTACTGGTCATGGACCCATGGTCCAAGGGAGACTACTCACAACTCATCCGGGAGGCGTCCATGGTGGTGGAGAGGCTCCCGGTGGTGATCCTCCCCTCCGGCAGGGTGCCGGGAAGAGTTCTCCTGGTGCTCCCGATCTTGGAAGCGCGGCGGCGGCGGAACAGAGATGAGATCGCGAAAAAGGGTTTCCGTCTCGAGGGTTTCAGGACACGATATAAATATATGCCAAAGGCGCCCCCCGGCGCGGCCAGGGGGGGGGGGGCGCCACCAGGGCGCCTGGAGCCCTGGTGGCCCCCCTCCGGCTGTAATTTGGCTGCTGGGAAGCTTCTGGAACGCTGATTTTTTATATAATTTTTCCGGGATTTTTCTGGCAGTTCTCGTAATGAGAAAACCTGAAATACAAAAACAGCAGAAAACAGAAACTGGCACTGGGGTGCACTCAGTTAATTGGTTAGTCCAAATATGATCAAAAGTGTATGGAAGTGTATAAATATCATAGCAATATCACCCAAAAGAGGCATGGAGCAAGCAGAAATTATAGATACGTTTTGGACGTATCAGGGGGGAAGAGATGACGGATCCTGCTGCGAAGATTCCCCAAGCCGAAGGGTAAAGTTCCCCATCTAGTTCCTCTCCCTCTTTATTTTGTGTATGCTATGCAGTGCTGGATGTACTCCTTCCGTATCTTTTTACTCTGCGTATCAGAAGTCAAACTTCATAAAGTTTTACAAGCGTTATAAGAAAAAATATCAACATTCACAATCCAAAACCAATATAATTCCATGCATCATGAAATAATTTTTATATTATATAACTTTGTATTGTATATCTTAATTTTTTATTTATAAATTTGGTAAAATTTAAGAAAGTTTGTCTTTAGACAAATCTTATATGTGGAGTAAAAAGAAACAGAGCGAATACATATGTGTGAGAGAAGCTACTTACTTTGTGTATGCTATGCTGGATGGATGTACGTATGTGTGCTAGATCATTGGAGAAACCAGCCAATTGATTACATTTTCTTTTTGTGTCAATGTCGATCCCACTCCCAGCTCTCCATGTGTGGATGGAAATAGGTTGCTGTGTTTCAGGCCGCCAGTCGACCCGGTGTCCGATGTGCTCGAAAACGACAACCTCCTCATCGAGATCCTCGTCCGCCTCCCTCCAAAGCCGTCATCGCTCCCCCGCACGTCGCTTCTATGCAAGCAGTGGGAGAGCATCCTCTCTGGGCCCGAGTTCTACAAACGCTTCCGCAAGCACCACCGGAAACCTCCTCTGCTCGGCTTCTTTAGAGGGTATGCTAAAAACTTCATTCCTGCCATGGACTCGCCTGACCGCATCCCTGCTGCCCGCTTCTCCATGCCCAAGAGCAGCACACCCTACCACCAAAATGAAGCATACATGGGCTGCCGCCACGGCCTCTGTCTCCTAATCAACATGCATAAGCATGAGACCGTCGTGTGGGATCCTCTCACAGGTGAAGAGCGCATCGTGGCTTTTCCACCAGGGTGCATGTTGGGGTGTTCCTGGGCCTGGCATGGCGCTGTATTGTGCATCGATGCCGAAGATGGGCATGTCCACGGAGATTGCTTCTCGAGCCCGTTTAAATTGGTTTTCATTTGCGTTGAGGACAATACACCGGCATTTTGTTATGTCTACGACTCAGCGTCTGGTGTTTGGGGAAATATTTTCTCGACGATGACGATAACAGCCGGAATGTCTTGGTTAAGAAGGCCCAGCACCCTTGTCGGGAATGCACTCTGCTTTTTGATTTGTGGAGGTGATGTCCTTGTGTTTGATTTCAAAATGCAAAGTCTTGGTCTGATCAAGAAGCCGGTAGAAAACCATGGTACCGATGATTGGTGGTTTCAGCTCTTACGGATGGAGAATGATGGACTTGGCCTCGCTGTTTTGTTGGACCTCACTATCGAATTATGGGAGAGGAAATCTAACTGTGATGGTGTTTTCGAATGGGTGAAGCTGCAGAAAACCATTCCACTCGAGGGTATGGTTCCAATGAGAAGAATGGATTCTGTACTTTTCGTCGGGTATGATGAGGATGCAAATGTGATTGTTCTCGCTACTATGGCCGGCAACTTCACACTCCAACTCAACTCAATGCAGATCAAACATATTGTTAAAAGAAACAATATATGTCATGACACCTTTTGCCCCTACAGGAATTTCTATACTCCACGTAATACCACCTATCTACATTGCACAAGCAATAAGGTCCAATTAGTTTGTTTCGCTCGTATTCATTCCAGTTACTTTTGGTACATTATTACGGCAACACATTGTTCTTGTTATTAGGATTGAGCTAGATACATAAAAATACATTGTCTTATTTGTTCCTCTGTTGATTTGGTCATCTTATGGTTATCTAGTTTCTTATTATTACAGAGCTCCATTAAAGCTAGAACAGGAATGCAGATATTGCTTTGATGTCTGGCCATTGCTAAAGGCTAAATACGATTATATGCTTGTAATGATCTTTTCATCTGGGGGGGGGGGGGTTTCTAAAAATTGAGAAGTGGCAATAGCCCGCAGTAGTGAAACCACCTGAAGTAATTAAGCAATTGGAACATCTCGAGGCGGCTTAGAGCTTGTTATCTTTTCTTATTCATATTTTTCCGTGCAAGATTAAACTTTAACTTGATCTTTCTTGATAGAAATCGTCAATTCATAATAACATGCGCTATATTTTTATCGAAGAGCAGTACTACTTCATTAATTTCATGTGGTACTATGTAATGCTTGTTTTGGAACTCTGGTTTCCCAATCCGTGCATATTTTATTTTGGCCTTACGGTCATAACTGGTACAAAACTCACTCGACAATAATTCTGGATAAATGCATTTTCTCTGAACATGTAACCAATTTTACCATTCTTTTTTGGACCTGGTGATATATGTGGCTTCATTTTCTATCCTGGACTCAACTTCTCTTAGAATTTTCATATGGTTTGGGATTCTTTTGCTTGTAGGCAGGAGAGTTGGGACGAAAGGGGCGGATCTGGAACTGTGAACACACTGGATCTGCTAACGTGCTATCTTGGTCAAACAACTTAGGTAATTTTATCTTTTCATATATCTTTTCTTTTTTTGCTTGGTCACTCAATTCACAAGATGCATTTTCAAGAAGCATGCCTTTGTGCCATTTTCCGTTTGTACTCTGAGCCTCACATATGGGTTGGCACACAAAGGTAAATCTGGAATGAGTTGACGTTGAGTCACTGATCTCTTAGTTTGTTTGCATCAGGTGATAGACGTTGAGTCACCGATCTCTTAGTTTCTACCGCTGTCGTAAGTAGGTAGTTATATAGCAAGAATCTTGAAAACATGTCAGCATATTGGTGCCTGTACAAACTAAATGTTCCCTTATTGTTGTTCTCCATTTGTAGTATTACCTTGTGTGCTGGGATGATTCAGTTTGGATAATTTTTGTATAATCTGCACTACGCCAAAGTTAATGCATATTTTTTGGGGATCATATAAAATTTGCTTTGCTGTGAGAGAGCATTACAAATTTGTTTGACTGGGATGACATTGATTGTTCTGCAGGTGTTAAGACTTAAAGTCGGGTTGCTGAGACACAGCCATGGCTAGTTGGCGTAGGGAAGTTGTTATATGTTGCTGAGATGCAGCCATGGCTAGTTGGTTCAGTGAAGTTCTTCTATTTGGCTGAGACACAGACATGCCTAGTTGATGCTCAAATTGTCTTGCTGTGTAGTCTGTAGTTTCTTCTATTATGTATGCATGTGATGTGGTTGATGCTGAGATTGCTCTTCTATGTAGTATGTACCTGACTTGTTGGTTTAATCGTGTGAAGTCTTGTATATTATCTGAGATGAGCAGACATTAGCCAAGTTGCATGCGTGGCTAGTGACTCGTGGAATTGGACTCTGATGTAAGGTGGATGGGCAAGAAGAAATAGTCTCTGCTACTTTACACATGGTCTTTGTGAAAATCCCAACATATATAGTATTTGATCTTCAAAGTCACACTAGTGATCTAACGGCGAGGAAGACAATGCTTGTACAGGGCCCAGCTGCTGCCCTACTTGAAAGGAACAAAGACAGGTACAGTCTAGCCTTCATCGTTCGGCTGCTACATACATTTGGCCTTTCTTTGTGGAGACAAGTCAAAACATTTGTTCTACTTCAAAACATTTTTTTCTTGTCTGAATGTGTGCAGTGTATTTATATGGGCCTGTGTTGTGTTTCGCTCATGCGCCGCGAAGAGTATTTAACTTGAGAGAATCGTTGATTCGTTTTTGAAAGCAAGTCCAGTACTGGATCCTCAGTTAAAATTTCCAATGATTTACAGTATATATATCGTGGTTGCGCTTCGTTTCAGTTTAGAAATATAATTTTTATCTGGTGAATACCATTTATTATGATCACTTTTATATACAAAAAATATGAACAGAATGCCCTTTGGATCGGCAAATATCATATTGTTAGCAGGTAACTTCCTTGACCTAGAGGGCCCATTCGATTTGGTTGCCTGCTGAGTACTTGACTGCAATTCAGCCACGCCCTCTGCTATCTGAACTTGTTCAGGCATTTCAGCAACACTAGTAGCTTTGCTCCGTCCCTGATGCATTAGTGCTGCTGACAGTCTAGTTCTGGATCAACCGTTGTAGTTTCTATTGATTTTCTGTTTCCTGTTTCGGATTTGCCACTTGTAGCTAGAAGTCGCTAAGCACTACAAAAAAAACATATCCGTGATGTTACACGTTTGTCATAGTAGGTCACGTTTTTTTATCACGTATGTACATCAGTGAAGAGTTTATAATAAAATGAAGATAATTATACCCTATCTAATGTGGCATACCCTACTGCAAACATGCCCAGTACACAAGTTATGGTGAATGCGTCGGTCAATGGCAAATGATTGCAGGCGACTGCGGCAGTCCTCGACAAAGGGCTGCAAATGGAGAATATTATGGATGAGGTGACTACAGTGCACGTCGACGAGGCGGAGGTAAGAAAGCTAGTTATTTTTTCAAGTTTATTCTTCTTTGCATGCAATTGTTTTACAAAATTTTCCAATTTTTTCTGCATTCACCATAAATTGTTCAAAAGATCTTCCGGTTCTCAAATTTTGTTCATAACTCAAAAAATGTTCTTTATTTCATAAAATTGCTCAATATTTTTTAAAAACTTTATTTTTTCAAAATTTGTTCATAAATTCAAAAATCATTTAGGAATTTCAAAAAATGCTCGTGCTTTCAAAATTTTCTTCACATATTGAAGAAATGTTCACGGTTTCAAATTTTAGTTTTGAATTTCATCAAATATTTGATTTTTCAAATACTTGTTCACAATCCTAAAAATTTGCACGGTTTCAAAAAAAAAAAATCAGAGCTTCATGAATTGTTCAGAAAATTGTTTAATATTTTTTAAATATATTTTTCACATATTCAAGAAAGCGAGTTATGCAATCTCAAATTTTGTTTAAGAGTTTTTACATTTTTTTCGCATATTGAAAAAATGTTCATGCTTTTAAAACCTGTTCCTGATTTCATCTTCCCAAATTCAAAAAAAATTAGCAATTTTTCAAAATATACGCTATCCATAAGATGATTTTTTTTCAAAAATGTTTCCCGATTTGATTCTAAAAAATCGCTAGAGTAACTGTTTTAGGTTTGCCAAAGTACCTTAATCTGGTCCACTACAGCCGTGGTTGATTCTTTAATGTCCCCGCTGCAGCCCAACAAACGGGAAAACCCTATTCGGCTCCTGTTGAGGGCAATTTTCCTCACCGGCGAAAGAGTAAAAAAAGGATCTATAGATTTAGTAGAATAGATGTAAAATACAATATCTTTTATCCCTTTTATACTTTCTCCTGTTCCTAGGAAGCCCCCGGTTCGCTGGGCAGTTTTCCATCTGGTTCTCATTCGTTTTTTTCTTGGTCTTATTTCTTTTCGTTTTTCTGCTGTTTCTATGAACTTTCTTAAAAACCATGAACTTATATAAATTCATGAAACTTTTCCAAATTACATGATTTTTTTTCAAATTTGTTGAACTATTTTTTTAAACTATGAACTTTTTTCCAATTCAAGAACCGTTTTCAAATTTGATGAACATTTTTCAAAAACCATTATTTTTTTATAAAAGTCGATGAATTTTTTCGAAATTCAATGATTTTTTTTGGAATCGATGATTTTTTTTTTAAAATTCAAGTGAATGTTTTTCAAAATCGTGAACTTTTTTAAATATCAACGAAAGTTTTTTTTTCTTTCTAATTTGTATTATTTTTGTATTATTTGAAGTGCTATAAGAGAAAGCAGGGAGCAGAAAAAAACCGAACAGAAGAAAACTATAGCGATTGTGAGAACGAGCGAAGGAGTAGTCAGGAATGGGGAGGACGAGTGAAGAAGGAGTAGTTGGTCGTGGCCCAATAGGGAGCGCTAGTGTGCGCCAACTATGTGCACACCGGCGCCAATGGGCCAGCCCAGCCGGGTTGCCTTATGTGCCTTATGTACTCCGGACGCAACGATCCTCAAGCCAAGGGTAAGACTCCCCATCCAGTGAGTTCCTCTCTCTCTTTGTTACCCTCATGAGTGAATACTCCCTCCGTAAACTAATATAAGAGCGTTTAGATCACTAAAATAGTATTCTAAATCATTTTGTTTTTGCTGCAACCACATATCGTTGTTCTACGGTGGGTAATGAAACTTGTTGACATGACGATGACCATGTGTTTGTGACCTACGAGGTGAGCTACAACGGATGGCGATGATGACGATGTGTTTTTTTTTGCTACAACCATGTCCTGTAGAAGCTACAACCATGACGAGCTGAAATTGTTTGGGAAAGCTGGGACTGACAACGAGCGGCTACTGCTACAACCAGCGATGACGCAAGAGAGGAGGTGGGTGCTGCCGCACCTCGCGAGAGCGCACACACGCGGTGGCCGGGGCAGAGACGTCTCGTGTCGAGGGCTTATTGAGAGGCAGGGAAGAAGGATTTTTTCCTGCTCGCGTTGACCTGATAGAACAAAGTAGAAGGAAGAAGACGTCCACATCGAGGGAATCAGACGGTTTAAAACGAGCACAGCTGGCGGTTAGGTGCGGACCGGCCGAAAGTTTGGGCCGGTCTGCCGACGCCTAGTACTGACCATTTTTTTAGGGGACGCGGGCTTTGATTCACGCTCTGACCACAGTAGCAGTTGCGCCTATGTCTCGCTTTAGGAGACAAGGGAACCCTCATGCAAGAAAAAAATTGCTCAAATTATGGTACTTTGTTTTTGTTTCATGCTCTTTGAAAGAACATGCGGTGCCCCCATGTTTGATTTTGGTAATTTATGAAAATCTCTGTGGACTAATGGTTGCCTTGAGTTATATTTGAAGGGTTTGTCCATAGGCTTTTCTTGGAGTCCATGTGTTGGTTTCAAGGAGAGTTTGTGATGACCAAGGTGCTAGTAAGGAATTATCCAAAGATAGGTCTTGTGAGTGTTGAGCTTATTGCAAGCATATCTTGAAGAAGAAGAGTGTGTGATCATTCATGTTTACCTTTAAGACATTATCCAAATGAAGAGAGTTGGAAAGATTCAAGGTTGATCAAGACTAAGTACAGAGAGTGTTTCAAGTTGATCAACACACAAAGCGTAGAAGATGTACCGAGAGGGATCAAGTGATCCCATGGTATGGTAAGCATTGTCAATTACGCTTTGTGTACTAACCCATGGTCTTTATGAGAGTTCTATTTGGGGTTAGGTTATCTGCCATGGGATTGCGTTAAGAGGAAGATCACATACAACCCATGGAGGATGACATCAAATCAAGGTTGTGGTGTACAAGTTCAAGTGATGCATCACGCGGAGATCAAGTGCTTGAAGCTTGTTGTCCATTGTGGTGACAATGGACTTGTGAAGATATGCCGAAGAGTGGCTCACCCATAGTGGAGTATGGGGGAGCAATCTACTAGTCTTCACCGAGCCAACGCAATCAAGAAAGGTGGTCCTACTTGAGGAAGTCAAGATCGTCTACATCTAGCTCAAGTGGACTTTGTGCAAGGAAAAGGTTTGCCCTTGATAGGTTCTCTATTTTACCGGTCTCATGGTGGTAGTTTGGAGACCGGATTATAGGATCAATTGTCGTACTATCAAGGGGGCTCTCAAGTGAGTAGCTTGATCATATCATTCGTAGAGAGCTCAAACCATTGCATGCTTGCATTATATTTCTTGGTTCTTGTTTGGTTTTCTTCTTGTGAGATTTGGAGCTTATTGTCATCTTCTTGACAAGCTTGAGTTCATCAAAAACGGAGTTCACATGCTTCTTCTAATGCATTTTCGGTGTTGGAGGTTTTACCGGTCTCTTTTGAGGAAGGGTTCTCACCATTTTCTTATGGGCCTTTTCTCATTTGCTTCTTATTGTTATTTCTATCAAGATTGTGTTAGGCCATGTCGTTAGCTTTCCAACAAACTTGGTTTCGTTGAATTCGGAGTCGGTTTGCGAAAGTTATGTCAGTTTTGGTGTCCCCAGAAGGGCTATAGCGGTACTACCGCAAATTGGAGCGGTACTACCGCTTGGAGGGGATGTAATTTTTTACTTCCGTGGCTACTTCCACTCCGAACCAAAAACTTGTCACAAGTCCAGCGGTGGTAGGCACGGATGAATTTTTTAGTACCGCTCTCAAGCAGTAGTACCGCTACCCTTAGCAGTAGTACCGCTACCCTTAGCGGTAGTACCGTGAGGTCAAGCAGTACTACCGCTCCAACGGTTCTTCTGGCCTTTTTGCCTCCTCGCTATTGTGTTTCAAAGGGCTACTACCGCTCCTTGGAGCGGTAGTACCGCTCGGTGCGGGCTGTGAGCGTAACAGTTGGATTTTTCCCCACCTAAAAAAGGGGGTCTTCTTCCCCAATGAACCTTATCCTTTGAGCTCATGTTCTTCCCCCATTGTTGACCTTCTTCGAGCTTGCTATCTCTCAATCCCTCCATGGATTCTTGCTAGTTTTTGGGGGGAAAGAGAGAGGAGATCTAGATCCACATTTCCACCAATCACTTTCTCCTCTAGGTGAGGGGAACCCCTTGGATCTAGATCTTGGAGTTCTTGGTGTTCTCCTTCTTGTTCTTCCTCTCTTTTCCCTCCCTAGCATTAGTTTCTTTGGTGGGATTTGAGAGAGAAGGATTTGGGCACTCCGTGTGCCCTTGCCATTGCATTTGGTGCATCGGTTTGAGTTCTCCACGGTGATACGTGGAAATGAAGTTTGAGAAGCTTATTACTCTTGGGTGTTTGGGCACCCTAGAGCTTGTTCCTCTTGGGTGCCTTGGCGCCCTAGACGGTTGGTGTTGTTCGGAGCTCAATCATTGTGGTGTAAAGCTCCGGGCAAGCGATGGGGTCTCCAATTAGGTTGTGGAGATTGCCCCGAGCAATTTGTCGGGTATCGGTGACCGCCCCCAAAGGTAGCCAAAGTGTACGGGTTCGGTGACCGCCCCCAAGGGTTGCCATTTGTATGGGTTCGGTGACCGTCCTCAAGGGTCCCTTAGTGGAATCACGGCATCTTGCATTGTGCGAGGGCGTGAGGAGATTACGGTGGCCCTAGTGGCTTCTTGGGGAGCATTGTGCCTCCACACCGCTCCAAACGGAGATTAGCATCCGCAAGGGTGTGAACTTCGGGATACATCGTCGTCTCCGCGTGCCTCGGTTATCTCCTACCCGAGCCCTTTGCTTATGCACTGTACTTTGTGAAAGCCATATTGTTTCTTGTCATATATCTTGCTATCACCTAGTTGTTTTTCTTGCTTAGCATAAGTTGTTGGTGCACATAGGTGAGCCTAGTTGTTGTAGGTTTTGTACTTGACAAATTAACCGCTAGGTTTATTCCGCATTTGTTCGAGCATAAACCGTAATTATTTTAAAGCGCCTATTCACCCCCCTCTATGCGACATCCACGATCTTTCAATTGGTATCAGAGCCTCGTCTCTCTTTATAGGGCTTAACCGCCTAGAGAGTAAGGATGTCGACTAGAGGCTTAGGATTCTCTGACACTCTTAGTTTCGATGGCACAAATTTTGATGTTTGGGTAATTCACATGCTTAATCTCTTTAGGGTCATGGACCCAAATTTAGAGCAAATTGTAGATATGGGTTTTTCTCCTCCAAAGGATCCACAAAGATTATCTTTAGAGGATGAGAAAAACTCTTATCTCAATACTAAAGCTTCTAATGTGCTTTTTGATGCTTTGAGCAAAGTAGTTATATTTCAACTCATGCCGTTCCGGGATGCTCATGAGTTGTGGACAAAGCTTCAAGATAAATATGGTGTGTCCAAGAATTGTGGGAATGATTATTCTCCCTCCACCTCCGAACGTGTTGTCTTCTCAACTTCTTCTACTTCACCTACATGTGGTTTGCCACAAGGTAATGATATGGTGAGTAGTGTTGGTCATTGCAATGACGATAGTATGCTTATTGTGGATGATCCTTCATCACTATCTTATTGCAATGCATCTTCTTTGGACTTTAACACTTGGAACACCCTACATGTTTCACATGCTTGTGTTGATAGTCGTTGCATATCATGTAGAAATTGCTTGACTAAAACTCATGATGATATGCTTGCTATGTCTTGTTGCCATGGTAAAAATGCATCTATTTCCTCGAATTGTTGTGCTAACAATGTAGGGGAAACCCAACACCCCATGGAACAAGATGTAGTCTTGAATGGTGCTTCAAGGGATCCTACATCATCATCTTTTGCATTTTGCCTTATGGCTAAGGCTTCAAAGGTATCTCCCACTTTGAATCCCAATATATCTTGTGATGATAGTGATGATGAGAATGATGATGATGTTCAAAATGATGAAGAGAATGATAATGTTGCCTCCTTAAAAATTAAGGGGGAAATGATTTTGAAAGCTCTTCATAAGAATAAAATTGCTCGTTCCAACTTCATGGAAATCATGTCTATTGCCATTGAGGGCAAGAAATATATAGAGGAGTTGGAATCTCATCTAGAGGAGCATGAGGTCACCATTGAGAAAATGGAAGGTCATGAGCGTGATTACACTAATGAGATCGCCGACCTCTCGCAAGCTCTTGAACTTGAACAAACCACCAATGAATCTCTTGAGGAGACTTTTGCTCTAGAACTATCTAGAATAAAGGAATCCCGTGATAGAGCTTTTGAGATGGCTAACGAGTTTGAAACGGAAAATAAGAAGCTTGAAGTTGTGCATGCTAAACTCCTTGAGGATTTTGAGCACCTCAAAAATGGCTCAAGGGTCATTAAGGGTGAGCTCATCAAGCTCACCGAGTCTCATGCTCAACTTAAAGTTTCATATTCTAAAGAGCTTGCCAAGTTGCCTTCTCCTCTTGCTATTATTGATGATGCTTGTGCTACTAACTCTATTTCTAGTGAAGCATCCATTTTGAAGGAGAATGTTGAGCTAAGGGCTCAACTTGAGTTGCTATCTAGCAATTATGGGAGATTGGAAGAACGTCATGTAAAGCTCACAAGCTCTCATGATGATCTTCTAGTATCCCATAATGTGCTAAAGATAGCTCATGATGCTATGATTATCAAGGTAACATCTAGTGAGTCTCATGTGGTCGCTAGCACTACTTCTAGTCAAAATGCTATATTGCCATGTGCTAGTGCTCGTAATTCATCTATGCATCACATTCGTACATCTGGTGATGAATTGCTTTCATTGCCTTGTTGCTCTAACAATGAAGCCTATACTTCCTCTAGTACTTGTGTTGATACTAACCATGTAGATGAAATCAAAGAGCTCAAGGCCCAAGTCTCTTCCTTGAAGAAAGACTTGGAAAAGTGTCATGAAGGGAAGTCCACACTCAACAATATCTTGAGTGTGCAAAAATCCCCCAATTACAAAGGTGGACTTGGATTCATCTCCAACAAGATGAAGAAGTCCAAAATTCATAAGAAGAAGAAGGGCCAAGAACAAGTCAAGAATTCGGCCAAGATTATTTGCTTCAAGTGCAAAATTGAAGGGCACCATGTTAGATCATGCCCATTGAAGAAGAAGCCCATTAGTGACAAGCAACAAGGGAAGCGGTCACAAGTTCATTCTCATGCTCAACCTCAAGTTGAAGAAAGACCATTTCCCAAGAAGACTCAAGTTAATGCTTCTCATGTGGAGAAATCAAGTGAGAAGAAAGTGAAGAGTAGATGTTGCTACTTATGTCATGAGAAAGGTCACGTCGCTTCTTCATGCACTAGTGGTAACTTATCCAACCCAATTATTATTGATGATGTATATTCTCTTGGGAAGGATAAGGTTGGCAATGTGTTTGCCAAGTTTCTTGGGACTCAAAGTGGTGTCAAGAAAAGAACCATTTGGGTAGCCAAGCCTATTGTGACTAACCTCTTAGGACCCAACTTGGTTGGGGACCAACTATCTCAAACTTGATCAATAGGTGTAATTGGAGGATATTGGAGACTTGGATACGTTATGAAGAATTAAGGGGCCTTCATCATTCATATTGTCTCAGGCCAAGTCATTCGGATTATCAAGTTTATATCTTAAATCCAATGTTCCTCCTTGTGGTAACTCGTGCTTAAATTGTTTACATTGAAAGTTACTTGCCCCTTAGCATGTTATGGTTTTGTACATTGCATGTGCTTGTATATGTTGTGCTTCCAATTTGCTTATCTTGAGAAATCAAGTATGTGTATGTTGGTTTGCACATCATGTATGTGTGTGTAGTGGTCTGACCCTTTGTGCATCTTGTTTGTATCTTAGTTGGCTCTTGTGAGAGATTAATGGAACATCCCATTTTGGGGGAGTGATGTGCTTTGTGCACCTCACAACCCTATAAATGTGTGTACATGAGGAATACCATATGGTTTTGATATTACAAGATTATCTAGTCACTATGTGGTATATCTTCTCATGAGAAATTCAAATTCTAAATTGTCAATTAATTATCTCTTGTAGGTTCCTCTTATTGACTCTTGTTTAAATTTTCTTTGGTATCACATTATGGGGGAGTAATGTGCTATGTGCATATTACTAGCCTAGAAAATGTGTACATTTGAGATATAGTCACCTAGAGTTGATATTGTAAATTATATTGTTCCTAGGTGACATGTTAGCTCTACAAGTTACAATTTGCCTGTGTTTGGTGTGAAGATGATGTTGGATATCATTGCGATCTATCACCGGGAATTATTCCCAAATTCTTCTTTTCTCTTGACAATTAGTAATCATTTATGTGGTAGAAATTGTTGATCATCTTTACATTCGCTTTTGCTTTTGTTCGTCCTATTTCTTGCCAAGATTGTATAAACTCCCATTGCCTTCGGTGCCACTTGTGGATCTTGTTGTTTTCTTGATCTTGTCTAGTGTTTGCTAGATATAGTGAAAGTGGTGATCCCATCGTGTGCATTTTGTATTCAAATGAAAATTCGCTATAATGCACAACTCTTGGTGGAGCTATCCTATTTCTATAGAACACTCATCTTGTGATCCATTTCAAGTGTGTGTTGGTGGAAGGCAAGCCGTTTCTTTTTGGTACTTGTGCCATCATGAAACTTTGTAGAGGGCTTGGTTTTGTTTGGAACCATCATCTCTTTTGGGAGTTTGATATCTTTCTTTTTGCGTGTATCAATGGATATCTCATTCCTTGATGTATCCCTTAATGATATCTTCCAAGTGATGATTTCTCCATTTGGTATCTTATTTTCACTTGGTCTTTCTTTTTCATTTGGTATCGGTCCTTGAAAGTCGTGAGCATGCATAGTCATTTCATGTATTTCCTTTGGCATGTTTTCTTTCTTTGACCCAATATATAGGGAAACTCCACCAGGTCTCAATGTGGATGAGATGTGCATGCAATTCATTTTCATTCATATATGCACATATGTATGTGGAATTTGTCCTATGTATTGGTGTTTCTAACTCTTTGGTCCCAATGAGTTTGGGTACCATTTTGTTGTGTTGTTCTTCTAGGAACAATTGGAGATGCACTGGATGCTTGGCTCACTAACAAGGAAGGTGTTGTCACCATGTGCTTATTGGAGTCAAGCTAGGATGATCAACGAACTACTATCCACCTTCAATTGGTATCTACTACATCCTTCCAATGGTATCTCAGTAACATGTATCATCATCTAGTTCATGCACACATTTCTTGCATCAACCTTGTGTAGGTTGTATCATGGCATGTAATTCTTTCTTTCTTGTGATACTTGTTTCCTTTCTCAAAGCATCCCAACAATGATCTCATGTTGCTAGTTGTGATGTCTTTGATGCTCGTGTGGTTGGAACTCATTTATATACAATAAGAACATATCTAGCCATGTGCTATGCCTTCAAGCAAATATCTTATTGGTATATTTATGAATTCCTTGGGGATATCTTATTCATTCCTTTTTGCAACAATTTCGTGTGTACATCCTTCTTTGTGGATTGATATCATCATGATCTTCATCTACCTAGAATCTTATACACTTGAGAGAAGTTGCATATCTAATTGATATCCCCTTCCGTCACGTCCACCTGTTCTTTCGTGTATTATTTCTTTGGTGGCTCCGTGAAGGTGTGTGTCTTGAGTGCGGATCTTATATCGTTGCATCTTGATGCACTCTTTTGTGGTGAAGATCATTTTCCTCATGCTTGTCTTGACAAAGCTTGCCATTTAATTGGTATCCCTCGTCTTGATGAGGCTTTCATTTTCTATCTTCACCATGGGTTGTCACAAGCTTGGTTAATATTTCATTTTTTAGTGAGCTTGTGAATCCATTTGCTTGGTGTGTGTGGGAAGGACATGTCTGTTGGGGAACGTAGCATAATTCAAAAAATTTCTACGTCTTCACCAAGATCCAACTATGGAGACATCTAGCAATGAGCAACTAAGAGTGCATCTACATACCGTTATGAAGATTGCGTGCGGAAGCTTTCAATGAAGCAAGGATGAAGTAGTCGTACTCTTCACGTTCTTCGTCACCGATGATCTAGCGCCGAACGGACGGCACCTCCGCGTTCAACACACGTACGGTGCAGCAACGTCACCTCCTTCTTGATCCAGCAAGGGGGGAGGAGAAGTCGTCAGAGATCCGGCAGCACGACGGCGTGATGACGGGTGCAGTGGAGATCGCAGCAGGGCTTCGCCGGGCTGCCCTGCAAAGGAGTTGGGAGGTGTGACGGGAGGGGGAGAGGCGCCAGGGCTTGGGTGCGGCTGCCCTCTCCCCCACCACATATATATAGGGGGCCAGGGGGGCGCCAGCCCCCTGTAGATCCAATCTGCAAGGGGGGGCGGCGGCCAGGGAGGAGTCCCCCTCCCCCAAGGCAAGTGGTGGCCCCCCTCCCCTTAGGGTTTTATCACTATGCGCATGGGGAGGTGGGGCCCCCTTGTGGTGCGCCAGCCCAGGGGGCTGCACACACCCCCTTGCGGCCTAGGGGCCCCACCGGGATGGGTGGCCCCACCCGGTGGACCCCCGGGGCCCCTCCGGTGGTCCCGGGACGCTCCCGGTGACCCCCGGAGATCACCCGTTGGCCGAAACTGGACTTCCCATATATCAATCTTTACCTCCGGACCATTCCGGAACTCCTCGTGACGTCCGGGATCTCATCCGGGACTCCGAACAACTTTCGGGTTTCCACGTGCATTAATCTCTACGACCCTAGCGTTACCGAACCTTAAGTGTGTAGACCCTACGGGTTCGGGAGACACGTAGACATGACCGAGACTACTCTCCGGTCAATAACCAACAGCGGGATCTGGATACCCATGTTGGTTCCCATGTATTCCTCGATGATCTTCATCGGATGAACCACCGTGTCAAGGATTCACTCAATCCCGTATGTTATTCCCTTTGTCCATCGGTGCGGTACTTGCCCGAGATTCGATCGTCGGTATTCCCGATACCTTGTTCAATCTCGTTATGGCAAGTCTCTTTACTCGATCCGTAATCCATCATCCCATGACTAACCACTTAGTCATATTGAGCTCATTATGATGATGTATTACCGAGTGGGCCCAGAGGTACCTCTCCGTCATACGGAGTGACAACATCCCAGTCTCGGTTCGTACCAACTCAACAGACACTTTCGGAGATACCCGATGCGTACCTTTATAGCCACCCAGTTACGTTGTGACGGTTGGCACACCCAAAGCACTCCTACGGTATCCGGGAGTTGTACAACCTCATGGTCTAAGGAATAAATACTTGACACCGAAAAGCTTATGCATTACGAACTATACGATCTCGTGTTATGCTCAAGTTTGGGTCTTGTCCATCACATCATTCTCCTAATGATGTGATCCCGTTATCACTGACATCTCATGTCCATGGTCAGGAAACCGTGACCATCTGTTGATCAACGAGCTGGCTACTAGAGGCCTACCAGGGACTCATTTTGGTCTATGTATTCACACATGTATCGCTGTTTCCGTACAATACAATTCAAGCATGAATAACAGACAATTATCATGAACAAGGAGATATAATAATAATACTTTTATTATTGCCTCTAGGGCATATCTCCAACAGTCTCCCACTTGCACTAGAGTCAATAATCTAGTTACATTGTGATGAATCGAACACCCATAGAGTTCTGGTGTTGATCATGTTTTGCTCGTGAAAGAGGTTTAGTCAACGGGTCTGCTACATTCAGATCCGTATGCACTTTACAAATATCTATGTCTCCATCCTGAACATAATTCCGGATGGAATTGAAACGGCGCTTGATGTGCTTGGTCTTCTTGTGAAACCTGGGCTCCTTGGTAATAGCAATAGCACCAGTGTTGTCACAGAAGAGAGTCATCGGGCTTGACGCGCTTGGAATGACTCCTAGGTCGGTGATGAACTCCTTCATCCAGACTCCTTCCTGCGCTGCTTCAGAAGCAGCTATGTACTCTGCTTCACATGTAGATGCTGCCACCACGCTTTGCTTGCAACTGCACCAGCTGACTGCCCCTCCATTCAAAATATACACGTATCCGGTTTGTGACTTAGAGTCATCCAGATCTGTGTCGAAGCTAGCATCGACGTAACCCTTTAAGATGAGCTCTTCGTCACCTCCATAAACGAGAAACATATCCTTAGTCCTTTTCAGATACTTCAGGATGTTCTTGACCACTGTCCAGTGTTCCGTACCGGGATCACTTTGGTACCTCCCTACCAAACTTATGGCAAGGTTCACATCAGGTCTGGTACACAGCATGGCATACATGATAGAACCTATTGCCGAGGCATAGGGAATGACACTCATCTTTTCTCTATCTTTTGCCGTGGTCGGCGACTGAGTCTTACTCAATCTCATACCTTGCAAAACAGGCAAGAATCCTTTCTTTGACTGATCCATATTGAACTTCTTCAATATTTTGTCAAGGTATGTACTTTGTGAAAGACCAATGAGGCGTCTCGATCTATCTCTATAGATTTTGATGCCTAATATGTAAGCAGCTTCTCCAAGGTCCTTCATTGAAAAACTTTTATTCAAATAGGCCTTCACATTTTCCAAGAATTCTATATCATTTCCCATCAGCAATATGTCATCCACATATAATATGAGAAATGCTACAGAGCTCCCACTCACTTTCTTGTAAATACAGGCTTCTCCATAAGTCTCTATAAAGCCAAACGCTTTGATCACCTCATCAAAGCGAATATTCCAACTCCGAGATGCTTGCACCAGCCCGTAAATCGAGCACTGGAGCTTGCATACCTTGTTAGCGTTCTCTGGATCGACAAAACCTTCCGGTTGCATCATATACAACTCTTCCTTGAGGAAGCCATTAAGGAATGCTGTTTTGACGTCCATTTGCCATATCTCATAATCATAGAATGCGGCAATAGCTAACATGATTCTGACTGACTTCAACATCGCTACGGGAGAGAAAGTCTCGTCGTAGTCAATCCCTTGAACTTGTCGATAACCCTTAGCGACAAGTCGAGCTTTATAGATGGTCACATTACCATCTGCGTCTGTCTTCTTCTTAAATATCCATTTATTTTCTATGGCGTGCCTATCATCAGGCAAGTCCACCAAAGTCCATACTTTGTTTTCATACATGGATTCTATCTCGGATTTCATGGCTCCAAGCCATTTATTGGAATCTGGGCCCGCCATCGCTTCTTCATAGTTCGAAGGTTCACCGTTGTCTAACAACATGATTTCCAGTACAGGGTTGCCGTACCACTCTGGTGCGGAACGTACCCCTATGGACCTTCGAAGTTCAGTAGTAACTTGATCTGTATCTTCATGATCATTATCATTATTCTCCTCCCTTGTCGGTGCAGGCACCTCAGGAACAGTTTCCTGCGTTGCGCTACTTTCCGGTACAGGAGTGGTGACTATCACCTCATCAAGTTCTACTTTCCTCCCACTCACTTCTTTCGAAAGAAACTCTTTCTCCAGAAAGTATCCATTCTTGGCAACAAAGACTTTGCCTTCGGATCTGTGGTAGAAGGTGTACCCAATAGTTTCCTTTGGGTATCCTATGAAGACGCATTTCTCCGATTTGGGTTCGAGCTTTTCAGGTTGAAGTTTCTTGACATAAGCATCGCAACCCCAAACTTTCAGAAACGACAGCTTTGGTTTCTTGCAAAACCAAAGTTCATATGGAGTCGTCTCAACGGATTTTGACGGAGCCCTATTTAAAGTGAATGCGGCAGTCTCTAAAGCATAACCCCAAAAAGATAGCGGTAAATCGGTGAGGGACATCATAGATCGCACCATGTCCAACAGAGTACGATTTCGACGTTCGGACACACCGTTACGTTGAGGTGTTCCGGGCGGTGTCAATTGTGAAACAATTCCACAGCTTCTAAGGTGTGTGCCAAATTCATGACTTAAATATTCACCCCCACGATCCGATCGTAAGAACTTTATTTTTCTGTCACGTTGATTCTCAACCTCATTCTGAAATTCCTTGAACTTTTCAAAGGTCTTAGACTTGTGTTTCATCAAATAGATATACCCATATCTACTCAAGTCATCCGTGAGGGTGAGAACATAAGGTAGCCTACGCGAGCCTCAACACTCATTGGACCGCACACATCAGTATGTATGATTTCCAACAAGTTGGTTGCTCGCTCCATTGTTCCGGAGAACGGAGTCTTGGTCATCTTGCCCAAGAGGCATGGTTCGCATGTGTCAAATGATTCATAATCAAGAGACTCTAGAAGTCCATCTGAATGGAGCTTCTTCATACGTTTGACACCAATATGACCAAGGCGGCAATGCCACAAGTATGTGGGACTATCGTTATCAACTTTAAATCTTTTGGCATCTACACTATGAATATGTGTATCACTACATTCGAGATTCATCAAAAATAAACCATTGACCAGCGGGGCATGACCATAAAACATATCTCTCAAATAAATAGAACAACCATTATTCTCCGATTTGAAAGAATATCCATCTCGCATAAGACGAGATCCAGAAACAATGTTCATGCTCAAAGCTGGTACTAAATAACAATTATTCAGGTTCAAAACTAATCCCGAGGGTAGATGTAGAGGTAGCGTGCCGACGGCGATCACATCGACCTTGGAACCGTTCCCGACGCGCATCGTCACCTCATCCTTCGCCAGTCTCCGTTTATTCCGCAGCTCCTGTTTTGAGTTACAAATGTGAGCAACTGCACCGGTATCGAATACCCAGGAGCTACTACGAGTGCTGGTAAGGTACACATCAATAACATGTATATCATATATACCTTTGACGTTGCCGGCCTTCTTGTCTGCTAAGTATTTGGGGCAGTTCCGCTTCCAGTGACCCGTTCCCTTGCAATAAAAGCACTCAGTCTCAGGCTTGGGTCCATACTTTGGCTTCTTCCCGGCAACAGGCTTGCCAGGCGCGGCAACTTGCTTGCCGTCCTTCTTGAAGTTCTTCTTACCCTTGCCTTTCTTGAACTTAGTGGTTTTATTGACCATCAACACTTGATGTTCTTTCTTGATGTCAACCTCCGCTGATTTCAGCATCGAATACACCTCGGGAATGGACTTCTCCATCCCCTGCATATTGAAGTTCAGCACGAAGCTCTTGAAGCTTGGTGGGAGCGACTGGAGGATTCTGTCAACGACCGCTTCATCTGGGAGATTCATTCCCAGCTGAGACAAGCGGTTGTGCAATCCTGAAATCTTGAGGATGTGCTCACTGACAGAACTGTTCTCCTCCATCTTACAGCTGTAGAATGCGTCGGAGACATCATATCTCTCGACTCGAGCATGAGCTTGGAAAACCATTTTCAGCTCTTCGAACATCTCATATGCTCCATGGTGCTCAAAACACTTTTGGAGCCCCGATTCTAAACTTTAAAGCATGCCGCACTGAACCAGGGAGTAATCATCACTACGCGACTGTCAGGCGTTCAAAACGTCTTGGGTCGCCGGGAGAGCGGGTGCATCACCTAGCGGTGCTTCTAGGACATAAGTTCTCTTGGCAGCTATGAGGATAATCCTCAGGTTACGGACCCAATCCGTATAGTTGCTACCATCGTCTTTCAGCTTGGTTTTCTCTAGGAACGCGTTGAAGTTGAGGGAAACCTGAGCGTGGGCCATTTGATCTACAAGAGATATTGTAAAGAATTTAGACTAAGTTCATGATAATTAAGTTCATCTTAATCAAATTTTAATGAACTCCCACTCAGAATGACATCTCTCTAGTCATCTAAGTGATACACGATCCGAATCGAGTAGTCCGTGTCCGATCATCACGTGAGACGGACTAGTCAAAAACGGTGAACATCTTCATGTTGATCGTATCTTCTATACGACTCGTGTTCGACCTTTCGGTCTTCCGTGTTCCGAGGCCATGTCTGTACATGCTAGGCTCGTCAAGTGAACCCTAAGTGTATCGCGTGTGTAAATCTGTCTTACACCCGTTGTATGTGAACGTTAGAACCTATCACACCCGATCATCACGTGGTGCTTCGGAACAACGAGCTTTAGCAACGGTGCACAGTTAGGGGAAACACATTACTTGAAAATTTAGTGAGAGATCATCTTATTTACTACCGTCGTTCTAAGTAAACAAGATGCAAAAACATGATAAACATCACATGCAATCAATTATAGTGACATGATATGGCCAATATCATCTTGCTCCTTGGATCTCCATCTTCGGGGCACCATGATCATCTTGTCACCGGCTCGACACCATGATCTTCATCATCATGATCTCCATCATCGTGTCTTGAGGAAGTCGTCACGCCAATTATTACTTCTACTACTATAGCTAACGTTTAGCAACGAAGTAAAGTAATTACATGGCGTTATTCAGTGACACGCAGGTCATACAATAATAAAGACAACTCCTATGGCTCCTGCCGGTTGTCAAGTTCATCGACATGCAAGTCGTGATTCCCTATTACAAAAACATGATCAATCTCATACATCACATATATCATTCATCACATATTCGTTCTTGGCCATACCACGTCACAAAACACATGCTGCAAAAACAAGTTAGACGTCCTCTAATTGTTGTTGCAAGTTTTACGTGGCTTCTATAGGATTTCTAGGAAGAACGTTTCTTACCTATGCCAAAACCACAACGTGATTTGTCAACTTCTATTTACCCTTCATAAGGACCCTTTTCATCGAATCCGATCCGACTAAAGTAGGAGAGACAGACACCCGCTAGCCACCTTATGCATCTAGTGCATGTCTGTCGGTGGAACCAGTCTCACGTAAGCGTACGTGTAAGGTCGGTCCGGGCCACTTCATCCCACAATACCGCCGAATCAAGATTGACTAGTAACGGTAAGAAAGTTGAACAAGATCATACGCCCACAACTGCTTTGTGTTCTACTCGTGCCAAGATGCTACGCATAAAACCTAGGCTCAGATGCCACTGTTGGGGAACGTAGCATAATTCAAAAAATTTCTACGTCTTCACCAAGATCCAACTATGGAGACATCTAGCAACGAGCAACTAAGAGTGCATCTACATACTGTTATGAAGATTGCGTGCGGAAGCTTTCAACGAAGCAAGGATGAAGTAGTCGTACTCTTCACGTTCTTCGTCACCCATGATCTAGCGCCGAACGGACGGCACCTCCGCGTTCAACACACGTACGGTGCAGCAACGTCACCTCCTTCTTGATCCAGCAAGGGGGGAGGAGAAGTCGTCAGAGATCCGGCAACACGACGGCGTGATGACGGATGCAGTGGAGATCGCAGCAGGGCTTCGCCGGGCTGCCCTGCAAAGGAGTTGGGAGGTGTGACGGGAGGGGGAGAGGCGCCAGGGCTTGGGTGCGGCTGCCCTCTCCCCCACCACATATATATAGGGGGCCAGGGGGGCGCCAGCCCCCTGCAGATCCAATCTGCAAGGGGGGGCGGCGGCCAGGGAGGAGTCCCCCTCCCCCAAGGCAAGTGGTGGCCCCCCCTCCCCTTAGGGTTTTATCCCTATGCGCATGGGGAGGTGGGGCCCCCTTGTGGTGCGCCAGCCCAGGGGGCTGCACACACCCCCTTGCGGCCTAGGGGCCCCACCGGGATGGGTGGCCCCACCCGGTGGACCCCCGGGGCCCCTCCGGTGGTCCCGGGACGCTCCCGGTGACCCCCGGAGATCACCCGTTGGCCGAAACTGGACTTCCCATATATCAATCTTTACCTCCGGACCATTCCGGAACTCCTCGTGACGTCCGGGATCTCATCCGGGACTCCGAACAACTTTCGGGTTTCCACGTGCATTAATCTCTACGACCCTAGTGTTACCGAACCTTAAGTGTGTAGACCCTACGGGTTCGGGAGACACGTAGACATGACCGAGACTACTCTCCGGTCAATAACCAACAGCGGGATCTGGATACCCATGTTGGTTCCCACGTGTTCCTCGATGATCTTCATCGGATGAACCACCGTGTCAAGGATTCACTCAATCCCGTATGTTATTCCCTTTGTCCATCGGTGCGGTACTTGCCCGAGATTCGATCGTCGGTATTCCCGATACCTTGTTCAATCTCGTTATGGCAAGTCTCTTTACTCGATCCGTAATCCATCATCCCGTGACTAACCACTTAGTCATATTGAGCTCATTATGATGATGTATTACCGAGTGGGCCCAGAGGTACCTCTCCGTCATACGGAGTGACAACATCACAGTCTCGGTTCGTACCAACTCAACAGACACTTTCGGAGATACCCGATGCGTACCTTTATAGCCACCCAGTTACGTTGTGACGGTTGGCACACCCAAAGCACTCCTACGGTATCCGGGAGTTGTACAACCTCATGGTCTAAGGAATAAATACTTGACACCGAAAAGCTTATGCATTACGAACTATACGATCTCGTGTTATGCTCAAGTTTGGGTCTTGTCCATCACATCACTCTCCTAATGATGTGATCCCGTTATCACTGACATCTCATGTCCATGGTCAGGAAACCGTGACCATCTGTTGATCAACGAGCTGGCTACTAGAGGCCTACCAGGGACCCATTTTGGTTTATGTATTCACACATGTATCGCTGTTTCCGTACAATACAATTCAAGCATGAATAACAGACAATTATCATGAACAAGGAGATATAATAATAATACTTTTATTATTGCCTCTAGGGCATATCTCCAACAATGTCATGCACCTTGTATCTCAACTATTAAAGACTATGTTGATGCTTAATGCTCATCCTAATATTGGTCTTCTCAAGTGCTTTGCCATGACACACACACACGCACATCTTTTTGGTTGAGCCTATTTCCAAGTTGCCTCTTTTATATATTGCTCAACCATTTGGTTGTTGCAAGTGTTAGGCTTTGTTCCCTACATGCTCACTTGCACTTGTTGTGAGTTTCTATTGATTTTGGGGGAGTGATGCTCCTATTTTGTGCACTTGTTATCCTAATGCTAATAATCTAAGGAGTGCACAAATCACGGGGAGCTTCACTAGTGTCTTTTAGAATGCTCCGTTGGTCTCTTGCACTTGTCGTGAGGTTCTATTGATCTTGGGGGAGCGACGATCCTATTTTGTGCTCGTTGTACCAAATACAAAACTAAATTGTGCACAAAACATGGGGAGCTTCTCTAGTTTCTCTAGTACACTTCTTTGCTCATATCATAATATCTTTTATTCCCGTGGCTCGTATGATCATTGGTCTAGCTGGTTCAATTGGTATCTTTTGATAGCTTGCTTCAATTGGTGTCCTTTGATTGTTTGATTGCGTGTCTCTCTCTTTGTTATGTCTTTGTGGCATATCATTCTTTTGCAATCTTTGGGCCTCAATATAGTTTGTCTTCCTCCAAGCATTTACCGTTGGATATGTGTATTGCATTCCACTCTCTAGTTGAGAAATACACAATTTATGGAGGAACACAAGTTATATTGGCCTTCTAAGTCTTTCGCCCATTTTGGCAATCGATGCCAATGGGGGAGAAGTTTTAGAGAATTTTGTGGAGAAGTTTAGAGAGTCATCTCTTCTTGCTTTGGTTTTGTTCCTAAGATTTTGCATCTCATGCACATACATTAGTGTTGCATGGTATGGTGATGCATAATTCCTTATATAAACTCTCTTGAAAGTGATTGTCATCAATTACCAAAATGGGGGAGATTGAAAGAACATGCGATGCCCCCATGTTTAGTTTTGGTAATTGATGAAAATATCTATGGACTAATGGTTGCCTTGAGTTATATTTCAAGGGTTTGTCCATAGGCTTTTCTTGGAGTCCATGTGTTGGTTTCAAGGAGAGTTTGTGATGACCAATGTGCTAGTAAGGAATTATCCAAAGATTGGTCTTGTGAGTGTTGAGCTTATTGCAAGCATATCTTGAAGAAGAAGAGTGTGTGATCATTCATGTTTACCTCCAAGACATTATCCAAATGAAGAGAGTTGGAAAGATTCAAGGTTGATCAAGACTAAGTACATAGAGTGTTTCAAGTTTATCAACACATAAAGCGTAGAAGATGTACCGAGAGGGATCAAGTGATCCCATGGTATGGTAAGCATTGTCAATTACGCTTTGTGTACTAACCCATGGTCTTTGTGAGAGTTCTATGTGGGGTTAGGTTATATTCCATGGGCTTGCGTTAAGAGGAAGATCACATACAACCCATGGAGGATGACATCAAATCAAGGTTGTGGTGTGCAAGTTCAAGTGATGCATCACGAGGAGATCAAGTGCTTGAAGCTTGCCTTCCATTGTGGTGACAATGGACTTGTGAAGATATGCCGAAGAGTGGCTCACCCATAGTGGAGTATGGGGGAGCAATCTACTAGTCTTCACCGAGCCAACGCAATCAAGAAAGGTGGTCCTACTTGAGGAAGTCAAGATCGTCTACATCAAGCTCAAGTGGACTTTGTGCAAGGCAAAGGTTTGCCCTTGATAGGTTCTCTATTTTACCGGTCTCATGGTGGTAGTTTGGAGACCGGGTTATAGGATCAATTGCCGTACTATCAAGGGGGCTCTCAAGTGAGTAGCTTGATCATATCATTCGTAGAGAGCTCAAACCATTGCATGCTTGCATCATATTTCTTGGTTCTTGTTTGGTTTTCTTCTTGTGAGATTTGGAGCTTATTGTCATCTTCTTGACAAGCTTGAGTTCATCAAAAACGGAGTTCACATGCTTCTTCTATTGCATTTTCGGTGTTGGAGGTTTTACCGGTCTCTTTTGAGGAAGGGTTCTCACCATTTTCTTATGGGCCTTTTCTCATTTGCTTCTTATTGTTATTTCTATCAAGATTGTGTTAGGCCATGTCGTTAGCTTTCCAACAAACTTGGTTTCGTTGAATTCGGAGTCCGTTTGCAAAAGTTATGTCAGTTTTGGTGTCCCCACAAGGGCTGTAGCGGTACTACCGCAAATTGGAGGGGATGTAATTTTTACTTCCGTGGCTACTTCCACTCCGGACCAAAATCTCGTCACAAGTTCAGCGGTGGTAGGCACGGATGTAATTTTTTAGTACCGCTCTCAAGCAGTAGTACCGCTACCCTTAGCAGTAGTACCGCTACCCCTAGTGGTAGTACCGTGAGGTCAAGCGGTACTACCGCTCCGACGGTTCTTCTGGCCTTTTTCCCTCCTCGCTGTTGTGTTTCAAAGGGCTACTACCGCCCTAGCGGTAGTACCGCTCCTTGGAGCGGTAGTACCGCTCGGTGCGGGCTGTGAGCATAACAGTTGGATTTTTCCCCACTTAAAAAAGGGGGGTCTTCTTCCCCAATGAACATTATCCTTCAAGCTCGTGTTCTTCCCCCATTGTTGACCTTCTTCGAGCTTGATATCTCTCAATCCCTCCATGGATTCTTGATAGTTTTTGGGGGGAAAGAGAGAGGAGATCTAGATCCACATTTCCACCAATCACTTTCTCCTCTAGGTGAGGGGAACCCCTTGGATCTAGATCTTGGAGTTCTTGGTGTTCTCCTTCTTGTTCTTCCTCTCTTTTCCCTCCCTAGCATTAGTTGCTTTGGTGGGATTTGAGAGAGAAGGACTTGGGCACGCCGTGTGCCCTTGCCATTTCATTTGGTGCATCGGTTTGAGTTCTCCACGGTGATACGTGGAAATGAAGTTTGAGAAGCTTATTACTCTTGGGTGTTTGGGCACCCTAGATCTTGTTCCTCTTGGGTGCCTTGGCGTCCTAGACGGTTGGTGTTGTTCGGAGCTCAATCATTGTGGTGTAAAGCTCCGGGCAAGCGTCGGGGTCTCCAATTAGGTTGTGGAGATTGCCCTGAGCAATTTGTCGGGTACCGGTGACCGCCCCCAAAGGTTGCCAACGTGTACGGGTTCGGTGACCGCCCCCAAGGGTTGCCATTTGTACGGGTTCGGTGACCGTCCTCAAGGGTCCCTTAGTGGAATCACGACATCTTGCATTGTGCGAGGGCGTGAGGAGATTACGGTGGCCCTAGTGGCTTCTTGGGGAGCATTGTGCCTCCACAACGCTCCAAACGGAGATTAGCATCCGCAAGGGTGTGAACTTTGGGATACATCGTCGTCTCCGCGTGCCTCGGTTATCTCTTACCCGAGCCCTTTACTTATGCACTATACTTTGTGATAGCCATATTGTTTCTTGTCATATATCTTGCTATCACCTAGTTGTTTATCTTGCTTAGCATAAGCTGTTGGTGCACATAGGTCAGCCTAGTTGTTGTAGGTTTTGTGCTTGACAAATTAACCGCTAGGTTTATTCCGTATTTGTTCAAGCCTAAACCGTTATTATTTTAAAGCGCCTATTCACCCCCCCTCTAGGCGACATCCACGATCTTTCACTCTTTGTAACTGATGGATTGGGATGGACTTGGATGGGCCATGTTATTTGCTTACAGACAGTCTGTGCACTAACTCAACTCAGCTATCCTATCGTTCAAGGGTTTTCTCGCGTCGCTGTCACCGCCGCGATCTGAGAAATTTAGGTGCCCTTGCCTCTGGCTGCCATCTTGACGCCGAGAGATGGGGAGACCTCAGATCTTCAAGATCTCCCTTCCCATTTGAGTGTGGTCTACATTCCTTGGTGACTCTCTCCCTCCCTTCCCATTCGGAGGAATCGTAGCCCACCATCGCCTAAGAGGATCTCGACTTGATGCATAGATGGTCATTGTTGTATTTCACCGATCGCAGATCTGATCACTTTGTTTTTTTTCTTGCCTACACACTAATTTGGTCTTATATGACTTTGCTATTTGCCGACAGGTTTTTGTCTGCGTGGGTTAATTTGGCTGTGTGCATCCACCCTTTGTCAAAAATATATTTACCTAATAATAATAAAGCAAATTGGGTTTCTGGTCGTCCGTCATTAAAATTACCCTCTGCTACCTCTTGAGCTTGCGTTGTATTCCCTCGAAGAGGAAAGGGAGATGCAACATAGTAGCGTAAGTATTTCCCTCAGTTTTTGAGAACCAAGGTATCAATCCAGTAGGAGACCACGCACCAGTCCCTCGCACCTGCACAAACAAATAAGAACTTCGCAGCCAACGCGATAAGGGGTTGTCAATCGCTTTACGGTCACTTACGATAGTGAGATCTGATAGAGATGATAATTATATTTTTGGTATTTTTTAGTATAGAAACAGAAAGTAAAGAAAGCAAATAAACAACGGTGGCAAAAATAGGCTAGTTGACGGGAAAGTAAAATGATAAAGATAGACCCGGGGGCCATAGTTTTCTCTAGTGGCTTCTCTCATGATAGTGATATTCTACGGTGGGTAAACAAATTACTGTCGAGCAATTGATAGAAAAGTGAATAATTATGAGACTATCTAGGCATGATCATTGTATATAGGCATCACGTCCAAGACAAGTAGACCGACTCTTGCCTGCATCTACTACTATTACTCCACACATCGACCGCTATCCAGCATGCATTTAGTGTATTGAGTTCATACAAACAGAGTAACACCTTAAGCAAGATGACATGATGTAGATGGATAAACTCAAGCAATATGATGAAAACCCCATCTTTTTATCCTCGATGGCAACAATACAATACGTGCCTTGCTGCCCCTACTGTCACTGGGAAAGGACACCGCAAGATTGAACCCAAAGCCAAGCACTTCTCCCATTGCAAGAACTATAGATCGAGTAGGCCAAACCAAACCAATAATTCGAAGAGACTTGCAAGGATATTATGAGCACACATAAAAAGTTCAGAGAAGAAACAAATATCTTTCTTAGATAATCTTGATCATAAACTCACAATTCATCGGATCTCGACAAACACACCGTAAAAATAGATTACATCGAATAGATCTCATCGAAGACCGAGGAGAACTTTGTATTGAGATCCGAAGAGAGAGAAGAAGCCATCTAGATACTAGCTATGGACCCGAAAGTCTGAGGTAAACTACTCACAACTCATGGTGAGGGCGATGATGATGATAATGAAGGCCTCCGTGATGGATCCCCCTCCCGGAACAGGCTCCAAGATGGGATCTCCACGGGAATAGCAGCTACGGCGGTGGAATTAGGGTTTTCTCTCTGCGTATGGAGTTTCTGGGGTACGTAGGTATATATAGGAAGAAGAGGGGCACCAGGGGCCACAGGGGCTGCCCTCGAGGCAGGGGGCGCGCCCCCCACCCTCGAGGGTGGTCCCCCTGTCCTTTGGCTTGGCCCCGAAGTCTTTCGTGCGTGATTTCCTCCAAAAATATCTCATGCGAAGGTTTTATTCCGTTTGAACTCCGTTTGATATTCCTTTTCTGCAAAACCCTGAAATAGGCAAAAAAAACCCAGCAATCTGGACTGGGCCTTTGGGTTAGTAGGTTAGTCCCAAAAATTATATAAAAGTGAATGATAAAGCCCATTAAACCTTCAAGACTTCATAAATAATAGCATGGAACAATAAAAAATTATAGATACATTGGAGACGTATCACCCTCCATGTTTGTTAAAATTACCCACCAATACCACCCGTAAATGAGAAAACGATTCAATTTTTCGGACCAAAAATCGCCGCCTCCTTCGTTGTTTTAGATGGGCGCGACCAGAAGTAGTCATAGAGCGATTGGAAGCAGAGTGGTTGGCTGATCGCTCCTCTAGCGAGGAGACTACGGTTCGATTCCCATCTTACACAATTTTTATCTTTTTTTTCTCACGCATGTTCTACCAATATATGCGTTCATGGGCCGGCTCATGTGCGGGGCTTCACTCCCCTTTTTTTCATTTTATTTTTTTGTCTCTTCTTTTCTCATTCTATTTTCTTTTTCTTTCTTCCTTCTTCTTTAAATTAAGTCGGGATTTTAATATCCTAAAGTTGTAATTTTTCAAAAATAAATTTGAGAAATCATAAAATATATGTGAATTAAAACTGTTTAGAAAATCTTAAAATATATGTGAATTAAAAATGTTTAGAAAATCATAAAAAATTTGCAGATTAAAAAAATGTTGGTGGTTTTGCAAAACTGTTCGCAAAATTATAAAAAACAAAATTTGAAAAAAATGGTTGGCAAATAAAATCATGTTCATGATTTTATAAACATGACCGTGTATTCAAGACATATTTGGGAATCTAAAAAAATGTCCATGACATTTTAGAAAATGTTCACAAAAATAAAAATAAATATTTGTTTCTTAAAATTCGTTCTCCAATTTTTTTAAAGTTCATTGACTTAAAAAAATGTTGAGTCGAAAAATGTTAATGAATTCGAAACCAGTTCATACATTTAATTTTTTTTTGTAAACAGAACTAATGTTTATGATTTTTTTGAGAAAAATAAAAATTTCAAAAACAAAAATGTTTGTCGATTAAAAAAACTGTTCACTGATTCAAAAGTATTTTATGTCTAGGATTTTATTAGTTTTTCGAACGTCTTTATATTTCTTGGCGTTGGGAGTAGTTCGTGGTCAATGAGATTTGTTTTAAAAGTTTTAAACATTCCCTTGCGCAACATAATGATAAGTGTGGCATGCACTGACAAACTCATAGCTTTGGGATTTAGCACGTCGAATGCATTGTGATCACGTGGACATCGTGACCATCATCGGCTAGGGTGAGAAAAAATGGCAACATGGTGAGCAATTGTGTGAAAATAGAGTACACTCATATATTAGGATATTGAGTCATACTTATTTGGTTAGCCATAATATTTTATCTTCCATTGCAACGCACGGGCATATTTGCTAGTAAAGTAAAAAAGACATTGATGTCCTTGTACATAGCGGCTAGGAATAATTTCCAGTCCCATCGGCGGTTACGCCCTCGATTCCTGGCGTCCGGAGCCGCAGCGACGCAAAGAAAGGCAGTGAGCGCTTGCCCCTTTTCCCCCAACGAGATTTAGCGCCCATGGTTAGCGCCAGCGTTGGAGCAGATAACGCTTGGGGATTTTTAAACATTTTGCTATTTATTTTTTCCGTCTAAGCTCCTAGATAAACGTCTACCATTGGAGTACATGCTCTTAGAAGCCATTGGAAGGGCAAAAAGGGAAAACGAAAGGGAGAAAAAGAACAGTATCAGCCCGTTCGTTCCACGACTGCACCAGCGCCGACGGCCACCCCTACCGACGGCGCCGCATTCCGTTCGCCCGCTCGCCGCCCTCTCTCCGGATTTCGTACTTCTTCCACGGTCCGCCGTCCAGCCCTACCCCTGGCTAGCTCCTCCCGGTGATCGACGGCGGCGCTCAGGCACGGCTCCTCCGGGAGGAACGGTGAGCGCCCCTAAATCTTCTTGCTTTCTCTCCGAAAAGAGATCCTGCTACCAAATTTCAGTTTGGTCTGCATTCCTTGATTAGTGACGCGTGGAGTTGTTGGTCCGGTTAATGCTTGGCTTTGTGAAGTCACCTGACCACGAGTCTTAGTAGTGATCTAACTGATAATGCTTTCTCACAATGCACTTATATGGTTCGGTGTCTGGATATTTGTTACCAATAATTTGTTTTCATGCTTATTTACTTTAGTTGGATTCCTTGATTGCAAGGCCAAGATACACAGAGGAGATGTTTGCCTGGTTGATTGAGACTCACTTGGCTCTTTCTTGGAGGAGGCAAGTCAAAATGAGCATTTGAGGTTTTGCCTGAACTTTGTTTGACTGAAGAAAATTACTGATCTTTTTTTCTTAAATGCTAGTCCTATTCTGGTCTGTCATAGAGATTCTTCTTGTCCAGTGTACATTGAAGATATCTTCCAGATCATGGACTTGCCACTTTCGACATGTGTCCAATAGGTCGGCCCCCCAGGAAGAGCAGCGACTGCAGCAGCCTGGCGAGAGAGCCAACTGGTGACTGCCGTGGCGACGTTCATCTTCTGGCCGCATCTTGTGGCCCGGGGCTACGTGCGTGTAAGGAGAATGCTGCCTTATATCGTTGCTGCTGCCAAAATCAGAATGTTTGGCCGTGATGTTCAGCATTTTTTTTAGCATGGTTTCAGTTTTCTTTGACACACTGTGGTTCTATACACACATACATCACATTCACAATGCTGTGTCCTGCACTCGACCTGACCTTGTAGATTGCTTTTTTTTTCTTGTTCACACAGTCTTGCATACGTTGAATAGCTCAACTCAGTCTCCATCGCAAAATAGAAAAGAGATAAATTCACTCATAGTACTACTGTTTATTGGTCACTTAGTTCATTACCACATAATACTACACAAATAACAAGAATTTAAGTAGAGTAGTCGAAACTCTGTACTGGTTAAGTAGTTTGTGAATCTTGCTGTGTTGGTGGTAGGTCAATTGGAAGAAGCATAATAACATGCTTTGGCATATAAAGAAACTAAAAAATGGTTCCAAAGTCAAGTTATTTGGTCAAAACAATTATCAAAATAGGATTTACAGATTTGACAAAATTGAAAGAAGGGGGGGGGGGTTATTTTTGACAAATATAAACTGTGCAAAAACAACCCCGTTAAATATATTACAAGAAAGTGTACTAAAATAAAAAAAATGAAAATTTAGAAATATAAGGATATTCATGTTTTTTTAGAATCAGGTATGACAAAATAAAAAAATGGAAATAAATTATATATGCTTTAACAAACATCATAATTTAAAACACATGGTTTCCAAAAATTAAATTATCTACTAGGAAAACAATTATGCTTACTACAGTTGTGGTTCCTCACTGCCACTCTCAGCTGCGGACCAGAGAATCAGGGAGAGGGGATACACTCGTCTGATACTCTAATTCTATTCAGTTTAAGGAGAATCAGGGAGCAGTAAGAAGGTCAAGGCAATTCTATTCTGTTCGATCCAGTTTTTTCTGGCCCCTTTCAATCAGGAAGAAGGCCTTTCCCATCTCCTACCCAACTTAGCACATGTGCATTTGTGTCTGCGTGGCATAGGACAGATCGGCTGGGCCAACGTTACACGGCCCAGCACATGCGCACCCTTGCTTACATTATGGAGAAAATCCCTTATTTGACACTACCTTAAAATAAGGTTCCCTATTTGGCCTTGGAGAAAATTTTCTTCCCTATTTGACATCTACTCTAAATTTCTTTCCCAATATGACACTCTACTGCATTTCGTTAACTAACAGTGTTAAAGACATACATGAAGAGACCTTTTTACCCCTGGTGCATCTGGTGACCAAAAATATGTGACAATATCTGCAGTTATTGTTACATATTTGGTCATGTTATAAATGACCAATTAAGACCCCATAATTTGGTCACCGAACAGATTTCAATCCAAAAGTTGTCCTCTGATTTTAATTCAAAAAAGAGAAAATTTGGGCAGAACCTCCTCCGTAATTTGATCCCGTATCTCACACAATTTATATATATACATACAAAATGCATCACATGCTAAGCCTTTTGCTTCTTGTGCTCATTGAAGGGCTTGCAGGGTTAATGTTTTGTTTCTTGTGCACATTGCTGGGCTGTCTTGTGACACCATAGGAATCTTTTCACCGCACTCTTTCTTTTCACTCTTGCTCCTAACCTTGACATGAACATTTATTTCATCACCGGGCACAGGAAACTCGATGGAAATTGGCTCCCGCTGATTTGAGACGGTTATTGGGCTGCACTTATACATGTATGGCAGCAGTATTATTTAGCAAGTGGAAAAAAATTATACATAACATGTGAACTAGAAACAAAACAATACCTCTTGGATTGAACTGATTCGGATTTTCCCCATTTTCCCTTTTTGTTTGTATTCTCCAAGCTTTCGCTATGGTCAGAAGGAAGCAATCAGAATACAGAACAAGTTTTGGTTTAGTCAAATATGTAAATCTAAACTAGTTGTAATCACCTTTTTGATGCTCCAGCATTAGAGTTAGCATGTTTGCCCTTTTTCTTAGTTGTAGTTTCCAAGCTTTGGCTATAGCGAGCAGAAAGCTACTTAGAATTGAACGTTGTTTTCATGTAATCATGAGCATAAGTGTAAAATTACTATCCTTGGGGCAAAACACATTATTGTTGGTGCTCCATCCACCAAGGCACAATGGATACCTCATCTGTTTTGGTTGTCTTTGCCCTTTTCTTTGGTGGTTCTCTACACGAGCAATAGGAAAGTAGTGAGCACTTTAGTTGGAAGAATAATGCAAGAATGAGTAAATCTATATTAAGCCACCGCCGCTGCTAGGGTTCAGGTGGCGACTCGAGACAGAGACGTGAGGGACGACATGTTCGGGATGGGATTGGTTTTTTGGTTCGATGTAGGATCCAGACTAGCGGAGGGGTATTTTGGTCCACCTGATTTTTTACAGAATGGTCTAACAGAACCAACATTGGTGTCAGATAAGGAAAGAAATTAAGACTGGATGTCAAATAGGGATTTTTTTTTCTCAGGGGCCAAATAAGGAACCTCATTTTAGGTTAGTGTCAAAAATGAAATTGTCTCTACATTGTGTGTATCCCCTTGTTCGTCAGCCCCCAGTCTCCACCCCCTGGTCCGAGAGATAAAGGAGCGGAGCCGCCGGCGACCCCATCCCGCCGCCCCGTCCGGCGGAGAGAAGCCACCCACCGGCGATTCGAGGTCTGCAAACCCTTCTCCTTCCTCTTCCTCTCCATCCAATCCTTCTTCCTTCGTCTTCTTAAATTTTCCCTGCTATAAAACCCTAGCCGGATTTCCCCTTCTGATTGAACCCTAATATTCCTCCCCTGCTGCAGCTGTTGAGAGGGAGGAGAAGAGATGACGGATCCTGCTGCGAAGATTCCGCAAGACCAAGGGTAAAATTTCCCATCTAGTTCCTCTCACTCTTCATTTTATGTATGCTATGCTGTGCTGGATCTACTCCTTCCATTTCTTTTTACTCTGCGTATCTGAAGTCAAACTTTGTGAAGTTTTACCAGCTTTATAAGAAAATATATCAACATTCACAATCCGAAACCAATATCATTACATGCATCATGAAAATAATTTTTATATTATATAAATTTGTGTTGTAGATCTTAATATATTTTTGTATATTTGGTCAAATTTAAGAAAGTTTGACTTCACTCAAATCTTATATACAAAGTAAAAAGAAGCAGAGGCAGTACATATGTGTGAGAGCAACTACTTACTTTGTGTATGCTATGCTGGATGGATGTACGTATGTGTGCTAGATCATGTGTGCTAGATCGTTGGAGAAACCAGTCAATTGATTACATTTTCTTTTTTGTGTCAGTGTCGATCCCACTGCTAGCTCTCCATGTGTGGATGGAAATAGGCTGCTGTGTTCCAGGCCGCCAGTTGACCCGGTGTCTGATGTGCTCGGAGATGACAACCTGCTCATCAAGATCCTCATCCGCCTCCCTCCAAAGCCGTGCTCTCTCCCCCGCGCATCCCTTGTATGCAAGCAGTGGGGGAGCATCCTCACTGAGCCTGAGTTCTGCAAACGCTTCCGCAAGCACCACCGGAAACCTCCTCTGCTCGGCTTCTTTAGAGGGTATGCTAAAAATTTCATTCCTGCCATGGACTCGCCTAACCGCATCCCTGCTGCCCGCTTTTCCCTGCCCAAGAGCAGCACACCCTACCACCAAAATGAAGCATACATGGGCTGCCGCCACGGCCTCTCTCTCGTAATCAACACGCATAAGCGTGAGATCATCGTGTGGGATCCCCTCACAGGTGAAGAGCGCATCGTGGCTTTTCCACCAGGGTGCACGTTGGGGCGTTACTGGGCCTGGCATGGCGCTGTATTGTGCGTCGATGCCGAAGATGGGCATGTCCACGGAGATTGCTTCTTAAGCCCATTTAAATTGGTTTTGATCTACGCTGACTACACTACACCGGCATTTTGTTCTGTCTATGACTCGGCGTCTGGTGTTTGGGGAAATATTTTCTCGACGATGACGATTACAGCTGGAATGTCTTGGTTAAAAAAGCCCAGCATCCTTGTCGGGAATGAACTTTGCTTCTTGATTCGTGGAGGTGATGTCCTTGTGTTTGATTTTGAAATGCAAAGTCTTGGTCTGATCAAGAAGCCGGTAGAAAACCGTGGTACCGATGACTGGTGTTTTCAGATCTTACGGATGGAGAATGATGGACTTGGCCTCGCTGTTTTGTTGGACCTCACTATCAAATTATGGGAGAGGAAATCTAACTGTGATGGTGTTTTTGAATGGGTGCTGCTGCAGAAAACCATTCCACTTGAGGGTATGGTTCCAACGAGAATGGATTCTGTACTTTTCGTCGGGTATGATGAGGACGCGAATGTGATTGTTCTCACTACTATTACTGGCAACTTCACACTCCAACTCGACTCAATGCAGATTAAACATATTGTCAAAAGAAACAATATATGTCATGACACCTTTTATCCCTACAGGAATTTCTATACTCCAGGTAATGCCCCTATCTACATTGCACAAGCAAAAAAGTCCAATTAGTTTGTTTCGCTCGTATTCATTCCAGCTACCTTTGGTACGTTATTGCGGTAACATTGTTCCTGTTATTAGGATTCAGCTAGATACATACAAATACACTGTCTTATTTGTTCCTCTGTTGATCCGGTCATCTTATCGTTATCTAGTTTCTTATTATTATAGAGCTTCATTAAAGCTAGAAAGGGAATACAGATATTGCTTTGATGCCTGGCCATTGCTAAAGGCTAAATACGATTATGTGCTTGTAATGATCTTTTCATCAGGGGGTTTCTAAAAATTAGGAAGTGGCAATAGCTGCAGTGGAACATCTGGAGGCGGCTTAAAGCTTGTTATGTTTTCTTATTCACTATTTTTCCTTGCAAGATTAAAATTTAACTTGATAATTCTTCATAGAAATCATCAATTCGTAATACCATGTGCTCTATTTTTATCCAAGAGTAGTACTAGTTCATTAATTTCATGTGGTACTATGTAATGCTTTTTTTGGAACTCTGGTTTCCCAATCCGTGCATATTTTATTTTGGCCTTATGGTCATAACTTGTACAAAACTCACTCGACAATAATTCTGGATAAATGCATTTTCTCTGAACGTGTAATCAATTTTAGCATTCTTTTTGGACCTGGCGATATATGTGGCTTCATTTTCTATTCTGGACTCAACTTCTCTTGGAATTTTCATATGGTTTGGGCTTCTTTTGCTTGTAGGCAGGAGAGTTGGGACGAAAGGTGCGGATCTGGAACTGTCAACACACTAGATCTGCTAATGTGCTATCTTGGTCAAACAACTTAGGTAATTTTATCTTCTCATATTTCTTTTTTCTTGTTGGTTAACCAATTTACAATATGCATTTTCAAGAAGCATGCCTTTGTGCCATTTTTGGTTTGTACTCTGAGCCTCACATATGGCTTGGCACACAAAAGTAAATATAGAATGAGTTGACAATCTTAAAAGTTCAGTTTGTTTGCCTGAGATGATAGGCGGTGAGTCACCGATCTCGTAATTTCTACTGGAATCGTGCGTAGTTTTATAGCAAAAATCTTGAAAACATGTCAGCATATAGGTGCCAATGCAAACTAAATGTTCCCTTATTGTTGTTCTCTGTTTGTAGTATTAGCTTGTATACTGGGATGATTCAGCTTTGGATATTTTTTTGTATAAACTGCACTACGGCAAAGTTAATGCTTATTTTGGGGGATCATATAAAATTTGTTTTGCTGTGAGAGAGCATTACAAATTTGTTTGACTGGGATGGCATTGATTGTTCTACAGGTATTAAGAGTTAAAGTCGGGTTGCTGAGGCACAGCCATGGCTAGTTGGCGTAGGGAAGTTCTTCTATGTTGCTGAGATGCAGCCATGGCTAGTTGGTGTAGGGAAGTTCTTCTATATTGCTGAGACACAGACATGCCTAGTTGATGCTTAAATTGTCGTTGATGTATGCCATGGCTAGTTGGTGTAGTGAAGTTCTTCAAACTGTGTGTTCCGTAGTTTCTTCTATTATGGGGGTGTTCGGATTCCCTCCGCTCCGGACTCAGCTCCGCAAATCTGGTGGAGCTGCGGGCTAAAACAGTGGAGTTGGAAAGTAGGCACTCCGCAGATCCTGTAATTCTGCGGAGCGGGTGGAGAGCCGAACAGGCCCTATGTATGCCGTGGCACGGTAGCATGTGATGTGGTTGATGCTGAGATTGCTCTTCTAGTATTACATGCTTAGATAAAATGCATTTATTCAGAATAAATGAACATTGACTGTGGAACGTATATTTGACCGATTAATTGCTACCAACAAAAAAATGTTCAAGAAATCGCTTCTTTTCTTAAATGCGATTTCTTGAACATTGACTGTGGAACGTATATTTGACCGATTAATTCAGTTAATAGGCCGATTCACCGATTAATCGCTACCTAAACTCACTCGACAGCAGTTTTTTTCCTTTTAGTATGCAGGTCGTTCTACTTGTATGTACCTGACTTGTCGGGTTTAATCTTGTGAAGTCTTGTATATTTTTATCTGACATTAGCAGTCAAGTTGCATGCCTGCCTAGTGACTCGTGGAGTTGTCTGATGTAATCTCAACATATATAATTGATCTAAGAGCATATCCAGCCGTCCCCCCCCCCCCCGCCGCCCGGGGCTAGGAAAAAAAGCCTTTGGGGGGGGGGGGGCGGCGATAATTTCGGCGTGGGGTCGATCGGGTTCCTAGCCGCCGTCACGAATTCGCCCCCGGACGTCCTTTCTGTAAATATTTTTAAAAACTTGCTCGGCCAAAATTCGGCAAACACAACATAGATTCAGCGATATTTAGGCGTTCCACAATCTTTCTTCATATCGAAAACATAATGTACTAAAAGAAAAAAATGTTGTTGCGTGCCTACAGACCGAAGAGCTTGTTGAATGCGGCGTAGTCGTCGTCGTCGTCGTCCTCCTTCTTCTTCACACCGCGGCCGTCCCTGCTGGACGCCTGCCCGGGGTCGCCCTGGCGTACTGATTTGGCCGGCGGCGGCGCGTCGTCGTCGCTGTCCTCGAGGACGATGACGCCTCCCTCGCCGCAGCCACGGTGGCAAGCGGCGATCTCCTCTAGGGCGCGACGCTGGCGCCCCATGTCCAGCCGAGCCCAATCCTCCCGCGCCCACTTCATTGCGGCCTCGTCGTCGAGTGTGGCGGCCATGTCACCGTGCTCACTCTTCACGGGGGCGATCCCTGGCTCCGTCTTCGTCTTGACGAGGCGGGACGGAGGAGCCGAGGAGGCACGTCCGCCCTCGTTGATGACGAGGGTGGCGCCACGGGTGCGCCGACCGAGCAACGTTTCCACGGACTTGGCCTTGATGCTGACGAGCGCCGGCGACCCGAAGGAGTGGGGGGAGGCACCGCGGGTGCGCCGGCCGAGCGATGTTTCCACGGGCTCGGCCCTGATGCTGACGAGCGCCGACGATCCGGAGGCGTGGGAGGAGTAACGGGAGGAGGAGGAGGACCCGCCCATGCGCTTCAGCAGCCAAGGGCCACCACTCCTGGGGGGAGCACGGCCGGGGCCGCCGGGTAGTCGAGCGGCGGATCGTTGCCACCCTCGAGGTACTCGAGGACGGCGTGGAGCGTGTGGCCGGAGGCGCCCCACCACAGGCGGCGTGGATTGTATATTGGTCGATGAATCCCCTGCTACAGCCAGCAGTTTTTTTTTTCGAGAAAAACTGCCAGCCCATTTTAGTGGATTCGTTTTTGAAAGCAAGTCCAGTATAGATAACTTCCTTGACCTAGTGGGCCTGTTGGCCAGCCCATTCGATTTGGTTGCCTGCTGAGTACTTGACTGCTATCTGAACTTCTTCAGGCATTTCAGCAACACTAGTAGCTTTGCTCCGTCCCTGATACATACTAAGAAGACTAGACCCGTAAGGGTTTCTTTTTTCTGGTTTTTTTGGAATTTTTTTTAACGTTGTTGTTTGATTGACGCGTGTGCACGGTAGTTTTCTAGATCACATTTTTTACTTGGTCGGTCTTTTAAGCACATTTGATATTGTGTTATCATACATGTCCTTGTCTATCCACGTGTGTATGAGAGTTCCTCCTTTTTTAATTTGATTGATTGAGTTAGGTGGGTTAGCTTCGCGCCACGCGCCGCTGCATGTGGCCACGTCCACCTCACATGCAGTTGACTAGCAATTCCATCGGTGACACGTTGTCTTCTGAAAAATTTTTCTTGGATTTTGTCGCCTCCAGATTCGTCTCTCTCGAACTTTCCGGTCAAATCGTTTGTCACCGCTCCGCCGCTGTAAGCACAAATAAAAAGGCCCCCGCAGGTGCCCAAATGCTCAGTACAAGCCAGCGGATCGAAAGGAAGCTCCTCTACCCCAGACGCGGCCGCCCCCATTTTCCACCGGCACCGGGCCGCCGCCTATGCTGCTCCACCCCACCGCAACGTCGTCGCTGGCCCTAGCCACGACTTCGTCGACGCAGCGACCGGATCGGCGGATCCAGCCCGTATGGTGCGTCGGCGGCGGCTGAATCCAAGATGGCGACGACGTGCAGCTGTTCTCGCCGGCCCAAGCAGGTCCATCTTCTCCCCCCAACTCCTCTCATGGGCCCCTCGCTGTCGCCTCGACGGCTGAGCCCCCTCCGCAACCGCCGGCCACCGGCAGCAGCCCCAGCCCCCAGGGCCGATGGTGACTTCCAGGCTGCGGCATTGCT
>LR738712.1:900560164-900573779 GCA_902687465.1 Secale cereale
GGGGGGGGGGGGGGGGGGGGGCGCCTGGCCCCCCCGAGGCTCCTCCGATGCCCCCCTTTGGCATATATTTAAAGCGTCTCCCGAAACCCTCGAGACGAGAACTCTTTTCCATGATCTCATCTCTGTTCCGCCGCCGCCGCCGCTTCCAAGATCGGGAGCACCAGGAGAACTCTTCCCGGCACCCTGCCGGAGGGGAGGATCACCACCGGGAGCTTCTCCACCACCATGGACGCCTCCCGGATGAGTTGTGAGTAGTCTCCCTTGGACCATGAGTCCATGACCAGTAGCTATGTGATGTTCTCCTCCCGTTCTTGTGCTTCACTAATTAGTCCTCGCGAGCTGCCCTACATGATCGAGGCACATATGTAATCCTTATGCTGTTGCTATGATGAGTTTGCTGGGATCCGATGGATTATGAGATTATGTTCAGATTGTGTTTGAGTAATATATTTGATTCACCTCTTTTATATTTATGTTCTTAAGTAATTCTTGCATGTTCTCCGTTGTTATTTATTGCTTTGGCCAAGTAGTAGATAGTGACTCCAAGAGGGAGCGTTATGCTTGATTGTGGGTTCATGCCCCTCGATGACTAGTTTGAGTGACAGAAACATGAGTCTAGGGGATGTGCTGTTGCCACAAGGGGGAAAACAACGGTGCTTGTGCCCGCGGGTGCAAGGATTGTTTACTTTACGCAAAGTTCTTTTAATGCAGTTGTCTGTTGCTTTGAGTTTACACTATGGGTTGGGCTCGCAACTTAATACCAGCGAGATATTCTGGATAGATATCTCAAGGTGGATGATTAGTAGTAGATATTGATGGATTTCGGTCTACTTACTTTGGCGTACCGCCCATGCTTTGAACCTCTACCTTTCTTGCAATGTAGTCAGCATTGGTTTGCGCAAATGGTCCTGTCAATTGCCCAGCTGTAATTCGTTTACCTCACATAGCTGTTTTATCGTCTTTTGGGAGAGAGACATCACTAGTGAACATCATGAGACTCCGGTCCATATTACCATCATTGATCACATCCGCTATTTACTTATCCGCTATTTACTTAATACTGCAATTATACCTATCACTATTATCACTTGCGTTTGATCCTTTGTAAACTACAAGGCCGGAGGGATTGACAACCTCTCTGTATTCGTTGGGAGCAAAGTTATTTGTATCTGTGTGCAGGTCCACGTTGATTGCTAATATCTGGCGCCGTTAGCAGTTGACACCTTCTTGTCGAAACTGGGAGTCTCTGGGAAATCGATCCTTGGTATTGCCAAGGGAAATCTTCTGCTACACTGCATCTCTAACCTTCCACTTGGGGTAACCAACGAGGGGCGAGAAGCCTAGCAAAGCAATTTCTAGCGCCGTTGCCGGGGACTCCACTCTTCAGGATAGGGGAGTTGCATGCTATCTTTTACCTTTGCTTTTTAGTCTTGTTAGTTTACCTTTCAATTTTGCTTTAGTATCCTTTATAAAAAAATTTACAAATTTTTTTTATTTGCTTTTCTGTTAGTAGTCCTTTCTGTTTATCCAAACATGATAGGATTTGGTGCTTTGAGGGAATCAGAAGTTCTAGATTTCCATCAAAGGAATGGAGAAAATATGAAGTAGGCATGGGACAGAATTTCTGATGCACATAGGAGAATTATGCCTTGGATACCTATAAAAATTGTGCTTAGAAATTTTTACCATGGTCTTTTTAAATGGTGTAAACACTCTTGATATTATTGCCGAGGGAGATTTCCTAGAGTGTGATGAAGCTAGAGCTCTTGAAATTATACATGGTCTATCTAGTTACTTTGTTTATGATCATAACTTTGATACTGTCATAGATAGACTTGCTACTATTGAGAAGAGAATGGATGCTCTAGACTTGATGAAGGTAGAGAAACCCAAACCCAATAAGAAAGACATTTTGGAAATAGACAATGATTGGGAGCCTTTTGTTAGGATTAGCATCTCTAATCAAGACTTCCTTGCTTATTGTGATATTGGATCTATGGTTTCTACTATGCCAAAAATTGTTCATGATTCTTTAAAATTTAACATGGATATATTACCATCTTATCATGAACACACTAATGGAGATATTTCTGAAATCCAGGGAAGAATAAAAGACGTGCCAGTAAAATTCCTTAAAGGGATTGCAATGATTGATTTCTTCATCATGGAGCCAAACCAAAGAAATATAGTGCTTGGAAGGGACTTCCTCCGAGCAGTAAAAGGCTTCATTGATATAGGTAAGGGACAAATCCGCTTGCGCGGAAAGGCAAAAGGTGTGTACCCCTTTCCTAGAAGGAACAAGAGTGAACTTGTTGAGGAACCATTTAAAGCAATTTATAGCTCCGATTGTTACGATGGTTATTGATTCCTCTATGCATTATGCCTAGCTTAAAGGCATAAAAGAAAGCGCTCTTGGGAGGCAGCCCAATGAATAAATTTTTATTTTGCTTTTGTTGAGTCTTGATGTTGTTTACTACTGTAGCATCATCATTGTATCTTTGCTTTTCAATTTTGTGCCATGTATAGCCTCTGATTGCTAGAAAGTTCAAAAGTTGTGAGGTGCTGTCCAGGAAACAGATTCTGTCCTTGGATAGAAAAATTCGTATAAAATCACCAGATCATCTTTTTGGTCTGAATTTTTTCGAAAGCGTTCTCTATATAATTGTCTTTCGTGCATCTGTTCTGAGTTTTTTTATCTGAGTTGCAGAAGTGCCCCGAACAAATCATTTACTACCTGCTGTTCTGTTTTTCACAGATTCTGTCCTGTTTTGCCTTTCCTTCATTTTGCAAACCTAGAGCTTGCTTTTTCTTTGCAAAAACCTTTTGGCAATCTTTAGAAACAGTAGACCTTCAATAATATCTTTATTTCCAGCAAGGTATAATTATTTTATTATGGGTACTAACCTCGTTAATCAGATTATGATGAGTTATGTATGAAGGGAGTTTTCAAGTGTGCGAGGGAAGATGATAAAAAGATTCAGGAGTGTCAAGCGCTCAAGCTTGGGGATGCCCCCGTGCACCCCCAAGAAATATTCAAGGAGACTCAAGCGTCTAAGCTTGGGGATGCCCCCGTGCATCCCCTTCTCCATCAACATTATCAGTTCGTCTTTCGTTCCACTATATTTTAATCACTTAATGTGTTATGTGCTATACTTGGAGCGTCTTGCTTTTAGTTTCCTTTTTAGTTTTTCGTAACGAGTCGGAACTCAGCTTTCTTTATGTGGGAGAGAAACACACTCCACTTCTACCATAAACATAACATAGAATTTTCATGTCTATCCTTGCTGTGTGTGTTCTTTGTCTTTCAATAGCTACTATCATGCTTAGCTCTTAGTTTTCATGCTTATATTTTTAAAGACCTTTTGTTTAGTTGGTTGCTTGAACTCTCTTTAATTATCATGCTTATCTTATTAAGAGAGTTTGCTTCCGTTGCATTGGTTAATATGTCTATGATAAAGATGCTACGTGCATAATGGCGCTTAGTAGTTCAGGTTTTCTTATGGTTAGTCTCAAATAGCTGGGGGATTCCCAATGTATTATTGGAGTACCAACATGATTTGTTTGCCAATGATGTGGTATGGTTTAGTAATATCTCCCCTCAAGAATTTATTTTGATTGACTTCGCGTATGCTCACGCATATTTAAGACTGTAAAGAAAGTCTGTCAAGCCTTGATGATCTTTTATTTCTGAGTAGCGATATAACTTCCATGCCTGATTCAATGTTGCTTTGTCGCTCTGCATGATTATGACCGTCATTGCTCTCTTAGTTGGTCGCTCCCAGTCTTTTGCTAACCTCACCCTGTACTAAGCGGACTGACTGCTTGTGCATCCACATCCTTTTAAACCAGTTATGCCATATGAGTCCACCATACCTACCTATATGTGGTATTTCACCGCCACTCCAAGTAAATTTACATGTGCTACCTTTAAAACCTTCAGTTTTTGCAATACATAGCTCATGGGAAAGTAGCTTAAAAACTATTGTGGTAAAGAATATGTTGCTTATGTATCTTATTTATTATAAGTTGCTTGCTGAGCGGTAACCATGTTTCTAGGGACACCATCAACTGTTACACCTTTGTTGAATATCATGTGAGTTGCTATGCATGTTCGTCTTGTCTGAAGTAAGGGTGATTTGCCATGGGTTGAATTGTTTGAGTATGCATATTGTTAGAGAAGAACATTGGGCCGCCAACCAAAGCCATGTATCATGGTGGAAGTTTTAGCTTGGACATTAATCCTCAATCTCTCATGAGAATATGCTTAAGCATTAAAGAGGAGTCCATTATCTATTTTCTATGTTGTCCCGGTATGGATGTCCTCAAGTTGAGATCTATCAAAAACGAGAAATCAAATGCGATCTATCTCCTTGGACCTTTGTACAGGTGACATAGAGGTACCCCTTTGTGACACTTGGTTGAAACATATGTAATGCAATGACAATCCATGGAAATCCGAGCTAATTAGGACAAGGTGCGAGCATTATTGGTATTCGATGCATGAGGCTTGCAACTTATAGGATGTCTTATGCATGACACATATGAAGTACTACTACCGTTGACAAAATTGTTTCTATGTTTTCAAAATAAAAAGCTCTAGCACATGAGTAATCCCTGCTTCCCTCTGCGAAGGGCCATTCTAGCTATGTGATGTTCTCCTCCCGTTCTTGTGCTTCACTAATTAGTCCTCGTGAGCTGCCCTACATGATCGAGGCACATATGTAATCCTTATGCTGTTGCTATGATGAGTCTGCTGGGATCCGATGGATTATGAGATTATGTTCAGATTGTGTTTGAGTAATATATTTGATTCACCTCTTTTATATTTATGTTCGTAAGTAATTCTTGCATGTTCTCCGTTGTTATTTATTGCTTTGGCCAAGTAGTAGGTAGTGACTCCAAAAGGGAACGTTATGCTTGATTGTGGGTTCATGCCCCTCGATGACTAGTTTGAGTGACAGAAACATGAGTCTAGGGGATGTGCTGTTGCCACAAGGGGGAAAACAACGGTGCTTGTGCCCGCGGGTGCAAGGATTGTTTACTTTACGCAAAGTTCTTTTAATGCAGTTGTCTGTTGCTTTGAGTTTACACTATGGGTGGGGCTCGCAACTTAATACCAGCGAGATGTTCTGGATAGATATCTCAAGGTGGATGATTAGTAGTAGATATTGATGGATTTTGGTCTACTTAATTTGGCGTACCGCCCATGCTTTGAACCTCTACCTTTCTTGCAATGTAGTCAGCATTGGTTTGCGCACATGGTCCTGTCAATTGCCCAGCTGTAATTCGTTTACCTCACATAGCTGTTTTATCGTCTTTTGGGAGAGAGACATCACTAGTGAACATCATGAGACTCCGGTCCATATTACCATCATTGATCACATCCGCTATTTACTTTTCCGCTATTTACTTACTACTGCAATTATACCTATCACTATTATCACTTGCGTTTGATCCTTTGTAAACTACAAGGCCGGAGGGATTGACAACCTCTCTGTACTCGTTGGGAGCAAAGTTATTTGTATCTGTGTGCAGGTCCACGTTGATTGCTAATATCTGGCGCCGTTAGCAGTTGACACCTTCTTGTCGAAACTGGGAGTCTCTGGGAAATCGATCCTTGGTATTGCCAAGGGAAATCTTCTGCTACACTGCATCTCTAACCTTCTACTTGGGGTAACCAACGAGGGGCGAGAAGCCTAGCACCCCGCCCCGCGCCGGTACCAACCACCCCAAAACCAGCCATCCTTCCCGCCGGCTAATGGTGGCAATGGCAACCGCGGCCGCCAGGGGGCTAAGAAGAAGAAGAAGGGCGGCCCGGCTCGCCCCCCCCGTCCCTGCCCCGTCCCCCGCGGCGGCTCCTCTGACGGATGGCGGTGCTCAGCGTGACTCTCCGCCGTGCTTCAACTTCGGGCTCATCGGCCACTTCCAGGTGGCATGCCCCAATCCGCCGTTGTGCTACCTCTGCAAGGACCCCGGCCACCCCGCGGTCCTCTGCCCGGACCGGCCGGTGACCGAGGAGCTCATGATGTACGGTCGCGGCATCGAGGGCATGGGCTTCTTTCACGTCAGGTGCCCGACGCCCCCCGCCCTCTCCCTCGCTCCTAGCGGTGGTCTCCGTTGTGGGCGAGGGTGTCGCTTCCCCCGCGATGATCGAGGCCGAGCTCAACCACCTGTGTAGGTGCAAGTGGGACTGGCAGGTGGCCCCCACTTCTGCCAACACCTTCACGGTGGTCTTCCCCGACGCCATCAGCATGGGCTACTGCACCCGCAGTGGTAACATCACCCTGGTTCTTAACCAGTTGGTGGTGGACATCTCCGAGCCGAAGTGGGATCCCAACGCGGTGGTGGTTCTGGACACGGCTTGGATCCTCATCTCTGGCCTGCCTAACATTGCCCGGTCTGAGCGTGTCATCCGCAGTATGGCCAAGATCCTCGGCAAGGTGGTGGTGGTCGACGAGCTCTCTCTCCGCAAGGAGGAGGATGTCCGGGTGAAGGTGAAATGCCTGGACTCCTCCAAACTCCGTGCCACTGTTCGCGTATTCTTCAACGACGAGGGATTCGACCTCAAGATCTGTCCCGAGCCATCGAACCATGTCGGCCGCCCCCGCTTCTCCGATGACGGCCACCAGGGGGGTGGGCCGGCCGATATTGGCGACTCCCACCACCGGCGCCCTCGCCCCTCCCGCCACGACTATCCTGAGGACGACGACGACCTGTCGGAGCACTCCCGCTCACCCTCCCCCGAGCCCCATGCGGGCCGGGACGGGTCCGGGGCCGGGCGCACCCGGGTGACGGCCTCTGCCCTCGCGGATGCTCTTCGGCTGGCCGCTCCCCCTCCGGCCTCTCCTGCTTCGTCGGCTGAGCTTAGTGACATCTCCAGCGTGGGCATGCTTGTTCTCCCGCCTTCGTCACCCCGCTCCCCGATGGCCGACTCCGCTCCGACCCTGTCTCCGCTGTGCCCGCCGCCCTCGCCTCCTCCTGGTCCGACTCCCTCGGTTTCCATGGAAGGCGACGGTGGGGGCCGGATCGCCGCAACTCCGCCTGCTGAGGACCCGGCCGGGGGCCCCTAGACCCCCCATCGTGTCTCCTCTGCTGGTGGTCCCCGGCGACGCGCTCGCCTCCCCTGGCCCACTGGCCGTGGTCGTGCCCGACGACGTGACCACCCCCGTCGCCGCGCACCTCCCACGGACAGTGGCGTACGCCCGACGGCCCCGCTCCACCTCGACGCCGGCGACTGTCTCCCGCCGCAGTGCCTGCCTCGACGCGGCCCGCCCGTCGGACTTCCCGGCCCCGTCCATCCCCGAGCGGGCTGAGCTCTGGGCGGCGGCCAGGAACCTCGAGCCAGGTGCGGTCTCCTCCCCCCCTCCAGTTCTTCTAGTTGTTCCTTTTCCGCGTTAGAAGCCGTTTCGCTTGGCCACCTCGCTCGGGTGGCCACGGACTCGTCCATCATCTTCAGGGGGAAGTTGGTCCTCCCTTAGAGTAGATCGCGGCAATCCGTGCCCGCGAGATCCTGGATGGCAAACTGGCCGAAACTCGGGCGTGCCTCCTCCGCCCTCCCGCGGAACTGTCCGTCACACCTCCCGTGACGACGGTCCCGGCGGTGACCAGGGAGTTGATCCGAGGACGCACTTGCTCGCGCACTGCGGCCCTCCGGGCGCAGAGCGCCTCCCGTGTCTTGGGGTCAAGCAGCCCCCCGATGGCGGTTTAGATGCGCTCTTTTGGAACATCCACGGCTTCGGTCATGACGGCCGCCGCCGCCAACTCATAGAGTACATGCGTGACGAACACATTGACATCATTGCCATCCAGGAAACCATGCGCACGGAGTTCTCCCTCCCTGAGCTCGATTGCCTTAGCCCTCACCTATTCTCCTGGCACTGGCTCCCTTATAGTGGGACCACGGGTCACTCGGGTGGCATCCTTTTAGGCGTGAAGGATGCCACCTTTGAGGTGGGGGGCATGGACCAAGGTGATTTCTTCGTTAGTATGGAGATCTTTGAACGAGTGCTCAACTTCAAGTGGGAGGTGGTGATCGTGTACGGTCCGGCGGACCATCGCCGCTCCCCTGCCTTCCTAGCTGAGCTGCAACGGAAGATCTTCGCTTCCCTCCTCCCTGTAGTTGTGGGAGGAGACTTTAACCTTATCCGCTCTCCGGATGAGAAGAATAACGACCGGATCAACCTCCCCGGGATGCAGATGTTCAACGATTGCAACGCGGAGCTAGGCCTCCTCGAGCTTGAGCGGACAGGCGCTAGGTTCACCTGGACCAATCGTCAGGCAGACCCGATACGATCCGTCCTGGATCGCGTCCTGGTCTCCCCTGAATGGGAGTTTAGGTGCCCCCTGGCTTCGCTGCGGGCGATCACCCGGATTGGCTCGGACCACGTGCCGCTCCTCTCCACCGCCGACGATCGTCCTCCGGTTCCGCCGCAATTTCGGCTTGAACTCTTCTGGCTCAACCAGCCGGGCTTCATCGAGGCGGTTGCTGCCAAATGGGTCACCGCGCGCTCCTCTCCTCACCGTTCCATGTCCGCAGTTGACTCGTGGCAGTTTTGCGCTAAGCTCGCCCGCCAATTCATGAAGGGTTGGGGTGCGAACCTGGGGCGAGACCTCCGCGAACGCAAAAAATCCCTCCTCACGGCCATCCAGTCCCTGGACTGCCGTGCGGACACCTCCGGGATCTCCCCCGATGAATGGATGTTGCGGTATGATCTCGAGGATCAGCTCTCGACCATCTACACAGACGAAGAGGCGTACTGGAGGCTCCGGGGCACCCAAAGACGGGTGCTCCGTGGCGACGCTAATACGGCGTACTTCCAGGCGATAGCCAATGGGAGACGTAGACGGAACTCCATCCATTGCTTGTGGAATGGAGCTTCCCAACTTGTCCGCCCTTTGGATATTCGTGCCCATGTACACGACTTTTATAAAGCCTTATTTTCCCCCACCCCTCGGGGTGGGGCTGCCCTGGCACCCGACTCGTGGACGGGCCGCCAGCTTGTTCCGGCGGAGGCGAATGCCGCTTTGGTGGCGCCCTTCTCGGAGGACGAGGTCCTCGGGGCCATTAAGGGTATGAACCCCTCCTCGGCTCCGGGGCCGGATGGACTGCCAGTGATGTTTTTCAAAACGTTCTGGCAAACCATCAAGCCTGAGGTCATGGCCCTCTTCGACGAATTCTTCACGGGGACCATGGACCTTGGGCACTTGAACTACGGGATCATCACCCTCATCCCCAAAGTCCCGGGTGCTTCGGATATCCGCCAATTCCGGCCTATTACTGTGATTAATGTGATCTTCCGGATCCTGGCCAAAGGGTACGCCAATAGGGTGACCCTTTTGGCTGATTCGGTCACCCACCCCAACCAATCCGCCTTCATTCAAGGGCGGTTTATTCTGGATGGGGCCTTAGTCTTTCACGAAGTCCGAGCCAAACACCATCGGGCGGTCTTCCTGAAGCTTGACTTCCATAAGGCCTATGATACGGTCCACTGGCCCTTCCTTCGGGAAGTCCTGCTCCGCAAGGGTTTCGATGACCGGTGGGTGACCAGAGTGATGCAACTCGTCTCATGCGGTCGTACCGCGGTTAACATTAATGGCGAGATTGGGCCATATTTTCCCACTCTCTATGGGGTTCGCCAGGGCGACCCCTTCTCCCCGTTTCTATTCAACATGGTGGTCGATGCCCTTGCTTTCATTCTGGATAAGGCCAAATCTGCTAGCCATATCCACGGCTTAGTCCCTCACCTAGTAGGAGGCGGAGGGGTCTCCCTCCTTCAGTATGCTGACGACACCATAATAATGGTGGAGGGTTCCGCCTCCGACATTGCCAACCTGAAGTTCCTCCTCCTTTGCTTCCAACAGATGTCTGGACTCACGATCAACTTCGACAAAAGCGAAGTGATGATCCTCGGCTACCCCCCTGACGAGACCCAGGCCATTGCTGACCGGCTTAACTGCGGATTGGGTACTTTCCCCACGACTTACCTGGGGATTCCCATTAGTGACTCGAGACTCACCGTGGCAGACCTACGACCGACTGTCACCCGGATGCAGCACTGGGTGGAGCCATGGAAGGGGCGGTGGTTGTCGAAGGCAGCCAGGGTGATCCTAATCAACTCCTCACTTTCCAGTCTCCTGTGGTTCCTCATGAGCTTCTACAGCCTCCATGAGACGCTCCACCAGGAGATCGCCAAATATCAGTCCAGGTTCTTCTTGGCAGGCGAGGGCGACAAGCAGAAGTACCATATGGTGAGCTGGCCCAACATATGCAAACCCAAGGACCAGGGGGGGTCTGGGGATCTTGTCCTCTCGGCGTATGAACATCGCTCTCCTGACCCGATGGCTTTGGCGTATCGCCAATGGGGAAGGAGGCCTCTGGCTCACCATTATCAGGAATAAATACTTTCGGGGCCAGTCTCTTGCCTTCTGCCAGCGTTCTGGTGGATCCCAGTTCTGGCAGGCTGTAATCCGACTTCTCCCCGTGCTTCACATTGGCACACCTATCTCGGTTGGCTCCGGGTCCTCGACCCTCTTCTGGTTCGATCGTTGGCTAGGAGACTCCCCCCTGGCTGCTCGCTTCCCGGATCTATTTGCCATTGCGGTTGACCCTCGGGTCTCTGTCGAGATGGCCCTTATTGACTTAGGTCGCCTCGCCTTCCGGCGCCCCTTCGGTCCACCTGAGGTGGCCGCTTGGGACTCCCTCCTCTAGGACATCGCTCTTCTTCCGATGGACGTCGAAGACACCCCCGACTCCATCTCTTGGCGTCTAGAGTCCTCTCGCCGCTTCACCACCAAATCCTTATACGCGGCCTTAGCTCCCTCGACGGCCCCTGAGCCCTTTAGTCTGATCTGGGATATTCGCCTCCCTCTGAAGATCAGGATTTTCCTGTGGCAGTGGATCCGGGGACGCCTCCCCTTTGGGGTTGAGGTCCTCAAGCGTAATGGGGCGGGTGATGGGATGTGTCCTTTGTGCGGCACGGTTGAGGATGCTAACCACACCTTCTTCTCTTGCTCCACAGCCCAATTCCTTTGGTCCTGCTTCCGTGAAACGGTTGGTGGACAGTGGTGTAATACCAACTTCCCCGACCTACTTGCTGAGATCCACGCCTCCCCTCCTCGCTACCGCCACCTCCGTTGGTTGTGCGTCGGGACTCTCGCCTGGACTCTTTGGACCATCCGCAACAAGCTCATTATTCAGAAAGTGCCTCTTCGACGTGCGACTGATGCAATCTTCAAAATGTGTGGTTTCTTGCAGCTCTGGCGGCCGCTTAGCCGCCCCCAGGACCGGGACGTCATCAACACTCTCCTTGCCGATCTACGCTCGATGGCCGCCCGTTTGGCACCCCCGCTGCCGCCCCCTCCGCCGGAGCCTGATTAGAGTTTGGATTGCTTGGCTTGAGTGTGTTGTACCTTTTTTGTTTCCAGGGCTTGTTGAGATGTGCCCTCAGCTGTACCCTCTTTGTGTGTTGAGATTTATTCGTGTGTGTGTGTGTGTATGTGAACCTTGTTGGATGTTGGCTTGGGCGATTTGCTTTATAATATAAAGCGGGGCGAAAGCCTTTTTCGGTAATTGCATGTATGTAACAAAGTCCAGGCACTTTTGTTGAGCTCCATTCTAATTACTTATGATACATTTTGCTGCAATATCGCTAGTGTGCTTAAGGGTGGACTAGATATTTTATAGTAATTTGAGTAGTTCGTTTCTTTGTCAGGGTGATGGTGGTTATGATATTTTTCAGTCATTTTTCATTACTACTGAAGCACCCAACAAAATCATATAACTAGAGTTATTGCTGCCTAGTCATCACTATATGCCTAAAAGCAATGCTATCAGTATGTGCTTGTATATTGACCTAATTTGTCAAATGGTTGTTCGATTGGCACATTTGAGAACTCAAAGCATGTTCTATTCATTCAGTCAATATCTTTACTTGTAAAGCAATTATTTGACTAGCAAATTTTGTTGTAGTATTTATCTTGATTGATCTAGGTAATAATCATAAATACATAATAGTACTACTTAAGTTCATTCTACCAGTCAACATTCTCAATTTGAGCATCTTTGCTTTCACCCATTTGACATAAGTAGAAAAAATTCGTCCAGATTAATTCTAGACGGGTACATCTTCTATGAATATCTAATAAACTGCCATGAGCCCGTAACATGCCCTTCATTACTTGATAATTTATTATTATCATTCTCCCTTGCACATGGCAATATTATATGTGGCTTCATTTACATTTTCCTACCCATGTCACAAATGTTGGCCTTCCCCCTGGAAATAAATACTTGTGATATTGATTTACCTTTTGCATTTACTGGGTATCTTCTGCTTGTAGTCAGGGGTGTTGCTGGTGGAGATGGTGGAGCTCAACATGTGAACACATGAGATCTGCCAATGGCTTTGTTGGTTGAACAGGTGGTGTAACTTTTTCTCTTTTTTTTGTTCTGTGTATATCTTTTGTTTCGTAATTAATAAGATGATGTGTGATCTCTTGTTTGAGGTCTCTATAGCATGAATTTGGTAAATTTCTAACTGGTCATTGTATTCCAGAAAAAGCATACCAATGAGTTAAAATAATTCTAGTTCGATACTAAGGTGATACTATTTTTCCCCGCCAAAAAAAGGTGATAGTGTTTTTATTTTTTGAGACGACCAAGTATGAAACTATGAGTACATGGGCTTTGGTTTGATACCATGGACTGAGATGACATTGATTGTTCTGCAGGCATTATGAAACTATGAGTATAGATGTTTGCCTGGTTGATTGAGACTCACTTGACTCTTTCTTGGAGGAGGCAAGTCAAAATGAGCATTTGAGGTTTTGCCTGAACTTTGTTTGACTGAAGAAAATTACTGTTTTTTTTTCTTAAATGCTAGTCCTATTCTGGATCTGTCATAGAGATTCTTCTTGTCCAGTGTAAATTGAAGATATCTTCCAGATCATGGACTTGCCATTTCCGACATGTGTCCAATAGGTCGGTCCTCCAGGAAGAGCAGCGACTGCAGCGGCCTGGCGAGAGAGCCAACTGGTGACTGCCGTGGCGACATTCATCTTCTGGCCGCAACTTGGAAACTGGGCTACGTGCGCGTAAGGAAAATGTTGCCTTATATCGTTGCTGCTGCCAAAATCAGAATGTTTGGCCGTGATGTTCAGCATTTTTTTAGCACGGTTTCAGTTTTCTTTGACACACTGTGGTTCTATACACACAGACATCACATTCACAATGCTGTGTCCTGCACTCGACCTGACCTTGTAGATTCCTTTTTTTCTTTTCTTGTTCACACAGTCTTGCATACGTTGAATAGCTCAATTCAGTATCCATCGCAAAATAGAAAAGAGATAAATTCACTCATAGTACTACTGTTTATTGGTCAATCCGTTCATTACAACATAATACTACACAAAAAAACAAGAATTTAAGTAGAGTAGTTGAAACTCTGTACTGGTTAAGTAGTTTGTGAATCTTGTTGTGTTGGTGGTAGGTCAATTGGAAGAAGCATAATAACATGCTTGGCATATAAAGAAACTAAAAAATGGTTCCCAAAGTCAAGTTATTTGGTCAAACAAATATCAAAAATAGGATTTACAGATTTGACAAAATTGAAAGAGG
>LR738712.1:900610912-900628418 GCA_902687465.1 Secale cereale
CCCCCGGCAAACTTGTGCGCGAGAGAACCTTTTCCTCCTTGAGAAAAAAAGAAAGAAGAGAAAACACAGATATGGGTCCTTGCGGCTCGTTATTGCTTACCGGGGGTAGGTGCTGCACAGGGTGTCAGATGATTCATGCAAAAAATTGAAAGCATGAAATGACAGGATGTGCGGGGCACACAAACTTTACTGATGCACGGGGTCTGCGCCCGGCTTTGTACAAAGGATTACATGCAACAGCGGCAAGACTTGTACAAAAGGTGGTTGCCGGAGCGGATCACGGCAACCGCGCCTTATGGGTAAAACTTACGAAGATGCTCGATGTTCCAGGAGTTGCTCACCGGCAAGCCATCTTTGGTCTCAAGGCGGACAGCGCCGGGCCTAGTGACTTGTTTCACCCGATAAGGGCCTTCCCACTTCGGCGTCAACTTGTTGGAATTCTTGGCGGACTGAACGCGCCGAAGAACAAGGTCGCCTTCCTCGAGACTTCTGGCGTTAACTTTGCGGCTATGGTAGCGGCGCAAAGCTTGCTGATAGCGAGCAGCTCGCACAGCGGCCTGAAGACGGTCCTCCTCAAGGAGCAGCGCGTCATCTTGTCGCAGCTGCTCTTGCTCGAGCTCATCATAAGCGAGCACTCGAGGCGACCCGTATACGAGTTCCGTGGGGAGAACTGCTTCTGCTCCGTAAACTAGAGCAAAGGGTGTCTGTTCAGTGGCTCGATTTGACGTCGTCCTGATCGACCAAAGAACCATTGGCAGCTCCTCGATCCAGTTTCTTCCGCACTTGTGTAGCCTGTCGAAAGTTCTGGTCTTGAGTCCGCGCAGCACTTCAGCGTTTGCCCTCTCCGCTTGACCGTTGCTTCTCGGGTGAGCAACAGAAGCGAAGCAGACCTTGGCGCCAAGAACTTGGACGTATTGCATGAAGGTGCGACTGGTGAATTGTGTGCCGTTGTCGGTGATGATCCTGTTAGGGATCCCGAAACGGCAAACAACCGACCTGAAGAACTTGACTGCTGATTGTGCGGTCACCTTTCTCACTGGTTCCACATCCGGCCACTTTGTGAACTTGTCGATGGCGAAGTACAAGAACTCAAAGCCCCTGGCTGCGCGGGGAAAAGGGCCGAGGATGTCGAGACCCCAGACCGAAAATGGCCAGGACAAAGGGATCGTCTGGAGAGCTTGAGCTGGATGGTGTATCTGTTTGGAATGGAACTAGCACGCTTCACACTTGGTTACTTGTGCAGTTGCATCTTGGAGGGCTGTCGGCCAAAAGAAACCTTGCCGGAATGCTTTACCGACAAGTGCTCTTGCGCCAATGTGGTGACCACATATGCCTCCATGTATCTCTGCCAACAGCTTCTGTCCATCTTCCCGGGGAATACACTTCAATTTCACACCGTTGAGTCTTCTTCTGCACAGTGTGTTGTCAACAAACTGGTACATACTTGACTGCCGGGCCACTTTTTCCGCTTCTTCTTGCTCTTCGGGAAGTTCTCCTTTTTGGAGAAAACGGACGATCTGTTGCGCCCATGCTGGAGCTTGTGGCTCGACAACAAGGACTAAAGGCACATCTGCTGCTGCAGGAACATCCACTTCTACGGCGAGAACTTGTGTCTTAGCCGGAGCTTGATGTTCCCCGGCAAGCTTGCCGGAGCAAAACTTGTCGGGAGCGTCTGCTTCAACTGTACAAACCCTAGGGCTTGCAGGAGCAGACTGCTCCTCAGCATTTTCGGTGTTGATCTTGGGAACCTTCTTGGCGGCGGCTTCTGGAAGCTCTGCCGGAAAGTAGTCGCCAGAGTCCAACTTCCTCTTCTTGCTCTGTCCAGCTGATGGTGTTACGGATGGTTGAGTTAGCTTGAGCACAAAGATCCCTGGTTCCCCAGGCAGCTTTAGTGCAACACACTTTGACAGGCCATCTGCGATGTCGTTCTGAGCTCTTGGAATGTGCTCCATCTGTAGGCCTTCAAAGTGTTCTTCAAGCTTTCTCACTTCGTCGACGTAAGTTTCCATCAACGGACTCTGGTAGTTCTTGTTTACTTGGCGGACGATAAGCTGCGAGTCTCCCCTTACAATCAGCTTCTTGATCCCAAGGTCTGCTGCGATCCTGAGACCGGCAAGCAAACCCTCATACTCTGCAGTATTGTTTGTCGCTTGCTCCTTGGGAAAGTGCATATGGACCACGTACTTGAGGTGCTCTCCGGTGGGCGCGACAAGCAGCACGCCGGCATCGGCGCCTTGCAGCGAGAAGGCACCATCAAAGTTCATTATCCATTCCTTGCTCGCTTCTTTGACGGGGATGCTTGTCTCTGGGATTTCTTCGTCTGGCGTTGGCGTCCACTCTGCTACTACTAGGAAAAGGGCTATAGATGGAATTGACACTAATGGCGCACCAGACATGCGGTGCGCCATTAGTATATACTAATGGCGCACCATGTGTTGGTGCGCCATTAGTATCCAAATACTAATGGCGCACCGTGGACGTGGTGCGCCATTAGTAACAATTTTTTTTTCATATTTTTCTCAAAACTACTAATGGCACACCAGTGGATAGTGCGCCATTAGTAGTTTGGCGCACCACATCCACGGTGCGCCATTAGTAATTTTTTTCAAATTTTGTTTTTATTTTTTTAATTTTATTTTCAAAAAATACTAAAGGCGCACCGTTTTTTTTTCATATTTTGTTTTTATTTTTTTATTTTATTTTCAAAAAATACTAATGGCGCACCGTGGGAGTGGTGCGCCATTAGTAGTTCAACTTACTAATGGCGCACCACTCCCACGGTGCGCCATTAGTATTTTTTTTTTCATATTTTGTTTTTTTTTCAAAAAATACTAATGGCGCACCGTGGGTGTGGTGCGCCATTAGTAGTTGAACTAGTAATGGCGCACCACTACCACGGTGCGCCATTAGTAACTTGGCCACTACTGCACCCCCTGGACCGCCTTTTTCAGTTAAAAAATAAATAAAATAAAATGATGTAAATGTCAAAAAAATAAAAGAAAATAAGTTTCCCATGTGATATGTGGTCTACTTGTTGGGAAAATTTACAAATATGAATTTTGACTTTATTTGCAAAATATCTCTGGAATTTAGTAAAACGGGTATAACTTTTGCATACGAACTCATTAAAAAGTTTTTTATATGAAAAATCATCTACTCGAAAAGTTACATCCGAATTTAACCGGGGGAACCCATTAAACATTTTCTAAATCCCCAAAAACCTAACAGAAAAAAGTTACGGGGCTTTTAAGATCTACAGGCAAAAAAATTCAAAAAATTTCAAACTTACTAGTGGCGCACCGTTTGCTAGGGTTTGCTAGGTGCGCCACTAGTAACAGAAAAAAATATATAAAATTTTCGAAAAAAAAATTATAAGTTTTTTTCCAAAATATGATACGTAATATGACCGGGAAGTTTGAAATATATTTTCAAAATTTCATCATACTCATGAACATTAACAAACTCCTAGACATCAAGGGGTCTCCTTCACAAGCCCCATGGCCAGGAGAGTGACCTTCACATTTGGCGGAGAGCTGAACTTCAGGACTGAGAGGATCACTTTCGACGTTGCCGATATTCCATTGCCTTACAATGGAATACTTGGCCGTCCAGCGCTCGCCAAGTTCATGGCAGCCTCTCACTACGCCTACAACATGCTCAAGATGCCAGGCCCGATAAGCGTCATCTCTGTCCCTGGCGACAAGAAGGATGCCCTTATCTGTGCCGACAAGATTTACCGGGATGCAGCAGCCGCAACAGACAGAAAGACACTTGTTGCTGAAGCTCCCGGAGGGAAGAACAAGACCAAGTCCGGCAAGAGCTCTGGGGCCTACTCCGGCAAACGCACCTCTTCGGAGTGCTGCGCTGCCGTCGAGGACGCACCATCGAGCTCCACCGGCAAGTGTAAGAAGACGATGGCAGCTCCGCCAGCAACCAAGAAGGTGTCCGCCAAGGAGGACGGCACTGGTGGTACTTTCACCATAAGTGCCACGCTTGATCCTAAATAGGAAAGCGCGCTCGTTGCTTTCCTGCGGGTGAACGTCGACGTGTTTGCATGGCAACCGTCTGACATCCCCGGTGTTCCCAGGAAAGTGATTTAGCACAAACTTGCCATTTGTCCTCACGCACGGCCCGTCAAGCAAAAAGTTAGGAAACAAGCAGTGGAGCGCCAAGAGTTTATCGCAGAAGAGATCAAGAAGCTGGAAGCGGCAGGCCTTGTCAGAGGTGTGCTCCATCCCACGTGGTTGGCCAATCCTGTTGTCGTGCGTAAAGCGAATGGGAAGTCGAGGCTTTGTATAGACTTCACCGATGTGAATAAAGCTTGTCCCAAAGATCCATTTCCCTTGCCGCGCATTGACCAGATTGTTGACTCCACCGCCGGATGCGATTTGCTTTCGTTTCTTGATGCATATTCAGGATACCACCAGATCTTTATGGCTGAAGAAGATGAGGAGAAGACCGCATTCATTACTCCATGTGGCACTTATTGCTTCATACGCATGCCTTTCGGATTGAAGAATGCTGGTTCAACGTTCGCAAGAGTAGTCCACACTGCTTTTGAGCCACAGATACACAGAAATGTGAAAGCTTACATGGATGATATAGTGGTCAAGAGCAAGAACATGGATACTCTGATCCAAGATTTAGATGAAACTTTTACGAATCTGCGCAAGATCTAACTCAAGCTCAACACCGAGAAATGCGTGTTTGGAGTCCCCTCCGGCAAGCTTCTCGGGTTCTTCATGTCTCAGAGGGGGATTGAAGCCAATCCCGACAAGATCAAGGCCATCGAGCAAATCGAAGCACCGAAGCGCGTCAAGGATGTACGAAGACTTGCCGGCTGCGTGGCTGCTCTCAGCAAGTTTATCTCTAAGTCTGCAGAACGCGCCCTGCCGTTTTTCAAAATTTTGAAAAAGGCAGGTCCAATGAAATGGACTCCGGAAGCGGAGGCAGCGCTGCAAGACTTGAAGAGGTACCTGTCCTCCACTCCCATACTTGTCGCACCTAGGCCACAAGAAAAGCTGCTGCTGTACCTAGCGGCAACCAATCAAGTGGTTAGTGCTGCGTTAGTAGCGGAGAGGGAGGCAGACGATGAGCCAGCAGCCGCGACAAGCACGTCCAGCGACAAGCAAGGGGCTTCTCCGGCAAGCTCTGGTCCCAACAAGGATGGATCTGCGCAGATGCAAGAGGAGATACGGAAGAAGATGGTGCAGCGCCCAGTCTACTTTGTCAGCTCCCTTCTACAGGGGGCTAGGTCAAGGTACTCTGGGGTGCAGAAGTTGCTTTTCGGCCTTCTCATGGCCTCGAGAAAGTTGCGCCATTACTTCCAGGCACATGAAATAACGGTGGTCACTCGCTTTCCGCTGAAGAGGATATTGCAAAATCCAGAAGCAACAGGCAGGATTGTTGAGTGGGAACTAGAACTGTCAAGCTTTGGCCTCAAGTTTGAAAGCACTTCAACTATCCAAAGCAGAGCATTGGCAGAGTTCATAGCAGAGTGGACGCCAACGCCAGACGAAGAAATCCCAGAGACAAGCATCCCCGTCAAAGAAGCGAGCAAGGAATGGATAATGTACTTTGATGGTGCCTTCTCGCTGCAAGGCGCCGGTGCCGGCGTGCTGCTTGTCGCGCCCACCGGAGAGCACCTCAAGTACGTGGTCCATATGCACTTTCCCAAGGAGCAAGCGACAAACAATACTGCAGAGTATGAGGGTTTGCTTGCCGGTCTCAGGATCGCAGCAGACCTTGGGATCAAGAAGCTGATTGTAAGGGGAGACTCGCAGCTTATCGTCCGCCAAGGGTGTGTTTGGTTCTGGAACGAAGTGTAATGGAATGTCATGGTTCCATTCCAGTGTAATGGGTTGGTTCCGTTCTTATGTTTGGTATGGGTAATTTGAAGGAACGGAATGGTTACATTTTGGTGTTTGGTTTGACAAATGTAATAGATTGGATTTGTAAGTGATCATCGATCCATTTATGCAACAAAGCCAGGTAAACATTGAATTGGATTTCAAAAACAGGGGTTTGAGGCATTGAAGCAATTTTTTTAGCATCGACGGATCGAATCCGTGCAACGAACAACGGTGTGAGCTACAATAATCTGACTCAAGCACAAGACAAACAATAACTACAAGAAAAGAATGCGAAAGCTGAGCTTGGCAGCCGGCTGGATGCGAGGCATGGCCTTGGCGTCCCCACGCACGACCGCGACTCCCAGCAGCGTGTTCTCAGGCGCGGTCAACGGCCGGCGTTTGGAGCGGCTGCTCCGTCAAGCGCGGCGGCTCGGCGCTTCCCGGCATGTGCCGCCATTGTTGCCCCGCGGCAAGACCGCCACTGGAGGAGACGAAGGCGTTGCAGATCGAAGGAAGATGGCCGGTGGCACAGACCGGAGGAGGAGGGCCGGCGGCGCACATCACAGGCGGGGGAGGGACGAGGGAGAAGCGAGCGAAGCCGTTCCGCGTCGTTCCTTCGATTTGGAGGTATGAGTGGATTCCGGATCTGGGCCGAATATTCGGTTTGCGAGAACGAGTCCGTTCCGGTTCTAGTTGTCTACCAAACGCACGAACGAGGCCCAGGAACAGATCGGACCCGTTCCATTCCAGTCCATTACCGAAACCGAACACACCCCAAGTAAACAAGAACTACCAGAGTCCGTTGATGGAAACTTACGTCGACGAAGTGAGAAAGCTTGAAGAACACTTTGAAGGCCTACAGATGGAGCACATTCCAAGAGCTCAGAACGACATCGCAGATGGCCTGTCAAAGTGTGCTGCACTAAAGCTGCCTGGGGAACCAGGGATCTTTGTGCTCAAGCTAACTCAACCATCCGTAACACCATCAGCTGGATAGAGCAAGAAGAGGAAGTTGGACTCTGGCGATTACTTTCCGACAGAGCTTCCAGAAGCCGCCGCCAAGAAGGTTCCCAAGATCAACACCGAAAATGCTGAGGAGCAGTCTGCTCCTGCAAGCCCTAGGGTTTGTACAGTTGAAGCAGACGCTCCCGACAAGTTTTGCTCCGGCAAGCTTGCCGGGGAACATCAAGCTCCGGCTAAGACACAAGTTCTCGCCGTAGAAGCGGATGTTCCCGCAGCAGCAGATGTGCCTTTAGTCCTTGTTGTCGAGCCACAAGCTCCAGCATGGGCGAAGCAGATCGTCTGTTTTCTCCAAAAAGGAGAACTTCCCGAAGAGCAAGAAGAAGCGGAAAAAGTAGCCCGGCAGTCAAGTATGTACCAGTTTGTTGACAACACACTGTGCAGAAGAAGACTCAACGGTGTGAAATTGAAGTGTATTCCCCGGGAAGATGGACTGAAGCTGTTGGCAGAGATACATGGAGGCATATGTGGTCACCACATTGGCGCAAGAGCACTTGTCGGTAAAGCATTCCGGCAAGGTTTCTTTTGGCCGACAGCCCTCCAAGATGCAACTGCACAAGTAACCAAGTGTGAAGCGTGCCAGTTCCATTCCAAATAGATACACCAGCCAGCTCAAGCTCTCCAGACGATCCCTTTGTCCTGGCCATTTTCGGTCTGGGGGCTCGACATCCTCGGCCCTTTTCCCCGCGCAGCCGGGGGCTTTGAGTTCTTGTACGTCATCATCGACAAGTTCACAAAGTGCCCGGAAGTGGAACCAGTGAGAAAGGTGACCCACAGTCAGCAGTCAAGTTCTTCAGGTCGGTTGTTTGTCGTTTCGGGATCCCTAACAGGATCATCACCGACAACGGCACACAATTCACCAGTCGCACCTTCATGCAATACATCCAAGATCTTGGCGCTAAGGTCTGCTTCGCTTCTGTTGCTCACCCGAGAAGCAAGGGTCAAGCGGAGAGGGCAAACGCTGAAGTGCTGCGCGGACTCAAGACCAGAACTTTCGACAGGCTGCACAAGTGCGGAAGAAACTGGATCGAGGAGCTGCCAGTGGTTTTTTGGTTGATTAGGACGACGCCAAATCGAGCCACTGGACAGACACCCTTTGCTCTAGTTTACGGAGCAGAAGCAGTTTTCCCCACGGAACTCGTATACGGGTCGCCTCGAGTGCTCGCTTATGATGAGCTCGAGCAAGAGCAGCTGCGACAAGATGACGCGCTGCTCCTTGAGGAGGACCGTCTTCGGGCCGCTGTGCGAGCTGCTCGCTATCAGCAAGCTTTGCGCCGCTACCATAGCCGCAAAGTTAACGCCAGAAGTCTCGAGGAAGGCGACCTTGTTCTTCGGCGCGTCAGTCCGCCAAGAATTCCAACAAGTTGACGCCGAAGTGGGAAGGCCCTTATCGGGTGAAACAAGTCACTAGGCCCGGCGCTGTCCGCCTTGAGACCGAAGATGGCTTGCCGGTGAGCAACTCCTTGAACGACCGCACTTTGTTTGGAAAACCTGTGCACGGAGGAACCAACTCGTAGCTAGTTGCGCCCTTACTTTGTTTCGAGTTTGCTCAACAGCTTAAGTGTGCTGCGACTAGTGTCGCGCCCTTACTTTGTTTTCGAGCCCGCTCAACAACTTAAGTGCGCTGCAGCTAGTTGCGACAAGGTTTCTTGTCAGTAGCAACACCGCCCGTGGGCGGCTGAAGTTCCGCACTCAGCGCCCGCGGCAAGGGTGCCTGCGCCAACAAGTTCCCTAAAAGCGTAGGCTAAAAACATACAATGCAAAGGAAGTCAAGTAAAGGAAATAACATTGCATTAACTACCCAAAATAAAGTTATATTACAAAACAACTTGTCCCAGCTCTAATAGACTGTTTTCATAACATGGTTAACAGCGACAAGGAGAAGAAGAAAGTGGATAAGACTAATCCGCGCGGTCGCCCTCAACTCTCTTGATCCCGCCCACCTTGTCCACGATGGGTGCGACAAGGGCCTTGAGCGCCTCCTGGTCGGCGTCGGGCGGCAGAGTCCTGAGGACATTGGTGAGGTTGAGCCCTGGGTTGCGGAAGGCTACCTTCACCAACACCTTCTGCAAGGCCCCCGCGCAGAGCCTGCGCGATTCGTCCGCCAGCTGCTTCGGGATCTTCTCCCGGAGTTGCTGGAGGACCATCGCCATATCCGTGAAGAACAAAGTTAGCTTGGCGCTATGGGGGAGACCCTCGTCGGTGGAGTATCCGAGGTGCTCTGCCCCCAGCTCCGTCAGCTCCTTGTAGATGTATGCGGCGGCGTTGACAAGGCCTTCCATCCAGAGCTCGACGGTTTGCCTAAAATTGTTCTGGGAGATGGCGGCGCTGTCCAGCAACGCCTTCTCGGCCCTGATCTCCTCCTTCAGGGTCGCCTCCCGCTCCCTGGCGCCGTCCAGCGTCTGGGTTAGGGTGGCCAGCTTCAGCTCAAGGTCGGCGATGGAGTCCTTGGCGACGGCGAGCTCCTTGCCCTTCTCGGAGAGGAGGACCTGCAGCTCGGAGTGGCTGTGTGCATCCTTCTCCCTCTCGAGCTTGAGTGCGGCGACCTCCTCGCCGCTCGTCTTCAGGTTGGCCTCCAGCTGCGCCACCCTCGTCTCCAACTCTCTCTTGGCGGTCTCGGCAGCTGCGGCAGCATCCTTTGCCTCCTGCAAAGCTCCGCCAAGCAATCGCTCGCGCGCGGCAAGCTCATCCTCGTGGCTGTCGAGGTCGACCTTCCGCTGCGTCAGCTCGCCTTCTCGCCTGGATAGCTCCTCGGCGGCAAGCCTTTGCTGCTCTTCCACTTCTGCCTTCTCAAGGATGAAGGCCTGATGCGCCTCGACAAGCTGCTCCCGCTCCTCCGCCAAGGATCGGAGAGCTGCTTGGTTGACGGCTCGGAGTTCTTCTGCGCGCTTCTCCAAGTCAGCACCCGCCTTGGCGGCCAGAGCCTCTCGGGACTCCAGCTTGGCCTGCCGGGCGCGGTACAAAGACAAAAGCTTGCGCAGCAGCCGCTCCTCCTCGAGCTCGCCACTGCTGCTCGGCGCGTCGACGAGATTCAGTCCGGCGGAGGCAATGACCTCCCCGTCGAAGACCTCTCCCTCGACTGGCGCCCTGGACATGGACGCCCACGGGAGCTGGATGAAGATGTCGTCGCTGGCCTTTAGATAGGCGCTTGGCTTGGGCTCGTCGGAGCTGGGGGCTGCGGCGGCGGCGGAGGGCTCGGCGGCCGGCGTAGCGCCTGACGCTCCTGCGGCCTCAGAACCGTCAGTGCGATCGCCAGCCTCTTCGCCAGCTGCCGCGACGGTAGCCTTGGTGGCCTCTGCGCCAGCGGGATCGTCCGCGCCAACCGTTTTTTTAGCAACGGCGGCGTCGTCGGCGACGACCTTCGTCTCCATGGTCTCGGCTGCGGACGGGTCTGACGAAAGAAAAGAAAAGGAAAGAAAAACAGTCAAGCAAATATCCAAAAAGAAGATTTGAAAGAAGAAAAGTCCAAGGGTTTACCTGCGCGGGCCTCCTCCTCGATGGGGTTCCTTGCCGGGGAGCTATCCCTCGGCGGTGTGGTGGTAGCTCCCGCCGGCGGAGGGCCGCTAGCGCCATCCCTTGGCGGAGTGCTCGCCCTTGGCGGGGTGTTCGCCCTTGGCGGAGTGCTCACCCTTGCCGGAGAGCCTCTCCTTGGCGGTGTGGTCGAGGCGTGCGGCACGTCGGGGGCGGTCTCCTGGCGCTCCTGATGCTGCTGCTCTGCTCCTGCACAAGTCAACCAACAAGGTGTCAGCAAGGATAGAAGACCCACGCGCGCCCGACAAGCGGAAAGTGAACCACACTTACGCTGGGGGCTGCGCTGGGGGCTGCTCCGAAGAACAGTTGCCGGGTCCGGCAAGCTCGTCTCAGGCGCACCCCCTGCTGTCGCGGCGGGCTCGTCCTCGATGACGATCACCGGGACCTTGGCCCTCTTCGCTGCCCTCCGCGCTAGAGTTCTGAAAAGGACAGGTTCAGAGTTAGGCGAAAGAGATACAAGACAAAGCAACAGAAAATCAAAGAAAAACAAGAATTGCGAAGACTTACTCTCCTTCCTCTTCGTCAGAGCTGAGCGCAGAGAAATCAAAGTCCGGCTCGCGCGTCCCGGCGCGAGGAGCAGGGGGAGTAGGCTCCCTTGGCCGCTTGGCGGGAGCGGGGGCGGTGGTCTGAGAAGACCCCGCTCCGGTTGCCGCCGAGGCACGAGGGGCAGCAGGAGCAGAGGCGCCAACCCGGGAAGATCCCCCTGCAGCCGCTGTAGAGGCGCGAGGAGCTCCCGTGGCGGCTTTGCTTGCCGCAGGGACGCGTGTCGCGTGGCGCTGCGGCTGTTGGCCCGTTTGCCGCCCCGTCACGTCTGCGGCCTTGCGGAGGCGTCTTCTCGGTGGAGCTGGAGGACTTGCTGGTGGTGGCGAGCTGCCCGAGGACGAGGAGGAGGAGCCGATCTCCAGTGAGCCGCTCGAGTCCTCGGCAGGCTCACTTGACCCGGCACCCTGCTCGGCGGGCCCGCTCGACTCGACGCCCTGCTCTGTGGGCTCGCTTGTCCTGGCGATTTGCCTGTCAAGCTTCCCCGCCTTGCGAAGCTCTTCCTCCTCGGCAAGGCTTGTCGCCTCCGCTGCCTCCGCCTCCTCCACTGTGTACCCGAACTCGCCCGCGGCCCTGGCTGCCGCCGCCTCTTCCAGTCTGGTGGCAATATATGCCATCTCCTGGTCGGTGGTGTCGCGGGTGAGGCCTTTCTTCTCGTCGGACTTGACTGGCTGTTCCACCAAGTTGTCGAAGAACGTTTGCACAGCTTCGTCGGAAGGCTCTTGCCAAGTGGGGTCGATCCCATGGGAATCGCACAGCGGCATCACTGCACGGATGGCGCTGAGCAACGAGTTGTTGCACAGTGGAACTACGCCCGCCGGCAACGAGAACCACTCGGGATGGGCGGAGTCAAACTTGAACAACACCTGGAGCATCGCGTTGAGCTCTAGGACAGTGAAATTATAGTTAAGGCCCGGGCGCAGCCTCATGATGTCTGTCGCGTTCTCGAACTCCCAGGCGGCCCTCTTCCTCTCCTGCAAGGGGGCGATTCGGAGGCGGAGAAAGTCTGCTCCTACTACGCCCACGCTGAGCTTGGCGTGCCTGAGGCGAAGGATTCGGGTAGTGGCAATCTTCAATCTGCTATCCTCCGGGGCCAAATCGCTCCAGTCGTTGCCGCGCACTACTGCGGCTTGGCGCCGGGAAGTGAATGGCTGCGGGTCGTCCTCTACGATCCAACACCAGTTGGCCCTCCATTCATCCCACTTGCCGCGGAGCTCCCCCTCCAGATAGGCTTTCTTCTTGTGCGTCCTCGAGATCCAGGAGACGCCGCCAGACAAAGGCGACCCTGCCTCGACTCGAGGCGTGAAGTAATGGCGGAAAAGAGCTACATTGGGGTAGACTCCGACAAAGTTTTCGCACAAATGTGCGAAAACGGACATGGTCAAGACGGCATTAGGGGTGAAGTCGAGGAGGTGAAACCCGTAGGTGTTCATGATATCGCAGAAGAACTCGGAATATGGCGGGCAGAGCCCGCAGTAGAAGAACAGGGCAAAGAAGGCATAGCCGTTCGGGAACATCTCGCAGGCTACGGCGGGGAGTACCTTGGTACGCGGATGCGCCTTCGTCTCCCTCGACCAGAAGAGGTAAAAATATTCCTTCAGCTCCTCCGCGTCAAGCTTTGGCGGGAAGACCGCCATCTTCTTCCGCATTGCTGTTAGCCGCAGCGCCTCGGCGGACTTCGCGGCGGACTTCGCGGACTTCCCCTTCTCGCCTTTCGGAGCCATGGCGGGAACAGTGGGGGAGGTCGACGGCGCTAGTGATGCTGGTGGCGACGGAGGGCGGAGCGCTGCTCTCTTTCGGCCAACGGGAAGGAGGGGAGCGGGGGTTTCTGAGGATTGAAGAAGCAACGGGCGAATGGAAGGAACTGCCCCTGTTTCCCCTGCTTTTAAGGGGGAGGAGGGGGACGTTCCGCATTTCCCATTAAAGAAACAGGCCACGATCTCTCCCACGACGCCGCGATTGACGCGTGCCGTTAAGGGAGGGCGCAGTGGATACGGAGTTGGATACGGCGTGCCGCGGGCCGCGCGTGCCCGTGCACTGTTTTGGGCCTGGCCCAACAGCGCTCGGCACCGTGTCTGGCCCAGGCCCGGGGGCTCCATAAAAGATGTCGGGGAAACTGATCGCCCACGAACACCTATGGGACCGGAGCCCCTTCTCGGTACGGCAGGGGGCGGAGGATGCACAAAGAGCGGATCGAGGCAAACACGCGAGCAGTTTACCCAGGTTCGGGCCGCACGGATGCGTAAAACCCTACTCCTGCTACGGTTTGTTATTAAGTTCTTGGCTCGGGAGCGAGGAGAGCCTCAGTACACTCTAACCGCTAACTAGACCGAGCGTCGAGAATGGTCGATGTTCGGAATCCCCTCTACGTTGCGCATGGGCCTCCTTTTATAGGTCAAAGGGGTCACCGACAGGTGGCAACACAGATGGGGATAAACATGTAAAAAGAGTGGTTGTTGGAACAGTGTTTGTATGGTGCTCTATACCTAACTCTGACGGCATGGGACAAGGGCATTGAATGCCCATCGCCGTCACCCCAAATAGTGCAAAAAGTGGCCGTCAGGGGCGCCACCGTTCGCCACGACGATAGCCTCGTCATCGCAGCTTGCCACCGTGTTCCCCTGGCTGCACAGCCTTCCGCCACGTGCGCCTGGGAGGGTCCCAGGGCGACACGTGGGTGGATAAGCTGGAGCGTGGGTACTGAGTGGAAGCTTGTCGCGGCAAGTGCCTTGCCGCGGTCGCTATCTTGTCGCGTCTGGGAGCTTGTCGCTCACCGGGCCTTGCCGGGACGCGTGGCGCGTCGCGACAAGTTCTCCTGAGGTGCCTTTAGTTGGCCTTCCTGGCAAGCTCCTCTTGCCAGGGTCTTGTACCTTGAGTGGTTTTGTGCCTTGAGTGGCCTTCCCGGTAAGCTCCTCTTGCCGGGGTCTTGTCTCTTTGACTTGAATACTTTGTTCTTAAATGGCTCCAAGGGAACCACGGAGGATCTTAGCGGTCGCTTGGCAAGCCTTGCCGCGGGACGCTGCAACTGCCCGTGCACAAGTTCGGGATACTAAGGTACCCCTACTTTAGTACACCGACAAGTAGTTCATTTCTTTGTCAGGGTGATGGTGGTTATGATATTTTTCAATCATTTTTTATTACTACTGAAGTACTTTAACAAAATCATATAACTATAGTTAGTGCTGCCTAGTCATCACTATATGCGCAAAAGTAATGCTATCAGTACGTGCTTGTATATTGATCTAATTTCTGAAATGGTTGTTCGATTGGCACATTTGAGAACTCAAAGCATGTTCTATTGATTCGGTCAATATCTTTACTTGTAAAGTAATTATTTGACTTGAAAATTTAGTAGTAGTATTTATCTTGATTGATCTAGGTAATAATCATAAATACATAATAGTACTACTTAGTGTTCATTCTACCGGTGAACTTTCTCATGTTGAACATCTTTGTTTTCACCCATTTGACATAACTAGAACAAATTCGTCCAGAATATTTTTAGATGGGTAAATCTTCTATGAATAACTGCCATAAGCCTGTAACATGTCCTTAATTACTTGATAATTTAGTATTATTTATTCTCCCTTGCACATGGCAATATATCTGACTTCATTTACAATTTCCTACCCTTGTGACAAAAGTTTATCTTTTCACCACTCATGATATTGATTCAGCTTTTGCATTTATTGAGTATCTTCTGCTTGTATTCAGGGGTGCTGCTGGTGGAGATGGTGGAGCTGAACATGTGAACACATGAGATCTGCCAATGGCTTTGTTGTTTGAACAGGTGGTGTAACTTTTTCTCTCTCTTTTTTGTTCGGTGTATATCTCTTGTTTGCGGTCTCTACGGCATGAATTTCGTAAATTTCTAACTGGGGCGTACTTCCTTGTAATCCAGAAAAAAGCACACCAATGAGTTAGATACGTGACCTTTCTACTTTATAGTTCATGAAGCTCTCATATGCAATTGATGCATGAAGTATATCTCGAATGACTAGATAATTAAGAATATTTGTGTTTGACTCTGATGGAGACATCGAGTCAATGATCTTCTAGTTTGTGCCACGACGCGGCAATATGTACTTGTGCAGCAGAACAGTGTGTGTGAAAGCGTAACAGTTAAATGGTTGAACGCTTGTAGTAGTAATACCAACTACAAATTAGTTGTTTTTAGATTGTTGGGCTGATGTTAGTTTTTCCCAATGAAGGCGAGATGATTCATCTTGGGATATTAGTGTATAATATATCCAGAAAAATGAGTTGATGTTTATTGTTGCAATAATGCACAATTGTGAGATATGACTGTCGATCGGCTTTTCAGCGAGTGATCTAACTGTGATAATGCTTTCTCACAAGTCACATCGCCACCTGCAGCAGAGGCTGAAGACAATGCTTGTATATGCCCAGTTTTACTGCCTAGTAGAGAACACACATAGCCCCAGTGCCTACTTAAAAGAAACTAAGAATGTTTAAAACCTCTGATGCTTCTGTAATTTGTGTCTCCTGTCTGATGGATCGGTGTCTGGATATTTGTTACCAATAACTTGTTTTCATGCCTATTAACTTTAGTGGGATTTCTTGGTTGCAAGGCCAAGATACACAGAGGAGATGTTTTCCTGGTTCTGGTTGATTGAGACTCACTTGGCTCTTTCTTGGAGGAGGCAAGTCAAAATGAGCATTTGAGTTTTTGCCTGAACTTTGTTTGACTGAAGAAAATTACTGATTTTTTTTCTTAAATGCTAGTCCTATTCTGGATCTGTCATAGAGATTCTTCTTGTCCAGTGTACATTGAAGATATCTTCCAGATCATGGACTTGCCATTTCCGACATGTGTCCAATAGGTCGGTCCTCCAGGAAGAGCAGCGACTGCAGCGGCCTGGCGAGAGAGCCAACTGGTGACTGCCGTGGCGGCGTTCATCTTCTGGCCGCATCTTGTGGCCCGGGGCTACATGCGCATAAGGAAAATGCTGCCTTAGATCGTTGCTGCTGTCAAAATCAAAATGTTTGGCTGTGATGTTCAGCGTTTTTAGCATGGTTTCAGTTTTCTTTGACACTGTGGTTCTATACGTTTTGATCTTTGAATCAGGCCCTGCTCCATGATCAATTTCCTTGCAGTACACAGATATCATATTCACAATGCTGTGTCCTGCACTTGACCTGACCTTGTAGATTGCAGTCTACATCACAAAAGAGAGAGAGAGAGAGAGAGAGAGAGAGAGAGAGAGAGAGAGAGATCAATTCACTCATAGTACTACTGTGTATTGGTCAATTAGAGCTACTCTAGCAGACCCCGCATCCCGCCCCCGACCCGGAATGTGGCTCCTGGATATTTTTGGTTCGGTTAATGCTTGGCTCTGTGATGTGAGGTGCTTGCGAGGTGGATGGGCAAGAAGCAGTAGGCTCTGCCACTTTTACACAGTTTCTTTGTCGAGTCTTGTGAGCCTTGCTAGTGATCTATCTAACCTTTGGGTTAATGCTTTTCGACCGCTTGCCGCAGAGGCAGAAGATGTTTCAACCTTTACTGTCGGGTTGCTGCTACTTGCCACATGACCCTCTAGCGCCTCTCGTGTTTTTCAGCAATCTGAAAAGCATCTCCAGCTTGTATACACCCAGTTTTACTGTCTACTCCCTCCGTTTCTAAATATTTGTCTTTCTAGCATTTTAAATGGAATACAACATACGGATGTATGTAGACATATTTTAGAGTGTAGATTCACTCATTTTACTTTGTATGTAGTCACTTGTTGAAATGTCTAGAAAGACAAATATTTAGGAACGGAGGGAGTAGTAGAGAACGCACCTAGCCCCAGTCGCCCACTTTCGATCAAAGAAACTGAGAATGTTCACAGTAATTTGGAAAGTATCTCCTGCTTGGTGATTATACACTTGTATGTTTCGGTTTCTGGATATTCGTGACTGATAACTCGTTGTCATGCTTATTATTAACCTTAGTTCGATTTCTGGATTGCAGCAGTGCAGAAAGAGGAGGGCTGATGGATCCCGCTGAGGTTCTCCAACTCCAATGGTAAGATCCTGCCCGATGTTCCTGTTAGACTTATAATATATAAGTCATGTACCCTTTTGTATTTATCCCGTTGTATAAGGGGTTTTCTGCATATGTTCCACACCTGTACATGTATATATATATATCGGCCTATGGCCTCATGGGAATACAAGTTGCATATTAGTAACATGGTATTAGAGCTTGGTTAATTTTTCTGCACGCTGCAACTCGTGCTATTGATCCCCAGCCGCCTGTCTCGTCTCGCTCCCGATCGACGCCCTCCTGCCTCGATCCCCAGCGGCTCCCTCCCGATCGGCCTCCCCTAGCGAGGCCATCTCCAGCCGGATCCTCCCGATCGACGCCCTCCTGCCTCGATTGACGCTACTGCTCCCGCCCTAGCCGGCCCTCCCGATCTGCCTCTCCCAGCGAGGCTTCTCCAGTCGGCCCCTCGATCTCCAGCCGGCCCCGATCGAAGCCCCCGTCGCTACTGCTCCCGCCCCAGCCGGCCCTCCCGATCTGCCTCTCCCAGCGAGGCTTCTCCAGCCAGCCCCTCGAT
>LR738712.1:900628647-900711506 GCA_902687465.1 Secale cereale
TCTCCAGCCGGCCCCTCGATCTCCAGCCGGCCCCGATCGAAGCCCCCGTCGCTACTGCTCCCGCCCCAGCCGGCCCTCCCGATCTGCCTCTCCCAGCGAGGCTTCTCCAGCCGGCCCCTCCCGATCCGGCCCTCCCAGCGAGTCTGCAGTCTCGTTCCCAGCCGGCCCCAAGCGACGGGGCCCTGATCTCCTGCTCCCGCTGATCTTTGCCTAAAAAAAAATGTCTGCTGCATCAGGCTATGTTGTTGTCCCTCGCTGTCCGGTGATCTTCGATGGTACTAACTACACTGAGTTCACTGGCTTCATGCGCATTCACATGCGTGGCATCCGTCTCTGGGGTGTTCTTTCTGGCGAGGTCTGCTGTCCGCCACGTCCGGTTCCTCCGGTGGCTCCTATTCCGCCGACTCCACCGGTTCTTCCTACGGACGCTAATCAGGCCGCCAAGGATGCGGCTAAGCTTGCTGATGAGGCTGCTGATCGTGCTTATGATGAGAGGGTTTTGGCTTATGAGGAGGCTCTTCAGACGTATCATGGTGCTCTGTCTGTTTACACCCAGTGGCTTGATGATGATGCTCGTGCTACAGCTGTTCTCACTGCTAGTGTTTTGCCTCAGTTTGCTTCTGAGTTTCTGGGTCTTTCTACTGTCTTCGAGATGTGGACCCGTCTTCCTTCAGACGTATCTCTGCTTTGTGTGCTGGATCATTTGAGAAACCAGAATATTGATTAACATTTTATTTTCATCTTAGGGCCGACCAAATTCCCAGCTCGCCGCGTGTGTACGGTAGGAAGCAGTGGCGTGCCGTGTCCAAGGTTCTCGGCAACGACAATCTCCTCGCTGAGATCCTCGTCCGCCTCTCTCCGAAGTCGTCCTCGCTCCCCCGCGCATCCGCCGTGTGCAAGCGTTGGCGCGGCATCCTCTCCGACCCCGAGTTCCTCAAACGCTTCCGCAAGCACCACCGGAAGCCTCCTCTGCTTGGCTTCTTTGAAGGGTATGCCAACCGCTTTGCTCCCGTCATGGACTCGCCCGACCGTATCACTGCCTCCTGCTTCTCCATGCCCAACAGTAGCACGCCCTACAACGACCATCGAGAATACATGGGCTGCCGCCATGGCCTCGCTGTTCTGGTCAACAAGCAGGAGCGCAAGACCTTTGTGTGGGACCCCCTCACTGGCCGACAGCACATCGTGGCTTTTCCACCCGGGCTCGACGACGCCTTTATCGGCAATTTCTGTATGTGGCGTGGCGCGGTGTTGTGTGCTGATGCCGAAGATGGGCATGTGCACCGAGACTGCTTCTCGAGCCCGTTTAAACTGGTCTTGCTCTGCTGCGGTGGATACAACACACAGGCATTTTGCTCAGTTTATGACTCGGTGTCTGGTGTTTGGGGAGGCGTTTTCTCGACCGCGATATCACGTATAGTTCTATTAAGGCCCAGCATCCTAGTCGGTAATGCACTTTGCTGGCTGATTTCTGGAGGTGACATCCTTGTGTTCGATTTCAAATGTAAGAGCCTTGATGTGATTGAGAAGCCGGCATTCTACTATGTTACCGACGGGTGTTTTCAGATCTTACGGATGGAGGGTGGTGGACTTGGCCTTGCTGTTTTGTTGGACCTGACCATCCAATTGTGGGAGAGGAAATCTAACTCTGATGGTGTCGTCGGATGGGTGTTGCTGAAGAAAACCATTCCACTGGAGGGGATGATTCCAAGGAGAATGAATTCTGTACGTTTCGTTGGGTATGATGAGGACACAAATGTGATTGTTCTCACTTCGATGACTGGCAACTTCACGCTCCAACTTGACTCGATGCAGCTCAAACATATTGTTAAAAGAAACAACATATGTTACCACCCGTTTTATCCCTACACGAATTTCTATACTGCAGGTAATACCTCCCTCTCTACATTGTACAAAAAAAAGTCCAATTAGTTTTTTTCTGTTCGGATTCAATGCAGTTGCTTTTGGCACCTGGCAATATTGTTCCAATGAGTAAGGATGCATAAAAATACACTGTGTTGTTTTTTTTGTTGGTCTGGTGATCTAAATTCTTATTATTACTAGAGGCTACATTAAAGCTAGAACAGGAATATAACTATGGTTTGATGCCTGGCCAATCCTAAATCGTAGCTATGGTTATGTGCTTGCAATGATCTTGTCATCAGAGGGTCTCAAACAATTGGAATGAAACCATCTGCTCTGTGAAATAGTTAACCATCTAGAAGCTTAAAGCTTGTTATGTTTTCTCGTTCATTGTTTTGCCTTGTAAGATTAAAATTTATCGTAATCAATCTTGATAGTTATCGTCAATTCATAGTACCATGTACTCTAGTTTTTATCAAGCTGTACTAGTTCATTAATTTCACGTCCATGTAATGCTTGTTTTGGAACTTAGGTTTTCCAATCTGCGCATATTTTATTTTGGCATTATGGTCATAACTGGTACAAACTCACTCGAAAATAATTCTGGATAAATGAATATTTTTCTGAACATGTAAACAAACCATTCTTTTTTGGACCTAACAACATTTACTATCCTTGGCTCAACTTCTCTTTCAATTTTCATTTGGTTTGGGCTTCTTTTGCTTGTAGCAAGGCAGGGCAGTCGGGTGGAAAGAGGTGAATCTGGAACTAATAGTGATCGGACCAGATCTGCTGACATGCTATCTCGGTCGAACAATTTAGGTAATTTTATCTTCCCATATATGTTTTTTTCTCTTGGTTTCTCAATTTACAAGATGGTGCCATCTGCCATGGCAATTCTTGGATTTCCAAAAAGCATGCGTTTGAGTAGAGTATTACCAATTTGTTTTTACTGAGATGGCATTGATTGTTCTGCAGGTATTAAGAGTTAAATTTGGTTGCTGAGACGCAGCCATGGCTAGTTGGTGTGGATCATCTACTATGTATGCTGAGATGCAAACATGGCTAGTTGGTGCAGACACTTAAACTGTCCCGCTATGTAGTCTGTTGGATCATCTATATGTATGCTGTGGCATGTGTTGTGGTCGATGCTGAGATGTCTCCTCAGTGTAGTATGTAGTCTGCTCTAATTGTAGGTACCATGGGCTGTGAAATGAACTTACCGGGTTTAATCATCTGAACTCTTATACATATTAGTCTCTAAGATCAGCAGACTTTAGTCGATTTGTATGCCTGGTTAGTGGCTCGTGGAGTTGGTTCGGTTAATGTTTTGCTCTGTGATGCGAGGTACTAGCAAGGTGCATGGACAAGAAGCAGCAGAGGCAGACAATGCCTGCATATGCTCTGTTTTACTGCCTAGCTAGAGCACAAACCTTGCCCCAGTTGTATATGCCCAGTTTCTAGTGGTCTAACTGATGTCTTGGCTCTTTCTTGGAGGAGACAAATCAAGAAAGAAATGTTGTCAGTTTTTTGTTTGAACTTCAAAGAGTGTGGTGGCTTGGCTCTCGATCCAAAGAGGGTTGTGAGTTTTTGTTTGAACTTTGTTCGACTGGAGAAAACTACTGATTTTTTGTTAAATGCTAGTCCTATTCTGGATCTGCCATGGAGATTTTTATTGTCCTGAATTACACTGAAAATGTTTTTCAGATCGTGGACTAGCATTTTCCGTTTTCAGATTTTCCGTTTTCAGATTTTCCGTTTTTTGTTTTCAGATCGTGTCCTGAATTTCAGATTTTCCGTTTTCGACGCTCGTCCATCAAAGTCAGTTCTCCAGGAAAAACCAAATTTGTTTTTGCTGTGAGAGAGCAGAGAACATTAGACTGGGATAACATTGATTGTTGTGCAGGTATTAAGAGTTGAAGTCGGTTGCTGAGACACATCCATGGCTAGTTGGCCTAGTCGAAATGCAGCCATGGCTAGTTGCTAAGAAGGTCAAGCCAATTCTATTCTGTTGGATCCAGTTCTTTCTCGTCCCTTTCAATCAGGAAGAAGGTCCCCCTTGCATGGCACAGGACAGATCGGCCCAGCCCATGCACACCCTTGCTTATATTATGGAGAAAATTCCCTATTTGGCCTTGGAGAAAAATTTCTTCCCTATTTGACATCTGCTCTAAATTTCTTTCCCAATATGACATTATACTTCATTTCGTTAACTAACAGTGTTAAAGACAGACATCAAGAGACTTTTTTACCCCTGGTGCATAAGGTGACTAAAAATATGTGACAATATCTGCAGTGATTGTTACATATTTGGTCATGTTAAATGACCAATTAAGACCCCATAATTTGGTCACCGAACAGATTTCAATCCAAAAGTTGTCCTCTGATTTTAATTCAAAAAAGTGAAAATTTGGGCAGAACCTCCTTCGTAATTTGATCCCGTATCTCACACAATTTATATATATACATACATACATACAAAATGCATCACAATATGTACAACTACCAGAAACATCCATGTTCACGCACACATCACATTCAGGTTCACACTTACTACATACATCAGTAGTAGTTCACAGAGAATGCATCACATGTTGTTTCACACATGAGGTCAAGTCCACATGTACATGACATGAGCAGCACAAAAGAACCTCCAAAAGTAACCATGACATTAAAGGAAAACATGAGAATCACATGCTAAGAGCATCTCCAGCCACGCCCCCAAGAAGGCCCCCCAGGCGTTTTTTCGTCCGCCGGCGCCAAAAAATCGGCCCAGTCGCGCCCCCAAGAGCCCAGTTTTCGCTGCCTCGGGCCGAAATTGGCGCCGGCGGACCCAACCCGAACCCGGCGCGCTGGGGGTCGCTCGGGGGCGCCGGGCGAATCGTTTTTGGCGCGAAAAGCCGCGGGCCCACCGCGTCAGCGACTCGACTCTCTTCTCGCCGCTTCGTCGTCCTCATCGCCTCGTTTCCCACGGCGAATCAATGCCAAAGCTCTCCCTGCCTCCACCTCCGCCCCGTCCGGCGGCTCTCCCTGCCTCCACCTCCACCCCGTCAAGCCGGAGCCCCAGGACACGCCTGTCAGCGCGCGTACCCGCAGCTCGGGCGCCCTCGTCGAGCCCAAGGCGGAGCCCAGCCTCCCCCCGGAGTACGAGGAGATAGCCCGGCGCGGCTTCTCCGACGAGGACGCCATGCGGTGGTCGTGCGACGACTACCTACGCGAGGAGATGGTCCGGCAGTGCCGGGCCCTAGAGGAGATCGCCGCCCGCAAACGTGGGCGCGAGGACGAGAACGGTGTCGTCGTCCTCGATAGCGACGACGACGACGCCCCCGGACCGTCCAACCCGCCGCGCCAACCGGGAGAGGGATGCAGCAGGGACGGCGGAGGCGTCTTTTTTTTTGTAAAATATGTTTAAATTTGAACGAACTCGCCCGTGTTTGCGTTGTGTTTGCGCCGAATTTGAACATTTTAAAAACCCGTGGGGGGCCGCGACTGGGGGGCATCACGCCCCCAGTGCGCGGTTTAGCGCCGGTGCGCCCCCAGGGGGCGATTTTTAGCCCCTCCTGGGGGGCCAACGGCTGGAGATGCCCTAAGCCTTTTGCTTCTTGTGCTCATTGAAGGGCTTGCAGGGTTAATGTTTTGTTTCTTGATTGCGGGGCTGTCTTGTGACACCATAGGAATCTTTTCACCGCACTCTTTCTTTTCACTCTTGCCCCAAACCTTGACATGAACATTTATTTCATTGCCGGGCACAGGAAACTCGATGGAAATTGGCTCCCGCTGATTTGAGACGGTTATTGGGCTGCACTTATACATGTATGGCAGCAGTATTATTTAGCAAGTGGAAAAAAAAATATACATAACATGTGAACTAGAAACAAAACAATACCTCTTGGATTGAACCGATTCAGATTTTCCCCATTTTCCCTTTTTGTTTGTATTCTCCAAGCTTTCGCTATGGTCAGAAGGAAGCAATCAGAATACAGAACAAGTTTAGGTTTAGTCAAATATGTAAATCTAAACTAGTTGTAATCAACTTTTTGATGATCCAGCGTTAGAGTTAGCATGTTTGCCCTTTTTCTTAGTTGTAGTTTCCAAGCTTTGGCTATAGCGAGCAGAAAGCTACTTAGAATTCAACGTTGTTTTCATGTAATCATGAGCATAAGTGTAAAATTACTAACCTTGGGGCAAAACACATTATTGTTGGTGCTCCATCCACCAAGGCACAATGGATACCTCATCCGTTTTGGTTGTCTTTGCCCTTTTCTTTGGTGGTTCTCTACACGAGCAATAGGAAAGTAGTGAGCACTTATAGTTGGAAGAATAATGCAAGAATGAGTAAATCTATATTAAGCCACCGCCGCTGCTAGGGTTCAGGTGGCGACTCGAGACAGAGACGTGAGGGACGACATGTTCGGGATGGGATTGGTTTTTTGGTTCGATGTAGGATCACGACTAGCGGAGGCGTATTCTGGTCCACCTGATTTTTTTACAGAATTGTCTAACTGAACCAACATTGGTGTCAGATAAGGAAAGAAATTAAGACTGGATGTCAAATAGGTATTTTTTTTCTCGAGGGCCAAATAAGGAACCTCATTTTAGGTTAGTGTCAAAAAAGAAATTTTCTCTACATTGTGTGTACCCCCTTGTTCGTCAGCCCCCAGTCTCCACCCCCTGGTCCGAGAGATAAAGGAGCGGAGCCGCCGGCGACCCCATCCCGCCGCCCCGTCCGGCGGAGAGAAGCCACCCACCGGCGATTCGAGGTCTGCAAACCCTTCTCCTTCCTCTTCCTCTCCATCCAATCCTTCTTCCTTCGCCTTCTTAAATTTTCCCTACTATAAAACCCTAGCCAGATTTCCCCTTCTGATTGAACCCTAACATTCCTCCCCTGCTGCAGCTGTTGAGAGGGAGGAGAAGAGATGACGGATCCTGCTGCGAAGATTCCGCAAGACCAAGGGTAAAATTTCCCATCTAGTTCCTCTCACTCTGCATTTTATGTATGCTATGATGTGCTGGATCTACTCCTTCCATTTCTTTTTACTCTGCGTATCTAAAGTCAAATTTTGTGAAGTTTTACCAGCTTTATAAGAAAATATATCAACATTCACAATCCAAAACCAATATCATTACATGCATCATGAAAATAATTTTTATATTATATAAATTTGTGTTGTAGATCTTAATATATTTTTATATATTTGGTCAAATTTAAGAAAGTTTGACTTTACTCAAATCTTATATACGAAGTAAAAAGAAGCAGAGGCAGTACATATGTGTGAGAGCAACTACTTACTTTGTGTATGCTATGCTGGATGGATGTACGTATGTGTGCTAGATCGTTGGAGAAACCAGTCAATTGATTACATTTTCATTTTTGTGTCAGTGTCGATCCCACTGCTAGCTCTCCATGTGTGGATGGAAATAGGCTGCTGTGTTCCAGGCCGCCAGTTGACCCGGTGTCTAATGTGCTCGGAGATGACAACCTCCTCATCAAGATCCTCATCTGCCTCCCTCCAAAGCCGTGCTCTCTCCCCCGCGCATCCCTTGTATGCAAGCAGTGGGGGAGCATCCTCTCTGAGCCTGAGTTCTGCAAACGCTTCCGCAAGCACCACCGGAAACCTCCTCTGCTCGGCTTCTTTAGAGGGTATGCTAAAAATTTCATTCCTGCCATGGACTCGCCTGACCGCATCCCTGCTGCCCGCTTTTCCCTGCCCAAGAGCAGCACACCCTACCACCAAAATGAAGAATACATGGGCTGCCGCCACGGCCTCTCTCTCGTAATCAACACGCATAAGTGTGCGACCATCGTGTGGGATCCCCTCACAGGTGAAGAGCGCATCGTGGCTTTTCCACCAGGGTGCACGTTGGGGCGTTACTGGGCCTGGCATGGCGCTGTATTGTGCGTCGATGCCGAAGATGGGCATGTCCACGGAGATTGCTTCTTAAGTCCATTTAAATTGGTTTTGATCTACGCTAACTACAATACACCGGCATTTTGTTCTGTCTACGACTCAGCGTCTGGTGTTTGGGGAAATATTTTCTCGACGATGACAATTACAGCTGGAATGTCTGGGTTAAAAAGGCCCAGCACCCTTGTCGGGAATGAACTTTGCTTCTTGATTCGTGGAGGTGATGTCCTTGTGTTTGATTTCGAAATGCAAAGTCTTGGTCTGATCAAGAAGCCGGTAGAAACCCATGGTACCGATGACTGGTGTTTTCAGATCTTACGGATGGAGAATGATGGACTTGGCCTCGCTGTTTTGTTGGACCTCACTATCAAATTATGGGAGAGGAAATCTAACTGTGATGGTGTTTTTGAATGGGTGCTGCTGCAGAAAACCATTCCACTTGAGGGTATGGTTCCAACGAGAATGGATTCTGTACTTTTCGTCGGGTATGATGAGGACGCGAATGTGATTGTTCTCACTACTATGACCGGCAACTTCACACTCCAACTCGACTCAATGCAGATTAAACATATTGTCAAAAGAAACAATATATGTCATGACACCTTTTATCCCTACAGGAATTTCTATACTCCAGGTAATGCCCCTATCTACATTGCACAAGCAAAAAAGTCCAATTAGTTTGTTTCGCTCGTATTCATTCCAGCTACCTTTGGTACGTTATTGCGGTAACATTGTTCCTGTTATTAGGATTCAGCTAGATACATACAAATACACCGTCTTATTTGTTCCTCTGTTGATCCGGTCATCTTATCGTTATCTAGTTTCTTATTATTATAGTGCTTCATTAAAGCTAGAAAGGGAATACAGATATTGCTTTGATGCCTGGCCATTGCTAAAGGCTAAATACGATTATGTGCTTGTAATGATCTTTTCATCAGGGGGTTTCTAAAAATTAGGAAGTGGCAATAGCTGCAGTGGAACATCTGGAGGCGGCTTAAAGCTTGTTATGTTTTCTTATTCACTATTTTTCCTTGCAAGATTAAAATTTAACTTGATAGTTCTTCATAGAAATCATCAAGTCATAATACCATGTGCTCTATTTTTATCCAAGAGTAGTACTAGTTCATTAATTTCATGTGGTACTATGTAATGCTTTTTTTGGAACTCTGGTTTCCCAATCCGTGCATATTTTATTTTGGCCTTATGGTCATAACTTGTACAAAACTCACTCGACAATAATTCTGGATAAATGCATTTTCTCTGAACATGTAATCAATTTTAGCATTCTTTTTGGACCTGGCGATATATGTGGCTTCATTTTCTATTCTGGACTCAACTCCTCTTGGAATTTTCATATGGTTTGGGCATCTTTTGCTTGTAGGCAGGAGAGTAGGGACGAAAGGTGCGGATCTGGAACTGTCAACACACTAGATCTGCTAATGTGCCATCTTGGTCAAAAAACTTAGGTAATTTTATCTTCTCATATTACTTTTTGTTGTTGTTGGTTAACCAATTTACAATATGCATTTTCAAGAAGCACGCCTTTGTGCCATTTTTGGTTTGTACTCTGACCCTCACATATGGCTTGGCACACAAAAGTAAATATAGAATGAGTTGACAATCTTAAAAGTTCAGTTTGTTTGCCTGAGTTGATAGGCGGTGAGTCACCGATCTCGTAATTTCTACTGGAATCGTGCGTAGTTATATAGCAAAAATCTTGAAAACATGTCAGCATATAGGTGCCAATGCAAACTAAATGTTCCCTTATTGTTGTTCTCTATTTGTAGTATTAGCTTGTATACTGGGATGATTCAGCTTTGGATTTTTTTTTTGTATAAACTGCACTACGGCAAAGTTAATGCTTATTTTGGGGATCATATAAAATTTGTTTTGCTGTGAGAGAGCATTACAAATTTGTTTGACTGGGATGACATTGATTGTTCTGCAGGTATTAAGAGTTAAAGTCGGGTTGCTGAGGCACAGCCATGGCCAGTTGGCGTAGGGAAGTTCTTCTATGTTGCTGAGATGCAGCCATGGCTAGATGGTGTAGGGAAGTTCTTCTATATTGCTGAGACACAGACATGCCTAGTTGATGCTTAAATTGTCGTTGATGTATGCCATGGCTAGTTGGTGTAGTGAAGTTCTTCAAACTGTGTGTTCCGTAGTTTCTTCTATTATGTATGTCGTTCTACTTGTGTGTACCTGACTTGTTGGGTTTAATCTTGTGAAGTCTTGTATATTTTTATCTGAGATGAGCAGACGTTAGTCAAGTTGCATGCCTGGCTAGTGACTCGTGGGATTGGTTTGGTCAAATATTCACAGTTTCAACTTTTAGTTTTGAATTTCATCAAATATTTGATTTTTCAAATACTTGTTCACAATCCTAAAAATTTGCACGGTTTAAAAAAAATCAGAGTTTCATGAATTGTTCAGAAAATTGTTTAATATTTTTTAAATATATTTTTCACTTATTCAAGAAAGCTAGTTATGCAATCTCAAATTTTGTTTAAGATTTTTTATATTTTTTCACATATTTAAAAAATGTTCATGCTTTTAAAATCTGCTCCTGATTTCATCTTCCCAAATTCAAAAAAATTAGCAATTTTTCAAAATATACGCTATCCGAAAGATGGAATTATTTTTCATAAATGTTTCCCGATTTGATTCTAAAAAATCGCTAGAGTAACTGTTTCAGGTTTGCCAAAGTACCTTAATCTGGTCCACTACAGCCGTGGTTGATTCTTTAATGGCCCAACAAACGGGAAAACCCTATTCGGCTCCTGTTGAGGGCAATTTTCCTCACCGGCGAAAGAGTAAAAAAAGGATCTATAGATTTAGTAGAATAGATGTGAAATACAATATCTTTTATCCCTTTTATACTTTCTCCTGTTCCTAGGAAGCCCCCGGTTCGCTGGGCAGTTTTCCATCTGGTTCTTATTCGTTTTTTTCTTGGTCTTATTTCTTTTCGTTTTTCTGCTATTTCTATGAACTTTCTTAAAAACCATAAACTTTTATAAATTCATGAAACTTTTCCAAATTAGATGATTTTTTTTTCAAATTTGTTGAACTATTTTTTTAAACTATGAACTTTTTTCAAATTCAAGAACTGTTTTCAAATTTGATGAACTTTTTTCAAAAACCATTATTATTTTTATAAAAGTCGATGAATTTTTTCAAAATTCAATGAATTTTTTTTGGAATCGATGATTTTTTTTTCAAAATTCAAGTGAATGTTTTTCAAAATCGTGAACTTTTTTAAATATCAATGAAAGTTTTCTTTTTTTCTTTCTAATTTGTATTATTTTTGTATTATTTGAAGTGCTATAAGAGAAAGCAGGGAGCAGAAAAAACCGAACAGAAGAAAACTATAGCGATTGTGAGAACGAGCGAAGGAGTAGTCAGGAACGGGGAGGACGAGTGAAGAAGGAGTAGTTGGTCGTGGCCCAATAGGGAGCGCTAGTGTGCGCCAACTATGTGCACACCGGCGCCAATGGGCCAGCCCAGCCGGGTTGCCTTATGTGCCTTATGTACTCCGGACGCAACGATCCTCAAGCCAAGGGTAAGACTCCCCATCCAGTGAGTTCCTCTCTCTCTCTCTCTTTGTTACCGTCATGAGTGAATACTCCCTCTGTAAACTAATATAAGAGCGTTTAGATCACTAAAGTAGTATTCTAAATCATTTTGTTTTTGCTGCAACCACATATCGTTGTTCTACGGTGGGTAATGAAACTTGTTGACATGACGATGACCATGTGTTTGTGACCTACGAGGTGAGCTACCAAGGATGGCGATGTTTTTTTTTTGCTACAACCATGTCCTGTAGAAGCTACAACCATGACGAGCTAAAATTGTTTGGGAAAGCTGGGACTGACAACGAGCGGCTACTGCTACGACCAGCGATGACGCAAGAGAGGAGGTGGGTGCTGCCGCACCTCGCGAGAGCGCACACACGCGGTGGCCGGGGCAGAGACGTCTCGTGTCGAGGGCTTATTGAGAGGCAGGGAAGAAGGATTTTTTCCTACTCGCGTTGACCAGATAGAACAAAGCAGAAGGAAGAAGACGTCCACATCGAGGGAATCAGACGGTTTAAAACGAGCACAGCTGGCGGTTAGGTGCGGACCGGCCGAAAGTTTGGGCCGGTCTGCCGACGCCTAGTACTGACCATTTTTCTAGGGGACGCGGGCTTTGATTCACGTTCTGACCACAGTAGCAGTTGCCCCTATGTCTCGCTTTAGGAGACAAGGGAACCCTCATGCAAGAAATTTTTTTTATCAAATTATGGTACTTCGTTTTTGTTTCATGCTCTTTGAAAGAACATGCGGTGCCCCCATGTTTGGTTTTGGTAATTGATGAAAATCTCTATGGACTAATGGTTGCCTTGAGTTATATTTGAAGTGTTTGTCCATAGGCTTTTCTTGGAGTCCATGTGTTGGTTTCAAGGAGAGTTTGTGATGACCAAGGTGCTAGTAAGGAATTATCCAAAGATTGGTCTTGTGAGTGTTGAGCTTATTGCAAGCATATCTTGAAGAAGAAGAGTGTGTGATCATTCATGTTTACCTTCAAGACATTATCCAAATGAAGAGATTTGGAAAGATTCAAGGTTGATCAAGACTAAGTACAGAGAGTGTTTCAAGTTGATTAACACACAAAGCGTAGAAGATGTACCGAGAGGGATCAAGTGATCCCATGGTATGGTAAGCATTGTCAATTACGCTTTGTGTACTAACCCATGGTCTTTGTGAGAGTTCTATGTGGGGTTAGGTTATCTGCCATGGGATTGCGTTAAGAGGAAGATCACATACAACCCATGGAGGATGACATCAAATCAAGGTTGTGGTGTACAAGTTCAAGTGATTGATACGTCCAAAACGTATCTATAATTTCTGCTTGCTCCATGCTTCTTTTGTGTGATATTGCTATGATATTGATGCACTTCCATACACTTTTGATCATATTTGGACTAACCTATTAACTCAGTGCACCACAGTGCCAGTTCCTGTTTTCTGCTGTTTTTCTATTTCAGGTTTCCCCCATATTAAAAGTGCTCCAAAAATTCTGGGAAAAATATAGGAAAAATCAGCGTACAGGAAGCTTCGCGAAGAACCAAAGCGGGGCCAGAGGGGAGCCAGGGGAGGCCCAGGCGGCCACCTGGTGCGGCCCCACCCCTGGCCGCGCCAGGGGGGCGCCTGGGGCCCCTGCTTCGCCTCTGGTTGCCCCCCTTCGCATATATATCCCTCTCGTCCCGAAACCCTCGAGGACAGAACCCTTTTTCGCGATCTCGCCTCTGTTCCGCCGCCGCAGCGCTTCCAAGATCGGGAGCATCAGGAGAACTCTTCCCGGCACCCTGCCGGAGGGGAGAACCACCACCGGGAGCTTCTCCACCACCATGGACGCTTCCCGGATGAGTCGTGAGTAGTCCACCTTGGACCATGGGTCCATGATCAGTAGCTATGTGATGTTCTCCTCCCCTCTTTGCTCTTCATGGTTTAGACCTCGTGAGCTGCCCTACATGATCGAGGCACATATGTAATCTTTCTGCTGTTGCTCTGCTGAGTTTGCTGGGATCTGATGGATTATGAGACTATGTTCAGATTGTGTTTGAGTAATATATTTGATTCACCTCTTTTATATCTTTGTTCTTGAGTAATTCTTGCATGTTCTCCGTTGCTGTTTATTGCTTTGGCCAAGTAGTAGGTAGTAACTCCAAGAGGGAGCGTTATGCTTGATTGTGGGTTCATGCCCCCTGATGACTAGCTTGAGTGACAGAAACATGAGTCTAGGGGATGTGCTGTTGCCACAAGGGGGAAAACAACGGGGCTTGTACTTGCGGGTGCAAGGATTGTTTACTTTACGCAAAGTTCTTTTAATGCAGTTGTCTGTTGCTTTGAGTTTACACTTTGGGTGGGATTCGCAACTTAATACCAGCGAGATGTTCTGGATAGATATCTCAAGGTGGATGATTAGTAGTAGATGCAGATGGATTTCGGTCTACTTGCCTTGGCGTACCGCCCATGCTTTTGAGCCTCTACCTTTCTTTGCAGCATAGTTAGCATTGGTTTGCGCACATAATCCTGTCAATTGCCCAGCTGTAATTTGTTTACCTCGCTTTGCTGTTTTATCGTCTTTTGGGAGAGAGACATCACTAGTGAACATCATGGGACCCCGGTCCATATTACCACCGCTGATCACACCTTCTATTTACTTCCTGTTTTTATTTCCTAGTTGCAGTCATAGCCATCATTATTATCTCTTGTGTTTGATCCTTTGTAAACAACAAGGCCGGAGGGATTGACAACCTCTCTGTACTTGTTGGGAGCAAAGTTATCTGTATCTGTGTGCAGGTCCTGTCAACCGCTAAGTTTCTGGCGCCGTTGATACCTACTTGTCGACCCTCGGAGTCTCACGGGATTCGATCCTTGGTACCTTTGCCAAGGGAAATTTGCCGCTACGCTACATCTCAACCTTCCACTTGGGGTAACCAACGAGGGGCGAGAAGCATCAAGCAAGTTTCTGGCGCCGTCGCCGGGGACTCCACTCTTCAAGATAGGGGAGTTGCACGCTATCTTTTATCTTTGCTTTTTAGTCTTGTTAGTTTACCTTTCAGTTTTTGCTTTAGTGTCCCTTACCAAAAATCACAAAAATAGTTATCTTGCTTTTAGTTGGCATTATGTCTGGTCCTTTTGCCTTTGGTGAGGCAGAAGTGCTCACCTTTAAACAAAGAGGTGGTGAAAGTCTAAAAGATGCTTGGTATAGAATTAATGATTCTCAAAAAAGAGCCTCCAAGAAGCAATCCACTACTATCCTGCTTAGAAATTTTTATGTTGGAATTACTTCTTGGAATAGGTTTATTCTAGATTCTGCTATCAATGGAAATTTCCTAGAAGCCCCAGTTTGGGAATCTCTTAGTATTATGGAAAATCTTGTTGGAAATCCCCCTGTTGTTAGCATTCAGGAGGACATTACCCTAGCTCACATTATGAAAAAACTGTTGGGGAACGTAGTATTTTAAAATTTTCCTACGATCACGCAAGATCTATCTACCAGATGCATAGCAACGAGAGGGAAGAGTGTGTCTACGTACCCTCATAGACCAGAAGCGGAAGCGTCAAGTGACGCGGTTGATGTAGTCGAACTTCTTCGCGATTCAACCGATCAAGCACCGAACGTACGGCACCTCCGCGTTCAGCACACGTTCAGCTTGATGACGTCCCACGAGCTCTTGATCCAGTTGAGCTTCACAGGAGAGTTTCGTCAGCACGACGGCGTGGTGACGGATATGATGTATCTACCGACGCAGGGCTTCGCCTAAGCACTGCAACGGTATGACCGAGGTGTGTTTCTGTGGACGGGGGCACCGCACACGGCTGGAACAATTCAACTTGTGTGTCTTTGGGTGCCCCCCTGCCCCCGTATATAAAGGAGCAAGAGGGGAGGGCCGGCCGGCCTCCTATGGTGCGGCTAGGGCAATCCTACTAGGAATAGGATTGCAATCCTATTCCTAGTAGGAGTCCACCAAGAAGGAAGAGAGGGAAAGGAAAAGAGGGAGAGGTGGCGCCCCCCCAATCCTAGTCCAACTAGGATCCCTAGGTGGGGCGTCGGCCAGCCTCTATGGGCTGCCTATCTCCTTTCCTCAAGGCCCACTATGGACCATCCCCCCTCGTAGGGGGTTCCGGTAACCCCCTCCGGCAATCCAGTTAAATCCGAAACTTTTCCGGAACACTTCCGGTGTCTGAATATAGTCGTCCAATATATCAATCTTTATGTCTCGGACATTCCGAGACTCCTCGTCATGTCCGTGATCTCATCCGGGACTCCGAACTACCTTCGGTACATCAAAACTCATAAACTCATAATACCGATCGTCATCAAACGTTAAGCGTGCGGACCCTATGGGTTCGAGAACTATGTAGACATGACCGAGACTCATCTCCGGTCAATAACCAATAGCGGAACCTGGATGTTCATATTGGCTCCTACATATTCTACGAAGATCTTTATCGGTCAAACCGCATAACAACATACGTTGTTCCTTTTGTCATCGGTATGTTACTTGCCCGAGATTCGATCGTCGGTATCTCTATACCTAGTTCAATCTCGTTACCGGCAAGTCTCTTTACTCGTTCCGTAACACATCATCTCGTGACTAACTCATTAGTCTTTTTGCTTGCAAGGCTTATTATGATGTGTGTTACCGAGAGGGCCCAGAGATACCTCTCCGACACTCGGAGTGACAAATCCTAATCTTGATCTATGCCAACACCACGAATGCTTTCGGAGACACCTGTAGAGCATCTTTATGATCACCCAGTTACGTTGTGACGTTTGATAGCACACAAGGTGTTCCTACGGTATTCGGGAGTTGCATAATCTCATAGTCATAGGAACATGTATAAGTCATGAAGAAAGCAATAGCAGTAAAACTAAACGATCACAGTGCTATGCTAACGGATGGGTCTAGTCCATCACACCATTCTCCTAATGATGTGATCCCATTGATCAAATGACAACTCATGTCTATGGCTAGGAAACATAACCATCTTTGATCAATGAGCTAGTCTAGTAGAGGCATACTAGGGACATACTGTTTTGTCTTATGTATTCACACATGTACTAAGTTTCCGGTTAATACAATTCGAGCATGAATAATAAACATTTATCATGATATAAGGAAATATAAATAACATCTTTATTATTGCCTCTAGGGCATATTTCCTTCAGTCTCCCACTTGAACTAGAGTCAATAATCTAGCTCACATCGCCATGTGATTTAATACCGATAGTTCACATCGTTATGTGAATAACACCCATAGTTCACATCGCCATGTAACCAACACCCAAAGGGTTTACTAGAGTCAATAATCTAGTTCACATCGCTATGTGATTAATACCCAAGAGTAATAAGGTGTGATCATGTTTTGCTTGTGAGAGAAGTTTAGTCAACGGGTCTGTCACATTCAGATCCGTATGTATTTCGCAAATTTCTATGTCTACAATGCTCTGCATGGAGCTACTCTAGCTAATTGCTCCCACTTTCAATACGCATCCAGATTGATACTTAGAGTCATCTGGATTTAGTGTCAAAGCTTGCATCGGCGTAACCCTTTACGACGAACTCTTTATCACCTCCATAATCGAGAAACATTTCCTTAGTCATCCAGTTACTAAGGATAATTTTGACCGCTGTACAGTGATCTACTCCTGGATCACTATTGTACCCCCTTGACAAACTCATGGCAAGGTACACAACATGTTTGGTACACAGCATGGCATACTTTATAGAACCTATGGCTGAGGCATAGGGAATGACTTTCATTCTCTCTATATTTTTCTGCCGTGGTCTGGCTTTGAGTCTTACTCAACTTCACACCTTACAAGTCAGGCAAGAAACCTTCTTTGACTAATCCATTTTGAACTACTTGAAAATCTTATCAAGGTATGTACTCATCGAAAGTCTTATCAAGCGTCTTGATCTATCTCTATAGATCTTGATGCCCAATATGTAAGCAGCTTCACCAAGGTCTTTCTTTGAAAAACTCCTTTCAAACACTCCTTTATGCTTTCCAGAATATTCTACATCATTTCCGATCGACAATATGTCATTCACATATACTTATCAGAAAGGTTGTAGTGCTCCCACTCACTTCTTGTAAATACAGGCTTCACCGCAAGTCTGTATAAATCTATATGCTTTGATCAACTTATCAAAGCGTATATTCCAACTCCGAGATGCTTGCACCAGTCCATAGATGGATCGCTGGAGCTTGCACACTTTGTTAGCACCTTTTGGATCGACAAAACCTTCTGGTTGCATCATATACAACTCTTCTTTGAGATATCCATTTAGGAATGCAGTTTTGACATCCATTTGCCAGATTTCATAAAATGCGGCAATCGCTAACATGATTCGGATAGACTTAAGCATCGCTACAGGTGAGAAAGTCTCATCGTAGTCAACTCCTTGAACTTGTCGAAACCCTTTCGCAACAAGTCGAGCTTTGTAAACAGTAACATTACCGTCTGCGTCGGTCTTCCTCTTGAAGACCCATTTATTTTCGATGGCTTGTCGATCATCGGGCAAGTCAACCAAAGTCCACACTTTGTTCTTATACAGGGATCCCATCTCAGATTTCATGGCCTCAAGCCATTTTGCGGAATCTGGGCTCATCATCGCTTCCTCATAGTTCGTAGGTTCATCATGGTCCGGTAACATGACTTCCAGAACCGGGTTGCCGTACCACTCTGATGCGGAACGAACTCTGGTTGATCTACGAAGTTCAGTAGAAACTTGATCTGAAGTTTCATGATCATCATCATTAGCTTCTTCACTAATTGGTGTAGGAATCACTGGAACTAGTTTCTGTGATGTTCTACTTTCCAATTCGGGAGAAGGTACAATTACCTCATCAAGTTCTACTTTCCTCCCACTCACTTCTTTCGAGAGAAACTCCTTCTCTAGAAAGGATCCACTCTTAGCAACAAAGACCTTGCCTTCGGATCTGTGATAGAAGGTGTACCCAACAGTTTCTTTTGGGTATCCTATGAAGATTTACTTCTCCGTTTTTGGGTTCGAGCTTATCATGTTGAAACTTTTTCACATAAGCATCGCAGTCCCAAACTTAAAGAAATGAAAGCTTAGGTTTCTCGTCAAACCACAGTTCATACGGTGTCATCTCCACGGATTTAGATGGTGCCCTATTTAATCGTGAATGTAGCTGTCTCTAATGCATAACCCCAAAAGCGATAGTGGTAGATCGGTAAAAGACATCATAGATCGCACCATATCCAATAAAGTACGATTACGACGTTCGGACACACCATTACGCTGTGGTGTTCCGGGTGGCGTGAGTTGTGGAACTATTCCACATTGTTTCAAATGAAGACCAAACTCGTAACTCAAATATTCTCCTCCACGATCAGATCGTAGAAACTTTATTTTCTTGTTACGATGATTCTTTACTTCACTCTGAAATTCTTTGAACCTTTCAAATGTTTCAGACTTGTGCTTCATTAAGTAGATATACCCATATTTGCTCAAATCATCAGTGAAGGTCAGAAAATAATGATACCCGCCGCGAGCTTCAACACTCATTGGCCCACATACATCAGTATGTATGATTTCCAACAAATCTGTTGCTCGCTCCATAGTTCCGGAGAACGGAGTTTTAGTCATCTTGCCCATGAGGCATGGTTCGGAAGCACCAAGTGATTCATAATCAAGTGATTCCAAAAGTCCATCACTATGGAGTTTCTTCATGCGCTTTACACCAATATGACCTAAACGGCAGTGCCACAAATAAGTTGCACTATCATTATTAACCTTGCATCTTTTGGCTTCAATATTATGAATATGTGTATAACTACGATCGAGATCCAACAAACTATTTTCATTGGGTGTATGACCATTGAAGGCTTTATTCATGTAAACAGAATAACAATTATTCTATGACTTTAAATGAATAACCGTATTGCAACAAACATGATCAAATCATATTCATGCTTAACGCAAATGCCAAATAACATTTATTTAGGTTCTACACTAATCCCGAAAGTATAGGGAGTGTGCGATGATGGTCATATCAATCTTGGAACCACTTCCAACACACATCGTCACTTCACCTTTAACTAGTCTCTGTTCATTCTGCAACTCTTGTTTCGAGTTACTACTCTTTAGCAACTAAACCAGTATCAAATACCGAGGGGTTGCTATGAACACTAGTAAAATACACATCAATAATCTGTATATCAAATATACCTTTGTTCACTTTGCCATCCTTCTTATCCACCAAGTATCTAGGGCAGTTCCACTTCTAGTGACCATTTCCTTTGCAGTAGAAACACTTAGTTTCAGGCTTGAGTTTAGCTTTGGGTTTCTTCACGGGAGTGACAACTTGCTTGTCATTCTTCTTGAAGTTCCCTTTCTATCCTTTTGCCCTTTACTTGAAACAAGTGGTCTCGTTAACCATCAACACTTGATGTTGTTTCTTGATTTCTACCTTCGCCGATTTCAGCATCGCGAAGAGCTCGGGAATTACCTTCGTCATCCCTTGCATATTATAGTTCATCACGAAGTTCTACTAACTTGGTGATAGTGACTAGAAAACTTTGTCAATTACTATCTTATCTGGAAGAATAACTCCCACTTGATTCAAGTAATTGTAGTACCCAGACAATCTGAGCACATGCTCACTGGTTGAGCTATTCTCCTCCATCTTGTAGGCAAAGTACTGTCAGAGGTCTTATACCTCTCGACACGGGCATGAGTATGAAATACTAATTTCAACTCTTGGAACATCTAATATGCTCCGTGGTGTTCAAAACGTTCTTGAAGTCCCGGTTCTAAGCCGTAAAGCATGGTGCACTTTAAACTATCAAGTAGTCATCATACCGAGCTTTTGTCAAAAACGTTCATAACGTGTGCATCTGCTCCTGCAATAGTTCTGTCACCTAGCGGTGTATCAAGGACATAATTTTTCTGTGCAGCAATGAGGATAATCCTCAGATCACGGAACAATTCCGTATCATTGCTACTAACATCTTTCAATTTAGTTTTCTCTAGGAACATATAAAATAAACGGGGAGCAACATCGCGAGCTATTGATCTACTACATAGATATGCTAATACTACCAAGACTAAGTTCATGATAAATTAAAGTTCAATTAATCATATTACTTAAAGAACTCCCACTTAGATAGACATCCCTCCGGTCATCTAAATGATCACGTGATCCAAATTAACTAAACCATGTCCGATCATCACGTGAAATGGAGTAGTTTCAATGGTGAACATCTTATGTTGATCATATCTACTATATGATTCACGCTCGACCTTTCGGTCTCCAGTGTTCCGAGGCCATATCTGCATATGCTAGGCTCGTCAAGTTTAACCCGAGTATTCTGCGTGTGCAAAACTGGCTTACACCCGTTGTATTTGAACGTAGAGCTTATCACACCCGATCATCACGTGGTGTCTCGGCACGACGAACTTTCGCAACGGTGCATACTCAGGGAGAACACTTATACCTTGAAATTTAGTAAGGGATCATCTTATAATGCTACCGTCGTTCTAAGCAAAATAAGAAGCATAATAAGATAAACATCACATGCAATCAAAATATGTGACATGATATGGCCATCATCATCTTGTGCTTTTGATCTCCATCTCCAAAGCATTGTCATGATCACCTTCGTCACCGGCGCGACACCTTGATCTCCATCGTAGCATCGTTGTCGTCTCGCCAACTATTGCTTCTACGACTATCGCTACCGCTTAGTGATAAAGTAAAGCAATTACATGGCGATTGCATTTCATACAATAAAGCGACAACCATATGGCTCCTGCCAGTTGCCGATAACATTACAAAACATGATCATCTCATACAAAACCGTATAACTCATCATGTCTTGACCATATCACATCACAACATGCCCTGCAAAAACAAGTTAGACGTCCTCTACTTTGTTGTTGCAAGTTTTACGTGGATGCTACAGGCTTAGCAAGAACCGTTCTTACCTACGCATACAAAAACCACAACGATGTTTCGTCAAGTATGTGTTGTTTTAACCTTCACACGGACCGGGCGTAGCCACACTTGATTCAGCTAAAGTGAGAGAGACAGACACCCGCTAGTCACCTTTAAGCAACGAGTGCTCGTAACGATGAAACCAGTCTCGCGTAAGCGTACGCGTAATGTCGGTCCGGGCCGCTTCATCTCACAATACCGCCGAAGCAAAGTATGACATGCTGGTAAGCAGTATGACTAGTATCGCCCACAACTCATTGTGTTCTACTCGTGCATATCATCTACGCATAGACCTGGCTCATGATGCCACTGTTGGGGAACGTAGTATTTTAAAATTTTCCTACGATCACGCAAGATCTATCTACCAGATGCATAGCAACGAGAGGGAAGAGTGTGTCTACGTACCCTCGTAGACCGGAAGCGGAAGCGTCAAGTGACGCGGTTGATGTAGTCGAACTTCTTCGCGATTCAACCGATCAAGCAGCGAACGTACGGCACCTCCGCGTTCAGCACACGTTCAGCTTGATGACGTCCCACGAGCTCTTGATCCAGTTGAGCTTCACGGGAGAGTTTCATCAGCACGATGGCGTGGTGACGGATATGATGTATCTACCGACGCAGGGCTTCGCCTAAGCACTGCAACGGTATGACCGAGGTGTGTTTCTGTGGAGGGGGGCACCGCACACGGCTGGAACAATTCAACTTGTGTGTCTTTGGGTGCCCCCTGCCCCCGTATATAAAGGAGCAAGAGGGGAGGGCCGGCCGGCCTCCTATGGTGCGGTTAGGGCAATCCTACTAGGAATAGGATTGCAATCCTATTCCTAGTAGGAGTCCACCAAGAAGGAAGAGAGGGAAAGGAAAAGAGGGAGAGGTGGCGCCCCCCCAATCCTAGTCCAACTAGGATCCCTAGGTGGGGCATCGGCCAGCCTCTATGGGCTGCCTCTCTCCTTTCCTCAAGGCCCACTATGGACCATCCCCCCTCGTAGGGGGTTCCGGTAACCCCCTTCGGCAATCCAGTTAAATCCGAAACTTTTCCGGAACACTTCCGGTGTCCGAATATAGTCGTCCCATATATCAATCTTTATGTCTAGGACATTCCGAGACTCCTCGTCATGTCCGTGATCTCATCCGGGACTCCGAACTACCTTCGGTACATCAAAACTCATAAACTCATAATACCGATCGTCATCAAACGTTAAGCGTGCGGACCCTACGGGTTCGAGAACTATGTAGACATGACCGAGACTCATCTCCGGTCAATAACCAATAGCGGAACCTAGATGTTCATATTGGCTCCTACATATTCTACGAAGATCTTTATCGGTCAAACCGCATAACAACATACGTTGTTCCTTTTGTCATCGGTATGTTACTTGCCCGAGATTCGATCGTCGGTATCTCTATACCTAGTTCAATCTCATTACCGGCAAGTCTCTTTACTCGTTACGTAACACATCATCTCGTGACTAACTCATTAGTCTTTTTGCTTGCAAGGCTTATTATGATGTGTGTTACCGAGAGGGCCCAGAGATACCTCTCCGACACTCGGAGTGACAAATCCTAATCTTGATCTATGCCAACACCACGAATGCTTTCGGAGACACCTGTAGAGCATATTTATGATCACCCAGTTACGTTGTGACGTTTGATAGCACACAAGGTGTTCCTACGGTATTCGGGAGTTGCATAATCTCATAGTAATAGGAACATGTATAAGTCATGAAGAAAGCAATAGCAGTAAAACTAAACGATCATAGTGCTATGCTAACGGATGGGTCTAGTCCATCACACCATTCTCCTAATGATGTGATCCCATTGATCAAATGACAACTCATGTCTATGGCTAGGAAACATAACCATCTTTGATCAATGAGCTAGTCTAGTAGAGGCATACTAGGGACATACTGTTTTGTCTTATGTATTCACACATGTACTAAGTTTCCGGTTAATACAATTCTAGCATGAATAATAAACATTTATCATGATATAAGGAAATATAAATAACATCTTTATTATTGCCTCTAGGGCATATTTCCTTCAAAAACTTGAAAAGATAGAGCTAGAGATGCCAAGCATTAATAAGATAAATGAGTTGGACCGTAAGATCCAAGGGAATTTGAATAGGCTTGATAGCTCCATGCATAAAATTCTCAAAACTTTGGAGACCATCAAATCCCATGACTTGGATTCTTCTAGGATAGAGAAGATTGAGGAAATCTTTGACACTTAAGGAACTACTTTCTCCTCAATTAAAGCCAAAAAGGTAGAAACTCCGGCAAAGAAGGAACCTAAGTTCGTTTACGTTCCAAAAGCTCCTCGTTCCAAAAGTAATCCATCTATTGCCAAAGGGGTTGAAACTGTGAAGACTTTGGAAGAAATACCTCTCTTTGATAAATTTATAAATGAATCTCCCATTGACTTTCCACCTTTTGGTTTTCTCCCTAGAAGTATCTTTATTAGGCCTTTATTTGAAAGTCCTCTTAAGACTAGTTGTACTATTGAAGAGCTTTTTGATGACCTTGATGATGGTTCAATTGATACAACTTGATATTTTTGCATCATGCCTAGCTTAAAGGCATAAAAGAAAGCGCTTTTGGGAGGCAGCCCACAACGAATTAGGTTTTATTTTACTTTTGTTGTGTCTTGATGTTTGTTACTACAGTAGCATCATCATTGTATCTTTTCTTTTCAGCTTTGTGCCAAGTTTAGCCTTCGATTGCAAGAAAGTTCAAAAGTTGTGACGTGCTGTCCAGAAGACAGATTCTGTCCTTGGACAGAAAAATTCGAATAAAATCGCCAGTTCATCTTTTTGATCTGAATTGTTTTGACAGCGTGCTCTATACAATTGGCTTTCGAGCGTCTGTTCTGAGTTTTTTGATTTGAGTTGCAGAAGTGCCCCGAAAAAATTATTTACTACCTGCTGGTCTGTTTTTCACAGATTCTGTCCTGTTTTGCCTTTTCTTCGTTTTGCAAACCTTGAGCTTGCTTTTTCTTTGCAAAAACCTTTTGGCAATCTTGAGAAACAGTAGCTCTTCAAGATTATCTTTATTTCCAGTAGGGAAAAATTATTTTATTGTGGGTACTAACCTCGCTAATCAGATTATGATGAGTTATGTATGAAGGGAGTTTTCAAGTGTGCGAGGGAAGATGATAAAAGAAGATTCAGGAGGGTCAAACGCTCAAGCTTGGGGATGCCCCCGTGCACCCCCAAGAAATATTCAAGAAGACTCAAGCGTCTAAGCTTGGGGATGCCCCCATGCATCCCCTTCTCCATCAACAATTATCAGTTCGTCTTTCGTTCCACTATATTTTTATCACTTCATGCGTTATGTGCTATGCTTGGAGCGTCTTGCTCTTAGTTTCCTTTTTAGTTTTCTTTAGCCTTGCTTGCTGTTCATAACAAGTTAGAACCCAGCTTTCTTTGTGTGGGAGAGAAACACGCTCCACTTCAACCTAGAACACAACATAGGATTTTCATGCTTATCTTTGATGTGTGTGTTCTTTGTCCTTCCATAGCTGCTGTCATGTTTAGCTCTTAGTTTTCATGCTTTTCTTTTTAAAGAGCTTTTGTTTAGTTGGTTGCTGAACTCTCTTGAGTTTTCATGTTTATCTTGTTAAGAGAGTTTGCCTGTTGCACTGAGTTGTGTGTCTTAACTTAAAGTAGGTAATTGAGGTTGCTATTTAATTTTAGTAGTAACTTGCAATAGTTTTGAGGTATTGCCATGAGTAATGTCTGAACTTTTGGTGTCAAGAGCTTTAGCCTATTAGTGATAGATGTCGTATTCTGGGCAATCCGTGTTTATTTTCGAAAACCTACAAAATAGTTGAGAACTTTAGCTACTAGATGGATCACTAATCTTTGGAGGGATCGAATATTAGAGTACACTCACGTACCATGAGTCGAGGATGCACAAGGATAACCAAACCCCCATACACTCCTCCTCGGTGTACTTGTCTCTTTGTGAACCTCCTAATTAGATTGAGAGTTACCGATAATAAGTGCATGAGTTCTTCGGACTAATGTGAGTATTCGAAAGTTGACACTTCCACCTAACCATATTTTTCTAGCCTCTTTGGTACCGTGCATTGCCCTTTCTCACCTCGAGAGTTGGCGCATACTTCGCCGGTGCATCCAAATCCTTGGCACGATACGCTCTGTCATCATAAGCCTCATTATATCCTTCCTCAAAACAACCACCATACCTACCTATCAAGGCATTTCCATAGCCTTTCCGAGATACATTGCCATGCAACATCCATCTTCTCATGACTTGATCTTCATGTCATACATGCTTTTTGCTTGATCGATGAGCCGCATGCTAGTTGGGCCTTGCCCTAATCATTGCTACATGACACGCTAGTATCATTACATATCCTGCTACACTGGCAGAGGCATACATTTGCATACATCATGATAGTTTCATTTTCTTTATGTTGAGTACTTTTGTAAAGTGTGAAATATCTTCTATACTTCTTGTAAAATATAGAGTGTTGCCCCTAAAGTGAGGGAAAGATCCCAAAGAGGACAAAATCAAAAGATCCCAAAGAGGACAAAATCAAAAGATCCCAAAGAGGACAAATGAGAGTTAAATAGAAAGAGCCATTGAGGCCACAAAAAAAAAATAAAAAAAAATAAAAAAGAGAAAAATAAATAAAAAGAGAGAAGGGGGCACACTACTATTCCTCTTGAGAGATCCACACTCGTACTCCATCTTATACCTTGTACTCCATAGAGATTATCATTCATGCATATAGCCATGTGGGGACCTTCACACTATAGAACTTGGCTTGTATATTCCAATGATGAGCCTCCTCAAAAGAGCTCTAGGTCTTCTTGAGCAAGCAAGTTGGATGCACCCCCACTAGTTCCATTGGAGAGCTTACCTTAGCTCATATGTGCATCCGTTGCATGGCAATCCCTACTCCTCACATCATATCTATCATTTGGCTTTCTCTCGCCTATGATTGTCCTCATTGATGTGAGCCTTTCACACCTTTTTTGTCTTCCCCCTTCATCATTTTTCTCTCTTTGCCATCCTAAGTGTCAACTTTCTTGCTTACGCTCATCCATTGCATGAGTGCTCAAAATATCGAAAAGGAGTGGATCATTTTGACTTGTACCTAGCTAGTGGTCTGGGGATGAGACAAGATAAGATTCCAAAGAAGACCAAGTGCGAAACTTTAGTAGATTAAGTTCTCAACAATACAAAAACTATGTTTTACTCTCTCGTATATCCCTATCCCCTTTCTTGCACGCAAACACCATTTGGAGACATTCGAGTCACGGACAGCGAGAGCTCTTGCACCTTTATGTTCTTATGTTGCTTGTTACAATGCTAATATAGACTCTTGCTTGTTATGACTTGAATTGAATTACATGCCTTGATTGCTTTACTTAAAAGTTCTTATATGGTTGATAGCATGTCACCACAGAAATTATGCTTGTTATCATTTACCTACTCGAGGACGAGCAGGAATTAAGCTTGCGGATGTTGATACGTCCAAAACGTATCTATAATTTCTGCTTGCTCCATGCTTCTTTTGTGTGATATTTCTATGATATTGATGCACTTCCATACACTTTTGATCATATTTGGACTAACCTATTAACTCAGTGCACCACAGTGCCAGTTCCTGTTTTCTGCTATTTTTCTATTTCAGGTTTCCCCCATATTAAAAGTGCTCCAAAAATTCCGGGAAAAATATAGGAAGAATCAGCATACAGGAAGCTTCGCGAAGAACCAAAGCGGGGCCAGAGGGGAGCCAGGGGAGGCCCAGGCGGCCACCTGGCGCGGCCCCACCCCTGGCCGCGCCAGGGGGGCGCCTGGGGCCCCTGCTCCGCCTCTGGTTGCCCCCCTTCGCATATATACCCCTCTCATCCCGAAACCCTCGAGGACAGAACCCTTTTTTGCGATCTCGCCTCTGTTCTGCCGCCGCAGCACTTCCAAGATCGGGAGCATCAGGAGAACTCTTCCTGGCACCCTGCCGGAGGGGAGAACCACCACCGGGAGCTTCTCCACCACCATGGACGCTTCCCGGATGAGTCGTGAGTAGTCCACCTTGGACCATGGGTCCATGATCAGTAGCTATGTGATGTTCTCCTCCCCTCTTTGCTCTTCATGGTTTAGACCTCGTGAGCTGCCCAACATGATCGAGGCACATATGTAATCTTTCTGCTGTTGCTCTGCTGAGTTTGCTGGGATCTGATGGATTATGAGACTATGTTCAGATTGTGTTTGAGTAATATATTTGATTCACCTCTTTTATATCTTTGTTCTTGAGTAATTCTTGCATGTTCTCCGTTGCTGTTTATTGCTTTGGCCAAGTAGTAGGTAGTAACTCCAAGAGGGAGCGTTATGCTTGATTGTGGGTTCATGCCCCCTGATGACTAGCTTGAGTGACAGAAACATGAGTCTAGGGGATGTGCTGTTGCCACAAGGGGGAAAACAACGGTGCTTGTACTTGCGGGTGCAAGGATTGTTTACTTTACGCAAAGTTCGTTTAATGCAGTTGTTTGTTGCTTTGAGTTTACACTTTGGGTGGGATTCGCAACTTAATACCAGCGAGATGTTCTGGATAGATATCTCAAGGTGGATGATTAGTAGTAGATGCAGATGGATTTCGGTCTACTTGCCTTGGCGTACCGCCCATGCTTTTGAGCCTCTACCTTTCTTTGCAGCATAGTTAGCATTGGTTTGCACACATAATCCTGTCAATTGCCCAGCTGTAATTTGTTTACCTCGCTTTGCTGTTTTATCGTCTTTTGGGAGAGAGACATCACTAGTGAACATCATGGGACCCCGGTCCATATTACCACCGCTGATCACACCTTCTATTTACTTCCTGTTTTTATTTCCTAGTTGCAGTCATAGCTATCATTATTATCTCTTGTGTTTGATCCTTTGTAAACAACAAGGCCGGAGGGATTGACAACCTCTCTATACTTGTTGGGAGCAAAGTTATCTGTATCTGTGTGCAGGTCCTGTCAACCGCTAAGTTTCTGGCGCCGCTGACACCTACTTGTCAACCCTCGGAGTCTCACGGGATTCGATCCTTGGTACCTTTGCCAAGGGAAATTTGCCGCTACGCTACATCTCAACCTTCCACTTGGGGTAACCAACGAGGGGCGAGAAGCCATCAGTGATGCATCACGCGGAGATCAATTGCTTGAAGCTTGTTGTCCATTGTGGTGACAATGGACTTGTGAAGATATGCCGAAGAGTGGCTCACCCATAGTGGAGTATGGGGGAGCAATCTACTAGTCTTCACCGAGCCAACGCAATCAAGAAAGGTGGTCCTACTTGAGGAAGTCAAGATCGTCTACATCTAGCTCAAGTGGACTTTGTGCAAGGAAAAGGTTTGCCCTTGATAGTTTCTCTATTTTACCGGTCTCATGGTGGTAGTTTGGAGACCGGGTTATAGGATCAATTGTCGTACTATCAAGGGGGCTCTTAAGTGAGTAGCTTGATCATATCATTCGTAGAGAGCTCAAACCATTGCATGCTTGCATCATATTTCTTGGTTCTTGTTTGGTTTTCTTCTTGTGAGATTTGGAGCTTATTGTCATCTTCTTGACAAGCTTGAGTTCATCGAAAACGGAGTTCACATGCTTCTTCTATTGCATTTTCGGTGTTGGAGGTTTTATCGGTCTCTTTTGAGGAAGGGTTATCACCATTTTATTATGGGCCTTTTCTCATTTGCTTCTTATTGTTATTTCTATCAAGATTGTGTTAGGCCATGTCGTTAGCTTTCCAACAAACTTGGTTTCGTTGAATTCGGAGTCCGTTTGCAAAAGTAATGTCAGTTTTGGTGTCCCTAGAAGGGCTATAGCGGTACTACCGCAAATTGGAGCGGTACTACCGCTTGGAGGGGATGTAATTTTTTACTTCCGTGGATACTTCCACTCCGAACCAAAAACTTGTCACAAGTCCAGCGGTGGTAGGCACGGATGAATTTTTTAGTACCGCTCTCAAGCGGTAGTACCGCTACCCTTAGCAGTAGTACCGCTACCCTTAACGGTAGTACCGTGAGGTCAAGCGGTACTACCGCTCCGACGGTTCTTCTGGCCTTTTTGCCTCCTCGCTATTGTGTTTCAAAGGGCTACTACTGCTCCTTGGAGCGGTAGTACCGCTCGGTGCGGGCTGTGAGCGTAACAGTTGGATTTTTTCCCCACCTAAAAAAGGGGGTCTTCTTCCCCAATGAACCTTATCCTTTGAGCTCGTGTTCTTCCCCCATTGTTGACCTTCTTCGAGCTTGCTATCTCTCAATCCCTTCATGGATTCTTGCTAGTTTTTGGGGGGAAAGAGAGAGGAGATCTAGATCCACATTTCCACCAATCACTTTCTCCTCTAGGTGAGGGGAACCCCTTGGATCTAGATCTTGGAGTTCTTGGTGTTCTCCTTCTTGTTCTTCCTCTCTTTTCCCTCCCTAGCATTAGTTTCTTTGGTGGGATTTGAGAGAGAAGGATTTGGGCACTCCGTGTGCCCTTGCCATTGCATTTGGTGCATCGGTTTGAGTTCTCCACGGTGATACGTGGAAATGAAGTTTGAGAAGCTTATTACTCTTGGGTGTTTGGGCACCCTAGAGCTTGTTCCTCTTGGGTGCCTTGGCGCCCTAGACGGTTGGTGTTGTTTGGAGCTCAATCATTGTGGTGTAAAGCTCCGGGCAAGCGTCGGGGTCTCCAATTAGGTTGTGGAGATTGCCCCGAGCAATTTGTCGGGTATCGGTGACCGCCCGCAAAGGTAGCCAAAGTGTACGGGTTCGGTGACCGCCCCCAAGGGTTGCCATTTGTATGGGTTCGGTGACCGTCCTCAAGGGTCCCTTTGTGGAATCACGGCATCTTGCATTGTGCGAGGGCGTGACGAGATTACGGTGGCCCTAGTGGCTTCTTGGGGAGCATTGTGCCTCCACACCGCTCCAAACGGAGATTAGCATCCGCAAGGGTGTGAACTTCGGGATACATCGTCGTCTCCGCGTGCCTCGGTTATCTCTTACCCGAGTCCTTTGCTTATGCACTATACTTTGTGATAGCCATATTGTTTCTTGTCATATATCTTGCTATCACCTAGTTGTTTATCTTGCTTAGCATAAGTTGTTGGTGCACATAGGTGAGCCTAGTTGTTGTAGGTTTTGTACTTGACAAATTAACCGCTAGGTTTATTCCGCATTTGTTCGAGCCTAAACCGTAATTATTTTAAAGCGCCTATTCACCCCCCTCTAGGCGACATCCACGATCTTTCAATTGGTATCAGAGCCTCGTCTCTCTTTATAGGGCTTAACCGCCTAGAGAGTAAGGATGTCGACTAGGGGCTTAGGATTCTCTGACACTCTTAGTTTCGATGGCACAAATTTTGATGTTTGGGTAATTCACATGCTTAATCTCTTTAGGGTCATGGACCCAAATTTAGAGCAAATTGTAGATATGGGTTTTTCTCCTCCAAAGGATCCACAAAGATTATCTTTAGAGGATGAGAACAACTCTTATCTCAATACTAAAGCTTCTAATGTGCTTTTTGATGCTTTGAGCAATGTAGTTATATTTCAACTCATGCCGTTCCGGGATGCTCATGAGTTGTGGACAAAGCTTCAAGATAAATATGGTGTGTCCAAGAATTGTGGGAATGATTATTCTCCCTCCACCTCCGAACGTGTTGTCTTCTCAACTTCTTCTACTTCACCTACATGTGGTTTGCCACAAGGTAATGATATGGTGAGTAGTGTTGGTCATTGCAATGACGATAGTATGCTTATTGTGGATGATCCTTCATCACTATCTTATTGCAATGCATCTTCTTTGGACTTTAACACTTCGAACACCCTACATGTTTCACATGCTTGTGTTGATAGTCCTTGCATATCATGTAGAAATTGCTTGACTAAAACTCATGATGATATGCTTGCTATGTCTTGTTGCCATGGTAAAAATGCATCTGTTTCCTCGAATTGTTGTGCTAACAATGTAGGGGAAACCCAACACCCCATGGAACAAGATGTAGTCTTGAATGGTGCTTCAAGGGATCCTACATCATCATCTTTTGAATTTTGCCTTATGGCTAAGGCTTCAAAGGTATCTCCCACTTTGAATCCCAATATATCTTGTGATGATAGTGATGATGAGAATGATGATGATGTTCAAAATGATGAAGAGAATGATAATGTTGCCTCCTTCAAAATTAAGGGGGAAATGATTTTGAAAGCTCTTCATAAGAATAAAATTGCTCGTTCCAACTTCATGGAAATCATGTCTATTGCCATTGAGGGCAAGAAATATATAGAGGAGTTGGAATCTCATCTAGAGGAGCATGAGGTCACCATTGAGAAAATGGAAGGTCATGAGCGTGATTACACTAATGAGATCGCCGACCTCTCGCAAGCTCTTGAACTTGAACAAACCACCAATGAATCTCTTGAGGAGACTTTTGCTCTAGAACTATCTAGAATAAAGGAATCCCGTGATAGAGCTTTTGAGGTGGCTAATGATTTTGAAACGGAAAATAAGAAGCTTGAAGTTGTGCATGCTAAACTCCTTGAGGATTTTGAGCACCTCAAAAATGGCTCAAGGGTCATTAAGGGTGAGCTCATCAAGCTCACTGAGTCTCATGCTCAACTTAAGGTTTCATATTCTAAAGAGCTTGCCAAGTTGCCTTCTCCTCTTGCTATTATTGATGATGCTTGTGCTACTAACTCTATTTCTAGTGAAGCATCCATTTTGAAGGAGAATGTTGAGATAAAGGCTCAACTTGAGTTGCTATCTAGCAATTATGGGAGATTGGAAGAACGTCATGTAAAGCTCACAAGCTCTCATGATGATCTTCTAGTATCCCATAATGTGCTAAAGATAGCTCATGATGCTATGATTATCAAGGTAACATCTAGTGAGTCTCATGTGGTCGCTAGCACTACTTCTAGTCAAAATGCTATATTGCCATGTGCTAGTCCTCGTAATTCATCTATGCATAACATTCGTACATCTGGTGATGAATTGCTTTGATTGCCTTGTTGCTCTAACAATGAAGCCTATACTTCCTCTAGTACTTGTGTTGATACTAACCATGTAGAGGAAATCAAAGAGCTCAAGGCCCAAGTCTCTTCCTTGAAGAAAGACTTGGAAAAGTGTCATAAAGGGAAGTCCACACTCAACAATATCTTGAGTGTGCAAAAATCCCCCAATGACAAAGGTGGACTTGGATTCATCTCCAACAAGATGAAGAAGTCCAAAATTCATAAGAAGAAGAAGGGCCAAGAACAAGTCAAGAATTCGTCCAAGATTATTTGCTTCAAGTGCAAAATTGAAGGGCACCATGTTAGATCATGCCCATTGAAGAAGAAGCCCATTAGTGACAAGCAACAAGGGAAGCGGCCACAAGTTCATTCTCATGCTCAACCTCAAGTTGAAGAAAGACCATTTCCCAAGAAGACTCAAGTTAATGCTTCTCATGTAGAGAAATCAAGTGAGAAGAAAGTGAAGAGTAGATGTTGCTACTTATGTCGTGAGAAAGGTCACGTCGCTTCTTCATGCACTAGTGGTAACTTATCCAACCCAATTATTATTGATGATGGATATTCTCTTGGGAAGGATAAGGTTGGCAATGTGTTTGCTAAGTTTCTTGGGACTCAAAGTGGTGTCAAGAAAAGAACCATTTGGGTAGCCAAGCCTATTGTGACTAACCTCTTAAGACCCAACTTGGTTGGGGACCAACTATCTCAAACTTGATCAATAGGTGTAATTGGAGGATATTGGAGACTTGCCTACGTTATGAAGAATTAAGGGGCCTTCATCATTCATATTGTCTCAGGCCAAGTCATTCGGATTATCAAGTTTCTATCTTAAATCCAATGTTCCTCCTTGTGGTAACTCGTGCTTAAATTGTTTACATTGAAAGTTACTTGCCCCTTAGCATGTTATGGTTTTGTACATTGCATGTGCTTGTATATGTTGTGCTTCCAATTTGCTTATCTTGAGAAATCAAGTATGTGTATGTTGGTTTGCACATCATGTATGTGTGTGTAGTGGTCTGACCCTTTGTGCATCTTGTTTGTATCTTAGTTGGCTCTTGTGAGAGATTAATGGAACATCCCATTTTGGGGGAGTGATGTGCTTTGTGCACCTCACAACCCTATAAATGTGTGTACATGAGGAATACCATATGGTTTTGATATTAAAAGATTATCTAGTCACTATGTGGTATATCTTCTCATGAGAAATTCAAATTCTAAATTGTCAATTAATTATCTCTTGTAGGTTCCTCTTATTGCCTCTTGTTTAAATTTTCTTTGGTATCACATTATGGGGGAGTAATGTGCTATGTGCATATTACTAGACTAGAAAATGTGTACATTTGAGATATAGTCACCTAGAGTTGATATTGTAAATTATATTGTTCCTAGGTGACATGTTAGCTCTACAAGTTACAATTTTCCTGTGTTTGGTGTGAAGATGATGTTGGATATCATTGCGATCTATCACCGGGAATTATTCCCAAATTCTTCTTGTCTCTTGACAATTGGTAATCATTTATGTGGTAGAAATTGTTGATCATCTTCACATTCGCTTTTGCTTTTGTTCGTCCTATTTCTTGCCAAGATTGTATAAACTCCCATTGCCTTCGGTGCCACTTGTGGATCTTGTTGTTTTCTTGATCTTGTCTAGTGTTTGCTAGATATAGTGAAAGTGGTGATCCCATCGTGTGCATTTTGTATTCAAATGAAAATTCGCTACAATGCACAACTCTTGGTGGAGCTATCCTATTTCTATAGAACACTCATCTTGTGATCCATTTCAAGTGTGTGTTGGTGGAAGGCAAGCCGTTTCTTTTTGGTACTTGTGCCATCATGAAACTTTGTAGAGGGCTTGGTTTTGTTTGGAACCATCCTCTCTTTTGGGAGTTTGATATCTTTCTTTTTGCGTGTATCAATGGATATCTCATTCCTTGATGTATCCCTTAATGATATCTTCCAAGTGATGATTTCTCCATTTGGTATCTTATTTTCACTTGGTCTTTCTTTTTCATTTGGTATCGGTCCTTGAAAGTCGTGAGCATGCATAGTCACTTCATGTATTTCCTTTGGCATGTTTTCTTTCTTTGACCCAATATATAGGGAAACTCCACCAGGTCTCAATGTGGATGAGATGTGCATGAAATTCATTTTCATTCATATATGCACATATGTATGTGGAATTTGTCCTATGTATTGGTGTTTCTAACTCTTTGGTCCCAATGAGTTTGGGTACCATTTTGTTGTGTTGTTCTTCTAGGAACAATTGGAGATGCACTGGATGCTCGGCTCACTAACAAGGAAGGTGTTGTCACCATGTGATTATTGGAGTCAAGCTAGGATGATCAACGAACTACTATCCACCTTCAATTGGTATCTACTACATCCTTCCAATGGTATCTCGGTAACAGGTATCATCATCTAGTTCATGCACACATTTCTTGCATCAACCTTGTGTAGGTTGTATCATGGCATGTAATTCTTTCTTTCTTGTGATACTTGTTTCCTTTCTCAAAGCATCCCAACAATGATCTCATGTTGCTAGTTGTGATGTCTTTGATGCTCGTGTGGTTGGAACTCATTTATATACAATAAGAACATATCTAGCCATGTGCTATGCCTTCAAGCAAATATCTTATTGGTATATTTATGAATTCCTTGGGGATATCTTATTCATTCCTTTTTGCAACAATTTCGTGTGTACATCCTTCTTTGTGGATTGATATCATCATGATCTTCATCTACCTAGAATCTTATACACTTGAGAGAAGTTGCATATCTAATTGATATCCCCTTCCGTCACGTCCACATGTTCTTTCGTGTATTATTTCTTTGGTGGCTCCGTGAAGGTGTGTGTCTTGAGTGCGGATCTTATATCGTTGCATCTTGATGCACTCTTTTGTGGTGAAGATCATTTTCCTCATGCTTGCCTTGACAAAGCTTGCCATTTAATTGGTATCCCTCGTCTTGATGAGGCTTTCATTTTCTATCTTCACCATGGGTTGTCACAAGCTTGGTTAATATTTCATTTTTTAGTGAGCTTGTGAATCCATTTGTGTCGGTGTACTAAGGTAAGGGTACCTCAGTACCCCAACTTGTGCACGGGCAGTAGCAGCTTCCCGTGGCAGGACCTACCATGTGCTTGCCGGAGACCTTTCTGTTCAATATAAAGCCATTCAAAAACAAAGTATACAAGACAGAAGATCAAGGCCCCGGCAAGTGTACTAAGGTAAGGGTACCTCAGTACCCCAACTTGTGCACGGGCAGTAGCAGCTTCCCGTGGCAGGACCTACCACGTGCTTGCCGGAGAACTTTCTGTTCAATATAAAGCCATTCAAAAACAAAGTATACAAGAGAGAAGATCAAGGCCCCGGCAAGTGGAGCTTGCCGGGAAAGCCGTCCCAGGCTCAAGATTACCTCACTAGCACAAGACCCTGGCAAGAGGAGCTTGCCAGGAAGACTAGAAGATTACATTACAGAAGACACGCCTCGGCGAGCGACAAGCTTCAGAGCCCGGCAAGCTTCCGGGCCCGGCAAGGTGCTTGCCGGGGAGAGTTACGCTGTGTGCCCGCGCTCCAGCTCATCGAGCCACGCGTCGCCCTGGGGTTATTCCAGGGACGCGTGGCGGATGGCTGTGCAGCTTGGGGGACACGGTGGCACTACACGGTGACGAAGCCATCGCCGTGGCAAACGGAGACGCAAGGGCGGGCGCTTTTGGGGTCGACGGCGACGGTCATTAAATGCCCTTGTCCCCCACTGTCAAAGTAGGTGATGACCACTGTTCATGCACTGTTCATCCATTGTTCCCGCACTGTTACAACTACCACCAAAGTTACCTTTTTACCCCTTTCTCCTACGTTGACACCTGTCGGTGACCCCTTGAGCTATAAAAGGAGGCCCATGCACAACGTAGAAAGGGTTCGGAACCTAGATCGCTCACACTCTCGGTGTAGCTAGTTCTTCAAGCTCCCGAGCTCCCCAACTCAATACAATCTAAGCAGGAGTAGGGTTTTACGCGTCCACTGCGGCCCGAACCTGGGTAAACTGCCCGCGTGCTCACCACGATCTGCTCTTTGTGCTCCCTCCGCTCCTTTACCGCACGAACAAGGGGCTCCGGTCCCATAGGTGCTCGTGGTGGACAGTTTCCCCCGACATCTTTGGCGCGCCAGGTAGGGGGCGTCGAGGTTGTGCGAACCTGATCCGGCGTTCACGCGGGCGCAATCTTCATCAACCTCTCCAGTTTCATCAACAACCTCATCAACAACAGCATGGCCCCGAAGAAGAAGGCTTCGGAGGTCGCGGGCCCGTCTGCGTCTCATCCGCCGCCACCAGAACCAACGGTGGGTGGAGGGGACGCCGGCGGAAGAGTGGTCGCCGGTGAGGAGACTCACGGCACCGCTAAATCCAAGGACAAGACGGATGACCGAGCCTCGGTCTCCGTAGATGCGCCACGTCCATCTCAGCAAACAACAACCCAGCAGCGCCATGCCACAGGAGGTGGCATCCGCTTGCTGGGCCAAGGGCAAACCGGAGGCTCGCGGGATGCTCCGGGCCATCGTCCTGGCACGAGCAAGGCGCGGTCGCCGGGGCGGGACCCTGCTCCTTCTAACCCTGTTAGGAATCCGAGCATATCCCGCTCCTCGCACCGCTCGCCCCCGCTCCCCTCCTCTCCAGCAGAAGCGCTCGCAAGGGCGCAACTGCTCCTCGACTTCCCTCCAGCGGCGGACAAGGCCGAAGACTGGAGGGCAACCATCCAGAGCCTGATCGCCTTCGCCAACAACGATACGCCGCAGCAGCCGGCAACGTCACGGCCGCGGCAAGTCGAGAAGACGAAGGCCGACGGCGACAAGACCGCCGGGGGTCGCGGGCCCGTCTGCGTCTCAACCACCGTGCACTCCCCGCCGCGGAAGCAGAAGACGCCGCCCCGCCGGATCAACGTCGACGACGACTCCACGGCGTCGTCAGATCCGCGGGCTCGTCGGGACCAGCGCCAGGTCCTTGACGACCGGCGACAAGAAGACGCTCGAACGACGATCGAGCGCCGCCGAGAAGCTCGGCGACAATCAGATCAGCGAGCTGGGAACGTTGTCGACACGTGCGCGCCCGGTGAACCAGGCGACTTGCCGTACGCGGCAGGTTGCCCTGCGTTTACCCGTGAGCTGCGGCGTGTCTAGTGGCCCAGCATGAAGAACTTCAAGCCCGACGTACCGGAGAAGTACGACGGCAAGACGCACCCCTCGGAATTCCTCAGCATATACACCATCGCGGTGCAGGCTGCCGGGGGGCGCGACGAGAAGATACTGGCGAACTACTTCCCGCTGGTGCTTAAGCCAAACGTCCGTTCTTGGCTTATGCACTTGCCGGAAGGCTCCATTTCTTCTTGGGCGGACCTTTGCCACCAGTTTGTTGGCGCCTTCACGGGCGGCCACAAACCCCACGGCCAGGAGAGCGATCTCCACATATTGGCCCAGAAGAAAGGAGAACCGCTGCGCAAGTATATCCAGCGCTTCAGCCGCGTGCAGCACAACATCCCCGACGTCCACCATGCCGCGGTTATCAGCGCGTTCCATCAGAACGTGCGTAACCGCCGCATGCGTGAGGAGATGGCCATGACCAAGATACGGGATGTCAGCGAGCTCTATGCTCTAGCTGATAAGTGCGCACGCGCAGAAGAGGCGAGGAAACTCCCCGGGGAGGATGCTGGCGCAGGGGGAAGCGACAGCGACGACGCCGCCCCGGCAAAGAAGAGCCGGCGGCGGAACAACAGAAGGAAGAACAAGAAGGAAGTGCTTGCCGTCGAGAAGTCCGGCAAGGAGGCTCCCGCCAAGCAAACACAGGCTGGCGGCTCCGGCAAGGAGCCTGCCCCTGTAGCGGCAGCCGACAAGCAGGACGGCTCCGACAAGCAGTACTGCAAGATCCACCGAACCAAGGGCCACGACCTCTCCAACTGCAAACGCATCGAGTACCTCGTCGAGCAGCAGAAAGCTGAGTACGAGCGGCGCGACAAGGAGAAGGCCCAAGGTGGCGGGGGAGAGCCCAGCAAGAAGCGGCCATTCAATGGCCGGGGAGGACGCCGCGGCAAGGCCAAGCAGCGGCAAGGTGATCGACCTCCCCGGGGCCGCGACAAGGATGAAGAAGACGATGAAGATGACATGGAGGAAGATGATAACAGCGAGCAGGAGTTCCAGAAGGCCACGGAAGTCCTGTGCGTCGACGGCGGCGCCTCTCTGCATACTTCCCACCGCCAACTCAAGCAGTGGGTGCGGGAAGTGAATGCAGCAGAGCCGCCCGTGGAGTCGCGCAGGCTCCTCAAATGGTCCAGCACGCCCATCATTTTTGATCTTGAGGATCACCCTGACCGCACCACTGCGGTCGGGTGCTTGCCGATGCTGGTCTCACCCACCATCCGCAACCTCAAGGTCACTAAAATGTTGGTTGACGGCGGGGCCGGGCTGAACTTGATCTCCTCAGCTGTGATCAAGAAACTCCAAATCCCAGATGGCGAGCTCGAAGAGACCGGTTCGTTCCAAGGAATAAACCCGGGGAGGAGCAAGCCCAAGGGGAAGATAACTCTACCGGTGACCTTTGGCGGGGAGCTCAACTTCAGAACTGAGCGCATCACATTCGACGTCGCCGATATCCCATTACCATATAATGGGATACTCGGCCGTCCCGCCCTCGCCAAGTTCATGGCAGCTTCCCACTACGCCTACAACGTACTCAAGATGCCGGGGCCGATAAGCGTCATCACTGTCCACGGCGACAAGAAAGATGCGCTTGTCTGCGCCGACAAGATCTACCGGGATGCAGCAGCCGCAGCAGAGAAAGACACACTTGCCGCTGAAGCTCCCGGGGGGAAGAACACCAAGACCAAGTCCGGCAAGTGCTCTGGGGCCCACTCCGGCAACCGCACCTCTTCGGAGTGCTGCGCTGCCGTCGAGGACGTTCCATCGAGCTCCACCGGCAAGTGCAAAAAGGGAATGGCCGCTCCTCCGGCAACCAAGAAGGTGTCCGCCAAGGAGGACGGCACTGGTGGTACCTTCACCATCAGTGCCACACTTGACAGCAAATAGGAAAGCGCGCTCGTTGCCTTCCTGCGGGCGAATGTCGATGTGTTTGCCTGGCAACCATCTGACATCCCCGGTGTTCCCAGGAAGGTAATTGAGCACAAGCTTGCTGTTTGTCCTCATGCGCGGCCCATCAAGCAGAAGGTCAGGAAGCAAGCCGTGGAGCGCCAAGAATTCATCAACGAAGAGATCAAGAAGCTAGAAGCAGCGGGCCTAGTTAGAGGCGTGATCCATCCGACGTGGTTAGCAAACCCAGTTGTCGTGCGTAAGGCCAACGGGAAGTGGAGACTGTGTATAGACTTCACCGATGTGAATAAAGCATGTCCCAAGGATCCATTTCCCTTGCCGCGCATTGACCAGATTGTTGACTCCACTGCCGGATGTGAGCTGCTCTCTTTCCTTGATGCATATTCAGGCTACCATCAGATTTTCATGGCCAAGGAAGATGAAGAGAAGACTGCATTTATCACTCCATGTGGCACGTATTGCTTCATACGCATGCCATTTGGACTGAAGAATGCAGGCTCAACCTTTGCAAGGGTAGTATACACTGCTTTTGAGCCACAGATCCACAGAAATGTAGAGGCTTACATGGATGATATCGTGGTGAAGAGCAAGAGCAAGGACACATTGATCCAAGATTTGGAAGAGACATTTGAGAATCTGCGCAAGATCCAGCTTAAGTTGAACCCCGAGAAGTGCGTTTTCGGAGTCCCCTCCGGCAAGCTTCTCGGGTTCTTTGTGTCACAGAGGGGGATTGAAGCCAACCCCGACAAGATTAAAGCCATTGAGCAGATAGAAGCCCCGAAGCGCGTCAAGGATGTCAGGAGACTTGCAGGTTGTGTGGCTGCCCTCAGTAGGTTCATTTCGAAGTCTGTAGAACGCGCCCTTCCTTTCTTCAAAATCTTGAAGAAGGCAGGTCCTATGAAATGGACTCCGGAAGCGGAGGCAGCGCTGCAAGACTTGAAACGGTACCTATCTTCCACTCCAATACTTGTCGCACCTAGGCCACAGGAGAAGTTGCTGCTGTACCTAGCGGCAACCAACCAGGTGGTTAGTTGTAACACCCCAAAATTTTAACCACATTTTTATTAAAAAAAAATTTGGCTAGAAATAAAATTTTGAATTATATTAGGTTCTTTAATAATTTTCAGAGCCTTTTCTATTCCTGTCTTAGAAAATCTTCTCTTCATATAGTAAAATTTTTGGAAATAATTTTGTGGGCTCTGGTTGTATCTTAAGTCATGTCATTATTTGTTTCATAACAGTAGAAATTATTTTCATAATAAAATTTTTGCCTTAGAAAATTCTTTTAATAGCTTTTGCAGTGTTTTAAATGCTTCTGTTACACTACAACCAGTATAAATAATTCTCTAAAAATTCCACCAGAATTCTGAGAGGTCCTGTGATGTCTATATGTCACTTTGGTGCAAAAACCCAACTGGGTGTTTTGCAAAATTTGGGTGAACCATCCTCTTTTTCACTTCTGTCCATTTTCTAGGTTTCTACTGCAACCCAAATTTTCCTTGCTCTAAAATTTTTGATACTTGTCCACCTTATAGTCCTTCCAACCAAACTCTTAACTCCAAGAGATCAGACACATTTGAATTTTGTAAGTCCATCAAATACCTATCTATAGTTTCTGTCCAGAAACTAAATTCTTCAAAACTTGCACTATCAAGTTTTTCCTTTTGCCAAAATAACTCCACCATCACCTATATCATCTAAGGAGACACTACCCTACCAAGTATCACTTCCAACAAAGTTCCTAGATGGCTCTATCATTCTGTCGAACACATTGAGTGCATGATCAAAACTTTCAACTTTCCAAACCACCATATGACACCTGCTCTTTTTGCCAAAATAACTTGTCTAGCATCCTTTCCATATCAGATAATACCACTCTGCCAAAAACCAGCTCCTTAGGACCATCCTAGGGTAACCTGGCATTGGGTCGAGCACCTGGTGTGCATGCCCAGAGCATGGCCAGGGCACGCATTTTGCAGGCATTGGCATCGCCCTGTACCGCCCTCCCTGCTGCTGCTCTTGCACGCCAACCTTCCCAGGAAGCTTCACGGGCAAGCCACCACCTTCGCCGACACTTTCCCTTGGCCTCTAGCGCCGTCCACCGCCGACCAGAACGCCGCCCGACGAGTCCCGCCTCACCACGTCTCTCCCTGGGCCCCTCTCTCTTTATTGCCAACAGCTCGAGCTCATCCTCAGCTCACCGGTCGCACAAGAGACACACCGACCCCGCTGCCCTCACCAACCTCGCCACCGGCCTCGGAGCGCCATCAATGGCCGCCGCCGCTGTCTGCCCGTGGACGGCGCCGTCCAAATTACCTGGCACCTCCCCGAGCCGTCAGCACACTCCCCTATTAACTCCGGCCGGCCACCGTCCTCACCGACCCTCACCGGCCACCCAACGACTTCACCTGCCGGAGTAATGGCGATCGCCGCCGTGTCCGTTTTCTGGAACCCGCCGAACCGCGTCGCCCCGCCTATAAATACCCAACCCCAAGCCCCCTCAGTCCATCACTACCTCTCCCCACTCCTCTAGAATCTCCCCCCGTGCACCCAATCGACCGGACGAGGTCATCCCTTCCGTCTCAGGCAGCCACTGCCGCCGCCTTATCCACGGAGCTTCCCACCCCTCCAGTGCCTCCCCCTCCCTACTATCTACACCAATGGCCTCCTGGAGCATCCACGAACCCGTCCCCATCTTCAATTCCACTGGAGTTGCACCATAGCCGGAGTTCCCCTTTCGTCCGACGGCGCCGCCCGCCGAGGACCTCGTTGCCGGCAACTCCGTCCATCCCAGCTACCACGAAGAGCACCGGACGAACCGCCGTCCCCTCCTGAACACAACGGTGCCCTCGGCTCCTCAAACGGCGTCACCGTTCGCCGGCGAGCTCCGCCGGAGCGCCGCCCCTGCTCTGCCGCGAGAAAACGCGCGCGTGGACCTGGTCAAACCTGACCAGTGGGCCAGGCGGGCCCACTGTCAGTGACCACAGGCCGCGCCAGCTCGGCGTAAGTGGAGGCGTACTCCGCTAATACGCCTTCGACGTCGACGTGTCCCACACTGCCGAAGCAGCTGGGCTCGGCCCAGTGGCGCGCTCGGCTAAGTCGCGCTCAGGGCGCCTCTCTGCCTTTCTCTTTTTCTGTTATCAGTAGTTTTCCATTATTTCCACAGCAATCACTTCGCATCCAAATTTAATAATTCAAATTTATTTAGACTCCTAAAATCATGCTCTTTTATTTAAAATTAAGTGAACATTTTTTTTACTGTGCATAGTTTCTGTTTAATGAATTTAATATTGCTTTTAATCATGTTTTCCATCTTAGTAATTCCATAACTAATTCATTTGAACTCTAAAAAAAAAATTAATTCTTTTTCTGTTATTCCTTAAATATCCTCTAGTTTATTTCAGTACTTATTTCAAAAAGTTTTGAAATACTTTTTAGTGCTGTTTTTGGATTATGTGGTGATTTAGATATTTTTTGAAAATAGGAATTGGAGGGGGAATGAATTTTTCAAACTTGGGGAGTGCTCTCAATACTTCTGCATGTTCAAGGCAAGCATCTTGAACACTTGTTATGATGACTGCATGGTGAACTATTTGCTAGGATAATATAAACATGACTATGTTGAATTCAATTAAATTGCATATTGCTAGTAGTGCATGCAGGGTCATGGGCATATTTTCTCTTGCATGCATTCTACTCTAGTTTTGTTATGCATAAATTGTGAAAGTCCAGGGTTGTGCTCCTGTTTTGGACGTGCCGGTGGGCACGGGCCATATTTGACACGGTGGTGTCATGAGATATATGTGGAAGCAGGCAAGGGTTGTGGCCATGTCCTGGTGATACTGTTGAGAGAATAATTTTGTTGTGCTAACCACTGCAGGAATTATAGGCCTCCTGAGTCGACCATAGATCGAGTCTTGTTCCGGTAACCCCCATACTTGTTTCGTGCTACCACTTGTCCCTGCCTCGGGTAAGGTATGGTTTAGTAAGTTGTTAACCCCTTTCCATGCACACACCGTACAGAGGGCCACGATGAGGGTTTCCAGGGCCCTGGACTAAATCCAGTCATCGGGTCAAGGGGGCATGGGTGTTTCCGGCTGTCGTGATGCCGAGAGGGAGTGTACCCTTGTAATCCGCGCGTTTGAATAGTGATCCCATGCTATTGGAGGTTGTAGCCTTCCCACTTAGAGTTTTACTTAACTGTTGTGCTGGGTGATTCCTGGCAGCAGAAAAGTTAAGCTGGTGTGTGCTGGTTAGGTGTGTTTTCAACCCAAAGACCATAAAGGGAATTAGTCAGTGTCCCGATACTAACTAAAGAAATCCTATACTTGTGGGTAAAGAGTACACCCTCTGCAGAGTCGTATCTATTCGAATAGCCGTGTCCGCGGTTAAGGACTACAGTCTGGGTTGGTCAAGTGTCGGTCTTAGAGTCGGTCTCCGGAGGAAATAATTAAAATTTGAGCATGGTTATTTTGCAGGATAATTATTGTTGCTACTGGTGTTACCATTAGTATATTTGATAATATGATTATATTTGTGAACTAACCCCCTGCTCTTATTTTACTTTCCAGAGTGTCTCAGGGGCTGGCTAGTCTACCCCGGACATTCGTTTTTATTTTCAAGTCCTTTTGTGGCGTCCCTCGAGTGTCAGGCGGTTTATCACGCCACTACTCTTGTGGATACCCGACTGGCATTTCTTTTCAAGTCCTTTCGTGGTGTTGCCTGAGTTCTCGGATGGTATCGTCCGATTTCTCTTTTAGACACCCGACTGGCATTTCTTTTCAAGACCGACCGTGGTGTCACTTGACATCCGACCGGCATTACTTTTATATTTTATTGATGCTAATAATTATTTTCTGCACAAACTATTAATCACCATGCCATATTTTAATTCCTGTCAGCATGCATTTAATACAAGTCTATCATGAGCACATGCATATAGTTTAATTCATCATGACCATATAATTGTTTGATGCATTCGTTATATCATTTGTCCATGATGTTTGCGAGTACATTCAAACGTACTCACAGGCTTGTCCCTGGCTATTTACTTGGCCAGGTTAGGGGTTCTGCAAGGAGTATCACAGTGATGTCCGTGCGAAGCCTAGGAGTACAGCCACGCGGGATAGGAGTTATCCGGGTCAGCTGTTCCTATGGGAATGGAGCCCCAATCGATGTGGAGATCCACAAGCCAATTCCTTCATCCACCACCGGAGTCATTGTTGTATCAGTAGACCTATATGGTCTTGTATCAAATTCTTGTAAATGCTTGGTAATCTGTGACAAGGATGTGTCCACCAGTAACAGTAATCCTGGGCTGGTGATGACACTAGGGGTTAATTTCTGGAATATTGTGTTCCCGAAATCCGGCCCCGACAGCCTTGGTATCAGAGCTAGGCTGACCATTGGCTAAACCTATCTTAGCCTGGTCACCATCCCTAGGTTTCCACACCATCCACAACTTTTCCTGTCCACGGTCAAGTCTATCCCCTCCACAGTGGCAACCGACATCTTTTGATAGCCGGTGCCCAACCTATCAGTCTATCCATAGGCCGTGTGCCTGTGCCAACACCTGAACTTTCCCATCCACAAGCGTGCGATGGAAGACTCGGCTCACTTATAAAGGAAGCCTTACCCCAAAATCAGCACATCACAGCCTCATTCCCAGTTCGATATACAACCACCAAGATGCCAGGCCCCCTTGTGCACAACGAGACCACCGCAGTCGAGCTTGAAGGCTTCGTAACTATCCTCGCCAATCTCACCCGTCGTGTCTTTGGCATCGCCGAGCCGCCGGAATATGTCGTGTACCAAGAGCACACGAGTAACTCCATCCATCACTTCTGGGCCACGGTGCACCTCTATGGGAGGGGCACCACATCAGAGCGTCCCTACCGGTTCACCGGGAGGACGACCTCCGACGAACCCCAAGCCATCCAGCTTGCAGCCCGAGAGGCTATAGTTCATCTTCGGCACCTGTCGCCGAGGGTTAACTGCCGCTCCTTCTACTACTACCCTAGCCGTGAAGGCTATGGTAGCCCGACCCAGGTCGCCACCGGAGACCATGAGTCGGATCCTGCCCTGGTGCATCTGGTGCGCTACCTGAGAGCGCAAGAGGCACTATTTGATCAGGTCACTCTTGACCTGATTGAGACCCGCAGGACGCTCGCTCTCCTGACCCCAGCAAGGAGTGAAGTCGCACCCGCCACCGACGCCCCGATAGTGCTGCTTGGAAGACCGGTTGAGCCCCCAAGCTCTGACCATGTCACCTACCCGGGCAATGCCATCGCCTCACCCGGAAATCTCCGTCGTCTCTTGGAGGCCTACTCCAATGGGACGGTGACCTCGACACCCCGCGAAGGCCACCACCGCTACTCCAGCCCTGTAGCTCCCCATCCTACCCCGGCCAGCTCCGACGCGGAAGCACCCGGAGAGGACTCGGCATCCGCAAGACGCGCCCGGCTAGATATCAACCAGGTGGACTGAGTCCACCAGAATTGTTATCAAGCCCTAGTGGCTCGGTTTTTCCTTTAGTTCCGCAGTAGCTGGTGTGTGGCGTAGTGAGTTTGTAGACCCCCTGTGTGTCACCAACTAATAGTATGTGTGATCTGGCATGAATTGCTTGATGAGTGGTTGCAGAGTAGATTCTAGACGTGACCCCTAACCGACACGCACAGTAGCATGTCACTTTTCTTTTGGGGATAGAGGCCTGAGACTTTGACTCAGACAGCCCCGCCCCGGAGTCGGTGTCTCAGTCGTACCGGCACCATTTCATGTTTCATGACCCAGGCTCTCTATAAGAGGCCACGCTCATTTTTCCACACCAGCAACCATCAGGATCAAGCACTGCCTTTTTCCATTCATCCACCCATGTCTCACCCCGAAGCTTATCTGAGGACCGCCGATGCAAGACCTGGTAGTTTTGTTATGTTATTGTGGGATTTTACCCACAATACTCTTGGCTCCACCCATCCACCCCTGTATGAGCTATTCAAATCGAGAATCACCCCTGATCTCTCGAAATACTGGGCAGCTGTACATATTCCACCAGCAGATTTAAACCAAGGCCCTCCCTATGTGATTTTCATCGGGAGATCCATGCCAACGCCAGGCATGGCCATTGAGTCTGCTGCGTATGAAGCAGTCACCCGTCTTCGATTTGCGGTACCTTGTGCCAGCACAAGGGAATACTGCTATTTCCCAAGCCGCGCTGCTTTTGGAGCAGAAGCTACGTTCCGCTGTGGACGTGCGGAGGGCGATCCGGCCCTGGTCTATCTCATTCAATATGTGATGGCCCAGGAGCGTTTCACCCAGCAAATACTGGAGTATCTCCACTACCTTGCTGTTCTGAATCCCCGGATCGCCATTGGCGGACCCCCTCTGCCAACTCAGGAGGGACACGTTCTTCGTTTGCTCCCTCAACTCCCTCCACTCCCTCCGGAAGAAGAAGGATGTGTTCCAACACCGGGAAGCCTTCCGCTTAACCCCGTAAATCCCGTTTTCGGACCGTAGACGGTCGTGAGTGCGTTTGCATAGCGTGTAGTGTTTGTTTGCATGATGTGATCTTGTTTTCTTTGGATGTCATGAATGTATTGCCCTGTTTGCATTTTGCATATGAGTGTTTTGTTTGTGTGGTATGCTTTTTAATTCTTCAGCCCTTAACAAATCTCGAGGACGAGATTTTTCTAAGGGGTTAGAGTTTGTGACACCGCAAAATTTTAACCACATTTTTATTAAATAAAAATTTGGCTAGAAATAAAATTTTGAATTATATTAGGTTCTTTAATAATTTTCAGAGCCTTTTCTATTCCTGTCTTAGAAAATCTTCTCTTCATATAGTAAAATTTTTGGAAATAATTTTGTGGGCTCTGGTTGTATCTTAAGTCATGTCATTATTTGTTTCATAACAGTAGAAATTATTTTCATAATAAAATTTTTGCCTTAGAAAATTCTTTTAATAGCTTTTGCAGTGTTTTAAATGCTTCTGTTACACTACAACTAGTATAAATAATTCTCTAAAAATTCCACCAGAATTCTGAGAGGTCCTGTGATGTCTATATGTCACTTTGGTGCAAAAACCCAACTGGGTGTTTTGCAAAATTTGGGTGAACCATCCTCTTTTTCACTTCTGTCCATTTTCTAGGTTTCTACTGCAACCCCAATTTTCCTTGCTCTAAAATTTTTGATACTTGTCCACCTTATAGTCCTTCCAACCAAACTCTTAACTCCAAGAGATCAGACACATTTGAATTTTGTAAGTCCATCAAATACCTATCTATAGTTTCTGTCCAGAAACTAAATTCTTCAAAACTTGCACTATCAAGTTTTTCCTTTTGCCAAAATAACTCCACCATCACCTATATCATCTAAGGAGACACTACCCTACCAAGTATCACTTCCAACAAAGTTTCCTAGATGGCTCTATCATTCTGTCGAACACATTGAGTGCATGATCAAAACTTTCAACTTTCCAAACCACCATATGACACCTGCTCTTTTTGCCAAAATAACTTGTCTAGCATCCTTTCCATATCAGATAATACCACTCTGCCAAAAACCAGCTCCTTAGGACCATCCTAGGGTAACCTGGCATTGGGTCGAGCACCTGGTGTGCATGCCCAGAGCATGGCCAGGGCACGCGTTTTGCAGGCATTGGCATCGCCCTGTACCGCCCTCCCTGCTGCTGCTCTTGCACGCCAACCTTCCCAGGAAGCTTCACGGGCAAGCCACCACCTTCGCCGACACTTTCCCTTGGCCTCTAGCGCCGTCCACCGCCGACCAGAACGCCGCCCGACGAGTCCCGCCTCACCACGTCTCTCCCTGGGCCCCTCTCTTTATTGCCAACAGCTCGAGCTCATCCTCAGCTCACCGGTCGCACAAGAGACACACCGACCCCGCTGCCCTCACCAACCTCGCCACCTGCCTCGGAGCGCCATCAATGGCCGCCTCCGCTGTCTGCCCGTGGACGGCGCCGTTCAAATTACCTGGCACCTCCCCGAGCCGCCAGCACACTCCCCTATTAACTCCGGCCGGCCACCGTCCTCACCGACCCTCACCGGCCACCCAACGACCTCACCTGCCGGAGTAATGGCGATCGCCGCCGTGTCCGTTTTCTGGAACCCGCCGAACCGCGTCGCCCCGCCTATAAATACCCAACCCCAAGCCCCCTCAGTCCATCACTACCTCTCCCCACTCCTCTAGAATCTCCCCCCGTGCACCCAATCGACCGGACGAGGTCATCCCTTCCGTCTCAGGCAGCCACTGCCGCCGCCTTATCCACGGAGCTTCCCACCCCTCCAGTGCCTCCCCCTCCCTACTATCTACACCAATGGCCTCCTGGAGCATCCACGAACCCGTCCCCATCTTCAATTCCACTGGAGTTGCACCATAGCCGGAGTTCCCCTTTCGTCCGACAGCGCCGCCCGCCGGGGACCTCGTCGCCGGCAACTCCGTCCATCCCAGCTACCACGAAGAGCACCGGACGAACCGCCTTCCCCTCCTGAACACAACGGTGCCCTCGGCTCCTCAAACGGCGTCACCGTTCGCCGGCGAGCTCCGCCGGAGCGCTGCCCCTGCTCTGCCGCGAGAAAACGCGCGCGTGGACCTGGTCAAACCTGACCAGTGGGCCAGGCGGGCCCACTGTCAGTGACCACAGGCCGCGCCAGCTCGGCGTAAGTGGAGGCGTACTCCGCTAATACGCCTTCGACGTCGACGTGTCCCACACTGCCGAAGCAGCTGGGCTCGGCCCAGTGGCGCGCTCGGCTAAGTCGCGCTCAGGGCGCCTCTCTGCCTTTCTCTTTTTCTGTTATCAGTAGTTTTCCATTATTTCCACAGCAATCACTTCGCATCCAAATTTAATAATTCAAATTTATTTAGACTCCTAAAATCATGCTCTGTTTATTTAAAATTAAGTGAACATTTTTTTTACTGTGCATAGTTTCTGTTTAATGAATTTAATATTGCTTTTAATCATGTTTTCCATCTTAGTAATTCCATAACTAATTCATTTGAACTCTAAAAAAAAATTAATTCTTTTTCTGTTATTCCTTAAATATCCTCTAGTTTATTTCAGTACTTATTTCAAAAAGTTTTGAAATACTTTTTAGTGCTGTTTTTGGATTATGTGGTGATTTAGATATTTTTTGAAAATAGGAATTGGAGGGGGAATGAATTTTTCAAACTTGGGGAGTGCTCTCAATACTTCTGCATGTTCAAGGCAAGCATCTTGAACACTTGTTATGATGACTGCATGGTGAACTATTTGCTAGGATAATATAAACATGACTATGTTGAATTCAATTAAATTGCATATTGCTAGTAGTGCATGCAGGGTCATGGGCATATTTTCTCTTGCATGCATTCTACTCTAGTTGTGTTATGCATAAATTGTGAAAGTCCAGGGTTGTGCTCCTGTTTTGGACGTGCCGGTGGGCACGGGCCATATTTGACACGGTGGTGTCATGAGATATATGTGGAAGCAGGCAAGGGTTGTGGCCCTGTCCTGGTGATACTGTTGAGAGAATAATTTTGTTGAGCTAACCACTGCAGGAATTATAGGCCTCCTGAGTCGACCGTAGATCGAGTCTTGTTCCGGTAACCCCCATACTTGTTTCGTGCTACCACTTGTCCCTGCCTCGGGTAAGGTATGGTTTAGTAAGTTGTTAACCCCTTTCCATGCACACACCATACAGAGGGCCACGATGAGGGTTTCCAGGGCCCTGGACTAAATCCAGTCATCGGGTCAAGGGGGCATGGGTGTTTCCGGCTGTCGTGATGCCGAGAGGGAGTGTACCCTTGTAATCCGCGCATTTGAATAGTGATCCCATGCTATTGGAGGTTGTAGCCTTCCCACTTAGAGTTTTACTTAACTGTTGTGCTGGGTGATTCCTGGCAGCAGAAAAGTTAAGCTGATGTGTGCTGGTTAGGTGTGTTTTCAACCCAAAGACCATAATGGGAATTAGTCAGTGTCCCGATACTAACTAAAGAAATCCTATACTTGTGGGTAAAGAGTACACCCTCTGCAGAGTCGTATCTATTCGAATAGCCGTGTCCGCGGTTAAGGACTACAGTCTGGGTTGGTCAAGTGTCGGTCTTAGAGTCGGTCTCCGGAGGAAATAATTAAAATTTGAGCATGGTTATTTTGCAGGTTAATTATTGTTGCTACTGGTGTTACCATTAGTATATTTGATAATATGATTATATTTGTGAAATAACCCCCTGCTCTTATTTTACTTTCCAGAGTGTCTCAGGGGCTGGCTAGTCTACCCCGGACATTCGTTTTTATTTTCAAGTCCTTTTGTGGCGTCCCTCGAGTGTCAGGCGGTTTATCACGCCACTACTCTTGTGGATACCCGACTGGCATTTCTTTTCAAGTCCTTTCGTGGCGTTGCCTGAGTTCTCGGATGGTATCGTCCGATTTCTCTTTTAGACACCCGACTGGCATTTCTTTTCAAGACCGACCGTGGTGTCACTTGACATCCGACCGGCATTCCTTTTATATTTTATTGATGCTAATAATTATTTTCTGCACAAACTATTAATCACCATGCCATATTTTAATTCCTGTCAGCATGCATTTAATACAAGTCTATCATGAGCACATGCATATAGTTTAATTCATCATGACCATATAATTGTTTGATGCATTCGTTATATCATTTGTCCATGATGTTTGCGAGTACATTCAAACGTACTCACAGGCTTGTCCCTGGCTATTTACTTGGCCAGGTTAGGGGTTCTGCAAGGAGTATCACAGTGATGTCCGTGCGAAGCCTAGGAGTACAGCCACGCGGGATAGGAGTTATCCGGGTCAGCTGTTCCTATGGGAATGGAGCCCCAATCGATGTGGAGATCCACAAGCCAATTCCTTCATCCACCACTGGAGTCATTGTTGTATCAGTAGACCTATATGGTCTTGTATCAAATTCTTGTAAATGCTTGGTAATCTGTGACAAGGATGTGTCCACCAGTAACAGTAATCCTGGGCTGGTGATGACACTAGGGGTTAATTTCTGGAATATTGTGTTCCCGAAATCCGGCCCCGACATTAGTGCTGCGTTAGTAGCGGAGAGGGAGGCTGACGAGGAGTCAGCACAACCGGCAAGTGGATCCAGCGACAAGCAGGGGGCTACTCCGGCAAGCTCTGGCCCCGACAAGGACAACTCTGCGCAGGAACAAGGAGAAGTGCGAAGAAGGATGGTGCAGCGCCCGGTGTATTTTGTGAGTTCCCTTTTGCAAGGGGCTAGATCAAGATACTCTGGGGTGCAAAAGTTGCTTTTCGGCCTCCTCATGGCCTCGAGAAAGCTGCGCCATTACTTCCAAGCACATGAGATAACAGTGGTCACTCGCTTTCCGTTGAAGAGGATATTGCACAATCCAGAAGCAACAGGCAGGATCATCGAGTGGGCACTGGAGCTGTCAAGCTTTGGTCTCAAGTTTGAAAGTACTTCAACCATACAGAGCCGAGCTTTGGCAGAATTCATAGCTGAATGGACCCCAACGCCTGATGAAGAAGTTCCAGAGACAAGTGTACCCGTACAAGAAGCGACAAGCGAATGGGTGATGTACTTTGATGGTGCCTTCTCGCTGCAAGGCGCCGGTGCCGGCGTAGTACTCATCGCGCCCACCGGAGAGCACCTCAAGTATGTTATCCAAATGCACTTTCCCAGGGAGCAAGCGACAAACAATACTGCTGAGTATGAAAGCTTGCTTGCCGGCCTTAGAATTGCGGCTGAACTTGGGATCAGGAAGCTAATTGTGCGGGGAGATTCTCAGTTGGTGGTCCGACAAGTCAACAAGAGTTACCAGAGCCCTTTGATGGAAGCTTATGTAGATGAAGTGAGGAAACTTGAAGAACACTTTGAAGGTCTGCAAATGGAGCACGTCCCAAGAGCTCAGAATGACATTGCAGATGGCCTTTCAAAGTGTGCTGCGATGAAGCTACCTGTGGAACCAGGGACCTTCTTGCTCAAGCTAACTCGACCATCCATTACACCATCACTTGGGCAGTCCAAGAAGAGAAAGTTGGTCTCCGGCGACTACTTGCCGGCGGATCTTCCTCAAACCGCCGCCAAGGTCCCCAAGATCAACAATCAGAACACTGAGGAATAGATTGCTCCTGCAGATCCTCGGATCTGTCCAGTTGAAGCAAGCGTTCCCGACAAGCCTCGCCCCGGCGAGCTTGCCGGGGAACCATCAGCTCCGGCAGAGCCAGAGGTTCTTGCCGTAGAAGCTGAGGTTCCCGCAGCGGCCCTCATGCCTTTAGTCCTTTCCGTTGAGCCTCGGGCTCCAGCATGGGCGCAGCAGATCGTTCGTTTTCTGCAAACTGGAGAACTTCCCGACGACCCAGAAGAGATAGAGAAGATAACCAGGCAGTCAAGTATGTACCAGTTCGTGGATAACGAGCTGTACAGAAGAAGACTCAATGGTGTCAGGTTGAAGTGCATCTCCAGGGAAGATGGACAGAAGCTGTTGGCAGAAATACAAGGAGGCATATGCGGCCACCACATTGGCGCAAGGGCACTTGCCGGGAAAGCTTTCCGGCAAGGGTTCTTTTGGCAAGAAGCCCTCCAAGATGCAACTGCACTAGTAACCAAGTGTGAAGCGTGCCAGTTCCATGCAAAGCAAATTCATCAGCCAGCTCAAGCTCTCCAGACGATCCCTTTGTCCTGGCCCTTCTCAGTCTGGGGGCTCGATATCCTCGGCCCTTTCCCCCGAGCTGTCGGGGGCTTTGAGTACTTGTACGTTGCAATCGACAAGTTCACAAAGTGGCCAGAAGTGGAACCGGTGAGAAAGGTGACGGCACAGTCAGCGGTCAGGTTCTTCAGGTGGATTGTTTGCCGTTTCGGAATCCCTAACAGGATCATCACCGACAACGGTACACAATTTACTAGTCGCACCTTCATGCAGTACGTCCAAGACCTTGGCGCAAAGGTCTGTTTCGCTTCTGTTGCTCACCCGAGGAGCAACGGTCAAGCGGAGAGGGCAAATGCTGAAGTGCTGCGCGGACTCAAGACAAGAACCTTTGACAGGCTGCGCAAGTGCGGAAGAAACTGGATAGAGGAGCTACCGGCGGCTCTTTGGTCAATCAGAACGACACCAAGTCGAGCCACCGGACAGACACCCTTTGCTCTAGTCTATGGAGCAGAGGCAGTTCTCCCCACGGAAGTCGTATACGGATCTCCTCGAGTGCTCGCTTACGATGAGCTCGAGCAAGAGCAACTGCGACAAGATGATGCATTGCTCCTCGAGGAGGAACATCTCCAGGCTGCTGTACGAGCTGCTCGATACCAGCAAGCCTTGCGTCGCTATCATAACCGCAAGGTTAAGGCCAGGAGTCTCGAGGAAGGCGACCTTGTTCTTCGGCGTGTTCAGTCCGCCAAGAATTCCAACAAGTTGACGCCGAAGTGGGAAGGCCCTTATCGGGTGAGACAAGTCACAAGGCCCGGCGCTGTCCGCCTTGAGACCGAAGAAGGCTTACCGGTGAGCAACTCCTGGAACATTGAGCATCTTCGCAAGTTTCACCCATAAGGCGCGGTTGCCGTGATCCGCTCCGGCAACCACCTTTTGTACAAGCCTTGCCGCTGTTGCATGTAACCCTTTGTACAAAGCCGGGCGCAGACCCCGTGCATCAGCAAAGCTTTTGTGTTTTGCGCTATTTGCCTTTTCCATGCTTTTATTCGCTATTTGCATGCGTTATTTGGCATTTCTTGTGCAACACACGTATCCGGTAAGCATTAGCACGCAGAAAAGCCATATACTTGTTTCCCTCTTCTTTTTCCTTACCTCTTAAGCAGAACGAATGTTCCTCGCGCACAAGTTTGCCGGGGGGAAGGAGATGGAAGATGAACCAAGTGCTATTCAAGAAAGAGAAGCTTGCCGGAGAACGTCCAGCAGATCACGAAAGCTAAGTTACTAGAATTTGAGCAGTTCAAATTTTTAAATTTTGTTTATCTTCCTTGAACAACCACGCTTTGTATGGAAAACCTGTGCGCGGAGGAACCTACCCGTGGCTAGCCGCACCCTTATCTTGTTTTCGAGTACGCTCAACGACTTAAGTGAGCTGCGACAAGTGTCGCGCCCTTGCTTCGTTTTCGAGTTCACTCAGCAAGCTAAGTGTGTTGCGACTAGTTGCGGCAAGGTTGCTTGCCAGTAAGACCTTGGCCAGCAGGCTGCTCAGAGTCCAGCACTCAGCGCTCGCGGCAAAGGCCCCTTGCCGGCAAGCTCCCTGGAAGCGTAGGGTGAAAAGCATACAAAGTAAAGGACCAAGACGAGGAAGATAACATTGCACTGATTGATCAAAATAAGATAATATATTACAAGGGATAACTTGTTGCAATCACTAACGAGTTCGTGCCCATGGCGCACTTTGCAGCAACAAAAGAGATGAAGAAAAGGAGGCCTAATCTACGCGGTCGCCTTCAATCCTAGAGATCTTGTTCACTTTGGTGATAATGTGGGCGACCTGCGCCTTCAGCGCCTCCATGTCCGCGTCGGCCGACAAGCTGCGAAGAACGTTGACGAGGTTTATGCCCGGATTGCGGTACACTATCTTCGTCAGGACGCGCTCCAAGGTTCCCACGCAGAGCTGGCGTGACTCCTCGGCCAGTTGCGCGGGAAGCTTCTTCTGAAGATTTGCAAGAGCCGGCGCGACCCCTCTGAAGAAAAGGCTGAGCTTGGCGCTGTGGGGGAGGTTTGGATCCGGAGAGTATATGAGATGCTCGACCCTCAGCGCCATCAGCTCCTTGTCGATGGCAGCGGCAGAAGCCACCAAGTCATCGGTCCACACCTCGACGGTCCGGCGGAAGTTCTCAGCTGAAGTGGCGGCGCTCTCCACCAAGCCTCGCTCCTTGCGGAGCTTGTCCTTCAGCTTAGTTTCCCGGTCCCGGACGGCGTCGAGAGAGTCCTTCAACGTGGAAACCTTCAGCTCCAGATCCTCAATCGAGTCCTTGGCGGCCTTCAGCTCGTCGCCTTGCTTGGAAAGGCGCACCTGGAGTTCAGAGTTAGTATGGGCGTCCTTCTCGCGCTCTAAGTTCAGCGCGGTGACCCTCTCTGTGCTCGCCTTAAGGAACTCCTCCAGCTGCGCCACTTTAGCCTCAAGGTCTTTTTTGGCGGTCTCTGCTGTGGCGGCGGCGGCCTTCGCCTCCTTCAGCTCTCCGCCAAGGGCCTGCTCCCGGGCGGCAAGGTCTTCCTCGTGGGAGTCGAGGTTGACCTTCCGTTGGGTGAGCTCTCCTTCTCGCCGGGACAGCTCTTCTCCGGCGAGCCGCTGCTGCTCCTCGGCTTCTGCTTTCTCCAAGAGCCACTCCTGGTACTCCCCGGCGAGCCTCTCGCGCTCCTCCGCCACGTCGCGGAGGGCCGCCTGGTTGGCGGCGCGGAGCTCCGCCGCGCGTTTCTCCATGTCAGCGGCGGCCTTGGCGGTGAGGGCCTCCCGAGATTCAAGTTTCGCCTGCCTGGCCCGGTAAAGGGCCAGGATCCGATGAAGCAATTTCTCCTCCTCGGGCTCGTCGCTCCCTCCAGGCGCCTCGACGATCTTCAGACCCGCGGAGGCGAGGACCTCCCCATCAAAGGCCTCTCCCTCCTCGGGGGCTCGCGACGAGGATCCCCACGGCACTTGGATGAAGACGCCGTTGGGAGCCTCAAGATAGTAGGCGGACTGCTCTTTCTCGATGGAGGGGTCGGCGGCCGGCGCAGCGCTCGACGCTCCTGCCGCCTCCGGGCCGGCAGTATGGCCGCCGTCCCCCTCCCTGGCCGCTGCGTCTGCAGTCGGAGCAGTCTCCTCCGCAGCCGGCTCGGCGGCTCCCGCCGTGTCCTCAACGACAGGGGCGTTGCCGCCGTCGCCCTGCGCGCCCTCCTCCACGACGATGGTTTCCGTCTCCATCTATTCTGGGGGAGGAGGATCTAGAAGAAGAAGAAAAAGAAGAAGAAGTTCAAGCAAATATTCAAAAAGAGACGAATCAAAGAAGACAAGATTGCAAAACTTACCTTGGCGGACTTCATCGACGACGGGCTCCCTCGCTGGGGAGCTCTCCCTTGGCGGGGTGGCCACCCTCGCCGGGCTGCTCACCCTTGGCGGAGTACCCGCCCTTGGCGGAGCGCTCTCCCTCGCCGGAGAGTTCGTCCTTGGCGGGGACGGCGGGGCCTGCGGCTCCTCGGGAGTGGTCTCCGGGCGCCCCTGTGGCTGCGGCTCCACCTCTGCACAAGACAATCAAGATAAAACAAAAGCGACAAGATGTTAGTACAAGACGAAATCCTCAAGCGCGCCCGACGAGCGGAAGAATCAAAAACCAGACTTACGTTGGGGGCTGCGCTGGGGGCTGCTCCTCGGAGCAGCGCTCGGGTCCGGCAAGCTCGTCGCTGGAGTGTCCCCTGTCGCCGCGACGGGCGAGTCGTCCTCGACCTCGACGACAGGAACCTTGGCCTTCTTCGCCACTCGCTGGGCCAGGGTCCTGAAATCAAAGCAAGAAGCAAGATCAGAATCAACGAAAGAAGAATCAAGACAAAGTTAAACAAGATACAAAACTTCAAGTCCTTACTCCTGTTCCTCGTCGACGTCGTCGTCGCTCAGGGCGGAGAAGTCAAACGCCACCTGAGGCGCGTCCGCGCGAGGAGCAGGAGGAGAAGGCTCCCTCGGACGCTTGGCGGTCCCCGGGGCTGGGGGCTGCGAAGACCCAGCCCCTGTGGACGCCGAGGCCCGGGGAGCAGGCGGAGCAGCTGCTCCGCTCTGTGAAGACCCGCCTCCGCTTGGCGCTGACGTGCGGGGCGCCGCCGCCGTAGCCTGTGTGCGGGGCGCCTCCGCCGCGGTTGGTGCGCCGGGCGCTCCCGTCGCGGCTTGACTCCCCCGGGTAGCTCGTGCCGCCCGGCGAGTTGGTTGTTGTCGGGGCGCCTGCGCCCTCGTCCCCGTCGTCGCCTTGCGGAGACGCTTCAGCGGAGATCGCCTGGGACTTGCCCGAGGCGGGGAGGTCTCCGATGACGAAGAGAGGTCGTCGTTGTAGAGCCCCAGTGACCCATCGGAGTCCTCGCCGACCCCGGCGTCCTCCTCCTCCTCCTCCACCTCGGCCGGCTCGCTGGGCCCAGCGCCCTGCCCTGCAGCCGTGCTCCCTCTGGAGCCTCCGCTCCCTCCGGCGCCACCGCTCCTTCCGGCGCCTCTGTTTCCTCCGGCAACCTCGCCCCTTGCCGCGGCCTCGGTCACAACTCCGGGGATCCCGGCGTGTCTCAAAGAAGGGACCCCGGCGAGCTCGTCGGGCGGAAGCTTCAGCAGCCTGCAGATCTCCGCCTCCTCTGCTTGGCAGGATGCTTCCGCAGCCTCTGCCTCTTCAACCGTGAAGCCAAACTCTCCTGCCGCTGCGGCTGCGGCGGCCTCTTCTACCCGAGAAGCTATATAAGCAATCTCCCGGTCAGTGGTGTCCCGAGTGAGCCCCTTGATCTCATCCTTATTCTTCGCCACCTCCACCAAGTTGTCGAAGAAACTCATGATGGCGTCTGGCTTGGGCGCTATCCATGTTGGATCCACGCCATGCGAGTCGCATGCGGGCATCATTGCGCGTAGGGGATCTCGGGCCGTGCTGTTGCAGAGGGGCACCACTCCCCGGGGAGCTCTGAACCACTCTGGGTGGGCCGGGTCGTGCTTAAACAGTTCCCGGACCATCCCCTTCAGCTCCAGCGACGTGAAGTTGAAGTTCAGTCCGGGGCGCAGTCTCATTATGTCTGCCGCATTACCGTATTCCCATGCTGGCCTCTTCCTCTCCTGAAGAGGGGCAATGCGGCGACGGAGGAAGTCTGCCCCCACTTCTCCCATGGTCAGTTTGGCTACTCGGAGACGAAGAATTCTGACAAGGGCGACGTTGAGCTTGATGTCGTCCGAATCCAGGTCGCTCCAGTCCCTGCCGCGCACTATGGCAGTTGTGCGCGGCGCGGTGAAGGGTTGCGGCTCGTCCTCTACTATCCAGCACCAGTCCGCGCGCCACTCCTCCCACTTGCCGCGGAGCTCTCCTTGCAGGTAGGACTCCTTCTTGTTCAAGCGGAAGACCCAAGAGATTCCTCCGGAGAGGGGAGCGCCGACCTCTACTCTAGGCGTAAAGAAATGCCTAAACAGCGCTACATTCGGATAGATCCCAATACAGTTTTCACACATATGTGCGAAAACCGCCATCGTGAGGATGGCGTTGGGGGTGAATTCTAGAAGGTGGAGGTTGTAGGTGTTCATGATGTCGCAGAAGAATTCAGAAAAGGGGGGACAGAGGCCGCAGTGGAAGAAAACAGCGAAGAAGTAGTACCCGCCGGGGTAGATGTCCTTGGCGGCGGCGGGATAGGCTCTGGTTCGGGGGTGCGCCTTGGTCTCCTTGGCCCAGAACAAGTAATACTTGTTCCAGAGCTCCCGCGCGCTGAGCCTTGGCGAGAAGACGACATTCCTCTTCCGCAGAAGAGCAAGCCTCGCCGCCTGCTCGGATTTCTCCTTCTTGGTCTTCTCCGCCTTCGCCTTCTCGGTCTTCGGGGCCATGGCGGAGGCGGCGAGGGAAGGGGAGCGAGGAGTACGGCGGCGCCGCAGATACGGAGGACGGCGGAGGAGGTGTGGAGGCGGAGCGCAAAGGGGAATTTCTGGAGATGGAAGAAGAAGCAATGAAGGCGTAGGAGGGGAACCGCTCCTGCTTCCTCTGCTTTTATGGGGAAGTGGGGGACGTTTCGCTCTTTCCATTAAAAGAACGTGGCCACGTTCCCTCCCACGACGCCGCAATCGACGCGTGCCGTTACGGAGGGACGCGGCAGATGCGGAAGTGGATTCGGCGTGCCGTGGGCCGCGCGTGCCCGTGCACTGTTTTGGGCCTGGCCCAACAGCGCTCGGCACCGTGTGTGGCCCAGGCCCGGGGGCTCCTGTCGGTGTACTAAGGTAAGGGTACCTCAGTACCCCAACTTGTGCACGGGCAGTAGCAGCTTCCCGTGGCAGGACCTACCACGTGCTTGCCGGAGACCTTTCTGTTCAATATAAAGCCATTCAAAAACAAAGTATACAAGACAGAAGATCAAGGCCCCGGCAAGTGGAGCTTGCCGGGAAAGCCGTCCCTGGCTCAAGATTACCTCACTAGCACAAGACCCTGGCAAGAGGAGCTTGCCAGGAAGACTACAAGATTACATTACAGAAGACACGCCTCGGCGCAGCATGCGCCCCGGCAGGGCCCGGGGAGCGACAAGCTTCAGAGCCCGGCAAGCTTCCGGGCCCGGCAAGGTCAAGGCCCCGGCAAGGTGCTTGCCGGGGAGAGTTACGCTGTGTGCCCGCGCTCCAGCTCATCGAGCCACGCGTCGCCCTGGGGTTATTCCAGGGACGCGTGGCGGATGGCTGTGCAGCTTGGGGGACACGGTGGCACTACACGGTGACGAAGCCATCGCCGTGGCAAACGGAGACGCAAGGGCGGGCGCTTTTGGGGTCGACGGCGACGGGCATTAAATGCCCTTGTCCCCCACTGTCAAAGTAGGTGATGACCACTGTTCATGCACTGTTCATCCACTGTTCCCGCACTGTTACAACTATCACCAAAGTTACCTTTTTACCCCTTTCTCCTACGTTGACACCTGTCGGTGACCCCTTGAGCTATAAAAGGAGGCCCATGCACAACGTAGAAAGGGTTCGGAACCTAGATCGCTCACACGCTCGGTGTAGCTAGTTCTTCAAGCTCCCGAGCTCCCCAACTCAATACAATCTAAGCAGGAGTAGGGTTTTACGCGTCCACCGCGGCCCGAACCTGGGTAAACTGCCCGCGTGCTCACCACGATCTGCTCTTTGTGCTCCCTCCGCTCCTTTACCGTACGAACAAGGGGCTCCGGTCCCATAGGTGCTCGTGGTGGACAGTTTCCCCCGACAATTTGCTTGGTGTGTGTGGGAAGGACATGTCATGCACCTTCTATCTCAACTATTAAAGACTATGTTGATGCTTAATGCTCATCCTAATATTAGTCTTCTCAAGTGCTTTGCCATGACACACACACACACACACATCTTTTTGGTTGAGCCTATTTCCAAGTTGCCTCTTTTATATATTGCTCAACCATTTGGTTGTTGCAAGTGTTAGGCTTTGTTCCCTACATGCTCACTTGCACTTGTTGTGAGTTTCTATTGATTTTGGGGGAGTGATGCTCCTATTTTGTGCACTTGTTATACTAATGCTAATAATCTAAGGAGTGCACAAATCACGGGGAGCTTCACTAGTGTCTTTTAGAATGCTCCGTTGGTCTCTTGCACTTGTCGTGAGGTTCTATTGATCTTGGGGGAGCGACGATCCTATTTTGTGCTCGTTGTATCCAAATACAAAACTAAATTGTGCACAAAACATGGGGAGCTTCTCTAGTTTCTCTAGTACACTTCTTTGCTCATATCATAATATCTTTTATTCCTGTGGCTCGTATGATCATTGGTCTAGTTGGTTCAATTGGTATCTTTTGATAGCTTGCTTCAATTGGTGTCCTTTGATTGTTTGATTGCATGTCTCTCTCTTTGTTATGTCTTTGTGGCATATCATTCTTTTGCAATCTTTGGGCCTCAATATAGTTTGTCTTCCTCCAAGCATTTACCGTTGGATATGTGTATTGCATTCCACTCTCTAGTTGAGAAATACACAATTTATGGAGGAACACAAGTTATATTTGTTGGAGATATGCCCTAGAGGCAATAATAAAAGCATTATTATTATATCTCCTTGTTCATGATAATTGTCTGTTATTCATGCTTGAATTGTATTGTACGGAAACAGCGATACATGTGTGAATACATAGACCACAATGAGTCCCTGGTAGGACTCTAGTAGCCAGCTCGTTGATCAACAGATGCTCACGGTTTCCTGACCATGGACATAAGATGTCAGTGATAATGGGATCACATCATTAGGAGAATGATGTGATGGACAAGACCCAAACTTGAGCATAACACGAGATCGTATAGTTCGTAATGCATAAGCTTTTCGGTGTCAAGTATTTATTCCTTAGACCATGAGGTTGTACAACTCCCGGATACCGTAGGAATACTTTGGGTGTGCCAACCGTCACAACGTAACTGGGTGGCTATAAAGGTACGCATCGGGTATCTCCGAAAGTGTCTGTTGAGTTGGTACGAACCGAGACTGGGATGTTGTCACTTCGTATGACGGAGAGGTACCTCTGGGCCCACTCGGTAAGACATCATCATAATGAGCTCAATGTGACTAAGTAGTTAGTCACGGGATGATGGATTACGGATCGAGTAAAGAGACTTGCCATAACGAGATTGAACAAGGTATCGGGAATACCGACGATCGAATCTCGGGCAAGTACCGTACCGATGGACAAAGGGAATAACATACGGGATTGAGTGAATCCTTGACACGGTGGTTCATCCGATGAAGATCATCGAGGAACACGTGGGAACCAACATGGGTATCCAGATCCCGCTGTTGGTTATTGACCGGAGAGTCGTCTCGGTCATGTCTACGTGTCTCCCGAACCCGTAGGGTCTACACACTTAAGGTTCGGTAACGCTAGGGTCGTAGAGATAAATGCACGTGGAAACCCGAAAGTTGTTCGGAGTCCCGGATGAGATCCCGGATGTCACGAGGAGTTCCGGAATGGTCCGGAGGTAAAGATTGATATATGGGAAGTCCAGTTTCGGCCAACGGGTGATCTCCGGGGGTCACCGGGAGCGTCCCGGGACCACCGGAGGGGCCCCGGGGGTCCACCGGGTGGGGCCACCCATCCCGGTGGGGCCCCTAGGCCGCGAGGGGATGTGTGCAGCCCTCTGGGCTGGCGCACCACAAGGTGGCCCACCTCCCCATGCGCCTAGGGTTAAAACCCTAAGGGGAGGGGGGCCACCACTTGCCTTGGGGGAGGGGGACTCCTCCCTGGCCGCCGCCCCCCCTTGCAGATTGGATCTGCAAGGGGCTGGCGCCCCCCCTGGCCCCCTATATATATGTGGGGGGGAGAGGGCAGCCGCACCCAAGCCCTGGCGCCTCTCCCCCTCCCGTCACACCTCCCAACTCCCACGCAGGGCGCCCGGCGAAGCCCTGCTGCGATCTCCACTGCATCCGTCATCACGCCGTCGTGCTGCCGGATCTCTGACGACTTCTCCTCCCCCCTTGCTGGTTCAAGAAGGAGGTGACGTTGCTGCACCGTACGTGTGTTGAACGCGGAGGTGCCGTCCGTTCGGCGCTAGATCATTGGTGACGAAGAACGTGAAGAGTACGACTACTTCATCCTTGCTTCATTGAAAGCTTCCGCACGCAATCTTCATAACGGTATGTAGATGCACTCTTAGTTGCTCGTTGCTAGATGTCTCCTTAGTTGGATCTTGGTGAAGACGTAGAAATTTTTTGAATTATGCTACGTTCCCCAACAGTGGCATCTGAGCCTAGGTTTTATGCGTAGCATCTTGCACGAGTAGAACACAAAGCAGTTGTGGGCGTATGATCTTGTTCAACTTTCTTACCGTTACTAGTCAATCTTGATTCGGCGGTATTGTGGGATGAAGCGGCCCGGACCGACCTTACACGTACGCTTACGTGAGACTGGTTCCACCGACAGACATGCACTAGATGCATAAGGTGGCTGGCGGGTGTCTGTCTCTCCTACTTATGAAGGGTAAATAGAAGTTGACAAATCACGTTGTGGTTTTGGCGTAGGTAAGAAACGTTCTTGCTAGAAATCCTATAGAAGCCATGTAAAACTTGCAACAACAATTAGAGGACGTCTAACTTGTTTTTGCAGCATGTGTTTTGTGACGTGGTATGGCCAAGAACGAAGATGTGATAAATGATATATGTGATGTATGAGATTGATCATGTTTTTGTAATAGGAAATCACGACTTGCATGTCGATGAACTTGACAACCGGCAGGAGCCATAGGAGTTGTCTTTATTATTGTATGACCTGCGTGTCACTGAATAACGCCATGTAATTACTTTACTTCATTGCTAAACGTTAGCTATAGTAGTAGAAGTAATAGTTGACGTGACAACTTCTTCAAGACACGATGATGGAGATCATGATGATGAAGATCATGGTGTCGAGCCGGTGACAAGATGATCATGGTGCCCCGAAGATGGAGATCCAAGGAGCAAGATGATATTGGCCATATCATGTCACTATAATTGATTGCATGTGATGTTTATCATGTTTTTGCATCTTGTTTACTTAGAACGATGGTAGTAAATAAGATGATCTCTCACTAAAATTTCAAGTATTGTGTTTCCCCTAACTGTGCACCGTTGCTAAAGTTCGTTGCTCCGAAGCACCACGTGATGATCGGGTGTGATAGGTTCTAACGTTCACATACAACGGGTGTAAGACAGATTTACACACGCAATACACTTAGGGTTCACTTGACGAGCCTAGCATGTACAGACATGGCCTCGGAACACGGAAGACCGAAAGGTCGAACACGAGTCGTATAGAAGATACGATCAACATGAAGATGTTCACCGTTTTTGACTAGTCCGTCTCACGTGATGATCGGACACGGACTACTCGATTCGGATCGTGTATCACTTAAGATTACTAGAGAGATGTCATTCTGAGTGGGAGTTCATTAAAATTTGATTAAGATGAACTTAATTATCATGAACTTAGTCTAAATTCTTTACAATATCTCTTGTAGACCAAATGGCCCACGCTCCAGTTTCCCTCAACTTCAACGCGTTCCTAGAGAAAACCAAGCTGAAAGACGATGGTAGCAACTATACGGATTGGGTCCGTAACCTGAGGATTATCCTCATACCTGCCAAGAGATCATATGTCCTAGAAGCACCGCTAGGTGATGCACCTGCTCCCGATGCGGACCAAGACGTTTTGAACGTCTGGCAGTCGCGTAGTGATGATTACTCCCTGGTTCAGTGCGGCATGCTTTACAGTTTAAAATCGGGGCTCCAAAAGCGTTTTGAGCACCATGGAGCATATGAGATGTTCGAAGAGCTGAAAATGGTTTTCCAAGCTCATGCCCGAGTCGAGAGATATGATGTCTCCGACGCATTCTACAGCTGTAAGATGGAGGAGAACAGTTCTGTCAGTGAGCACATCCTCAAGATTTCAGGATTGCACAACCGCTTGTCTCAGCTGGGAATGAATCTCCCAGATGAAGCGGTTGTTGACAGAATCCTCCAGTCGCTCCCACCAAGCTTCAAGAGCTTCGTGTTGAACTTCAATATGCAGGGGATGGAGAAGTCCATTCCCGAGGTGTATTCAATGCTGAAATCAGCGGAGGTAGACATCAAGAAAGAACATCAAGTGTTGATGGTCAATAAAACCACTAAGTTCAAGAAAGGCAAGGGTAAGAAGAACTTCAAGAAGGACGGCAAGGGGGTTGCCGCGCCCGGTAAGCCAGTTGCCGGGAAGAAGCCAAAGTATGGACCCAAGCCTGAGACAGAGTGCTTTTATTGCAAGGGAACGGGTCACTGGAAGCGGAACTGCCCCAAATACTTAGCAGACAAGAAGGCCGGCAACGTCAAAGGTATATATGATATACATGTTATTGATGTGTACCTTACCAGCACTCGTAGTAGCTCCTGGGTATTCGATACCGGTGCAGTTGCTCACATTTGTAACTCAAAACAGGAGCTGCGGAATAAACGGAGACTGGCGAAGGATGAGGTGACGATGCGCGTCGGGAATGGTTCCAAGGTCGATGTGATCGCCGTCGGCACGCTACCTCTACATCTACCCTCGGGATTAGTTTTAAACCTGAATAATTGTTATTTAGTACCAGCTTTGAGCATGAACATTGTTTCTGGATCTCGTCTTATGCGAGATGGATATTCTTTCAAATCGGAGAATAATGGTTGTTCTATTTATTTGAGAGATATGTTTTATGGTCATGCCCCGCTGGTCAATGGTTTATTTTTGATGAATCTCGAACATAGTGATACACATATTCATAGTGTAGATGCCAAAAGATGTAAAGTTGATAATGATAGTCCCACATACTTGTGGCATTGCCGCCTTGGTCATATTGGTGTCAAACGTATGAAGAAGCTCCATTCAGATGGACTTCTAGAGTCTCTTGATTATGAATCATTTGACACGTGCGAACCATGCCTCTTGGGCAAGATGACCAAGACTCTGTTCTCCGGAACAATGGAGCGAGCAACCAACTTGTTGGAAATCATACATACCAATGTATGCGGTCCAATGAGTGTTGAGGCTCGCGGAGGCTATCGTTATGCTCTCACCCTCACAGATGACTTGAGTAGATATGGGTATATCTATTTGATGAAACACAAGTCTGAGACCTTTGAAAAGTTCAAGGAATTTCAGAATGAGGTTGAGAATCAACGTGACAGAAAAATAAAGTTCTTGCGATTGGATCGTGGGGGTGAATATTTAAGTCATGAATTTGGCACACACCTTAGGAGCTGTGGAATTGTTTCACAATTGACACCGCCCGGAACACCTCAACGTAACGGTGTGTCCGAACGTCGAAATCGTACTCTGTTGGACATGGTGCGATCTATGATGTCCCTCACCGATTTACCGCTATCTTTTTGGGGTTATGCTTTAGAGACTGCCGCATTCACTTTAAAATAGAGCTCCGTCGAAATCCGTTGAGACGACTCCGTATGAACTTTGGTTTGGCAAGAAACCTAAGCTGTCGTTTCTGAAAGTTTGGGGTTGCGATGCTTATGTCAAGAAACTTCAACCTGAAAAGCTCGAACCCAAATCGGAAAAATGCGTCTTCATAGGATACCCAAAGGAAACGATTGGGTACACCTTCTACCACAGATCCGAAGGCAAAGTCTTTGTTGCCAAGAATGGATGCTTTCTGGAGAAAGAGTTTCTCTCGAAAGAAGTGAGTGGGAGGAAAGTAGAACTTGATGAGGTGACAGTCACCCCTCTTGTACCGGAAAGTAGCGCAGCGCAGGAAACTGTTCCTGAGGTGTCTGCACCGACAAGGGAGGAAGTTGATGATAATGATCATGAAGAAACAGATCAAGTTACTACTGAACTTCGAAGGTCCACAAGGGCACGTTCCGCACCAGAGTGGTACGGCAACCCTATCCTATAAATCATGTTGTTAGACAACGGTGAACCTTCGAACTATGAAGAAGCGATGGCGGGCCCAGATTCCAATAAATGGCTTGGAGCCATGAAATCCGAGATAGAATCCATGTATGAAAACAAAGTATGGACTTTGGTGGACTTGCCTGATGATAGGCACGCCATAGAAAGCAAATGGATATTTAAGAAGAAGACAGACGCGGATGGTAATGTGACCATCTATAAGGCCCGGCTTGTCGCTAAGGGTTATCGACAAGTTCAAGGGATTGACTACGACGAGACTTTCTCTCCCGTAGCGATGCTGAAGTCAGTCAGAATCATGTTAGCTATTGCCGCATTCTATGATTATGAGATATGGCAAATGGACGTCAAAACAGCATTCCTTAATGGCTTCCTCAAGGAAGAGTTGTATATGATGCAACCGGAAGGTTTTGTCGATCCAGAGAACGCTAACAAGGTATGCAAGCTCCAGCGCTCGATTTACGGGCTGGTGCAAGCATCTCGGAGTTGGAATATTCGCTTTGATGAGGTGATCAAAGCGTTTGGCTTTATACAGACTTATGGAGAAGCCTGTATTTACAAGAAAGTGAGTGGGAGCTCTGTGGCATTTCTCATATTATATGTGGATGACATATTGCTGATGGGAAATGATATAGAATTCTTGGAAAATGTAAAGGCCTACTTGAATAAAAGTTTTTCAATGAAGGACCTTGGAGAAGCTGCTTACATATTAGGCATCAAAATCTATAGAGATAGATCGAGACGCCTCATTGATCTTTCACAAAGTACATACCTTGACAAAATATTGAAGAAGTTCAATATGGATCAGTCAAAGAAAGGATTCTTGCCTATTTTGCAAGGTATGAGATTGAGCAAGGCTCAGTCGCCGACCACGGCAGAAGATAGAGAAAAGATGAGTGTCATTCCCTATGCCTCGGCCATAGGTTCTATCATGTATGCCATGCTGTGTACCAGACCTGATGTGAACCTTGCCATAAGTTTGGTAGGGAGGTACCAAAGTGATCCCGGTACGGAACACTGGACAGCGGTCAAGAACATCATGAAGTACCTGAAAAGGACTAAGGATATGTTTCTCGTTTATGGAGGTGACGAAGAGCTCGTCATAAAGGGTTACGTCGATGCTAGCTTCGACACAGATCTGGATGACTCTAAGTCACAAACCGGATACGTGTATATTTTGAATGGAGGGGCAGTCAGCTGGTGCAGTTGCAAGCAAAGCGTGGTGGCAGCATCTACATGTGAAGCGGAGTACATAGCTGCTTCTGAAGCAGCGCAGGAAGGAGTCTGGATGAAGGAGTTCATCACCGACCTAGGAGTCATTCCAAGCGCGTCAAGCCCGATGACTCTCTTCTGTGACAACACTTGTGCTATTGCTATTACCAAGGAGCCCAGGTTTCACAAGAAGACCAAGCACATCAAGCGCCGTTTCAACTCCATCCGGAATTATGTTCAGGATGGAGACATAGATATTTGTAAAGTGCATACGGATCTGAATGTTGCAGACCCGTTGACTAAACCTCTTTCACGACCAAAACATGATCAACACCAGAACTCTATGGGTGTTCGATTCATCACAATGTAACTAGATTATTGACTCTAGTGCAAGTGGGAGACTGTTGGAGATATGCCCTAGAGGCAATAATAAAATCATTATTATTATATCTCCTTGTTCATGATAATTGTCTGTTATTCATGCTTGAATTGTATTGTACGGAAACAGCGATACATGTGTGAATACATAGACCACAATGAGTCCCTGGTAGGCCTCTAGTAGCCAGCTCGTTGATCAACAGATGGTCACGGTTTCCTGACCATGGGCATAAGATGTCAGTGATAACGGGATCACATCATTAGGAGAATGATGTGATGGACAAGACCCAAACTTGAGCATAACACGAGATCGTATAGTTCGTAATGCATAAGCTTTTCGGTGTCAAGTATTTATTCCTTAGACCATGAGGTTGTACAACTCCCGGATACCGTAGGAATACTTTGGGTGTGCCAACCGTCACAACGTAACTGGGTGGCTATAAAGGTACGCATCGGGTATCTCCGAAAGTGTCTGTTGAGTTGGTACGAACCGAGACTGGGATGTTGTCACTTCGTATGACGGAGAGGTACCTCTGGGCCCACTCGGTAAGACATCATCATAATGAGCTCAATGTGACTAAGTAGTTAGTCACGGGATGATGGATTACGGATCGAGTAAAGAGACTTGCCATAACGAGATTGAACAAGGTATCGGGAATACCGACGATGGAATCTTGGGCAAGTACCGTACCGATGGACAAAGGGAATAACATACGGGATTGAGTGAATCCTTGACACGGTGGTTCATCCGATGAAGATCATCGAGGAACACGTGGGAACCAACATGGGTATCCAGATCCCGCTGTTGGTTATTGACCGGAGAGTCGTGTCGGTCATGTCTACGTGTCTCCCGAAACCGTAGGGTCTACACACTTAAGGTTCGGTAACGCTAGGGTCGTAGAGATAAATGCACGTGGAAACCCGAAAGTTGTTCGGAGTCCCGGATGAGATCCCGGACGTCACGAGGAGTTCCTGAATGGTCCGGAGGTAAAGATTGATATATGGGAAGTCCAGTTTCGGCCAACGGGTGATCTCTGGGGGTCACCGGGAGCGTCCCGGGACCACCGAAGGGGCCCCGGGGGTCCACCGGATGGGGCCACCCATCCCGGTGGGGCCCCTAGGCCATGAGGGGATGTGTGCAGCCCTCTGGGCTGGCGCACCACAAGGTGGCCCACCTCCCCATGCGCCTAGGGTTAAAACCCTAAGGGGAGGGGGGCCACCACTTGCCTTGGGGGAGGGGGACTCCTCCCTGGCCGCCGCCCCCCCTTGCAGATTGGATCTGCAAGGGGCTGGCGCCCCCCCTGGACCCCTATATATATGTGGGGGGGGGGAGAGGGCAACCGCACCCAAGCCCTGGCGCCTCTCCCCCTCCCGTCACACCTCCCAACTCCCACGCAGGGCGCCCGGCGAAGCCCTGCTGCGATCTCCACTGCATCCGTCATCACGCCGTCGTGCTGCCGGATCTCTGACGACTTCTCCTCCCCCCTTGCTGGATCAAGAAGGAGGTGACGTTGCTGCACCGTACGTGTGTTGAACGCGGAGGTGCCGTCCGTTCGGCGCTAGATCATTGGTGACGAAGAACGTGGAGAGTACGACTACTTCATCCTTGCTTCATTGAAAGCTTCCGCACGCAATCTTCATAACGGTATGTAGATGCACTCTTAGTTGCTCGTTGCTAGATGTCTCCTTAGTTGGATCTTGGTGAAGACGTAGAAATTTTTTGAATTATGCTACGTTCCCCAACAATATTGGCCTTCTAAGCCTTTCGCCCATTTTGGCAATCGATGCCAATGGGGGAGAAGTTTTAGAGAATTTTGTGGAGAAGTTTAGAGAGTCATATCTTCTTGCTTTGGTTTTGTTCCTAAGATTTTGCATCTCATGCGCATACATTAGTGTTGCATGGTATGGTGATGCATAATTCCTTATATAAACTCTCTTGAAAGTGATTGTCATCAATTACCAAAATGGGGGAGATTGAAAGAACATGCGATGCACCCATGTTTGGTTTTGGTAATTGATGAAAATCTCTATGGACTAATGGTTGCCTTGAGTTATATTTGAAGGGTTTGTCCATAGGCTTTTCTTGGAGTCCATGTGTTAGTTTCAAGGAGAGTTTGTGATGACCAATGTGCTAGTAAGGAATTATCCAAATATTGGTCTTGTGAGTGTTGAGCTTATTGCAAGCATATCTTGAAGAAGAAGAGTGTGTGATCATTCATGTTTACCTCCAAGACATTATCCAAATGAAGAGAGTTGGAAAGATTCAAGGTTGATCAAGACTAAGTACATAGAGTGTTTCAAGTTGATCAACACATAAAGCGTAGAAGATGTACCGAGAGGGATCAAGTGATCCCATGGTATGGTAAGCATTGTCAATTACGCTTTGTGTACTAACCCATGGTCTTTGTGAGAGTTCTATGTGGGGTTAGGTTATATTCCATGGGCTTGCGTTAAGAGGAAGATCACATACAACCCATGGAGGATGACATCAAATCAAGGTTGTGGTGTGCAAGTTCAAGTGATGCATCACGAGGAGATCAAGTGCTTGAAGCTTGCCTTCCATTGTGGTGACAATGGACTTGTGAAGATATGCCGAAGAGTGGCTCACCCATAGTGGAGTATGGGGGAGAAATCTACTAGTCTTCACCGAGCCAACGCAATCAAGAAAGGCGGTCCTACTTGAGGAAGTCAAGATCGTCTACATCTAGCTCAAGTGGACTTTGTGCATGGCAAAGGTTTTCCCTTGATAGGTTCTCTATTTTACCGGTCTCATGGTGGTAGTTTGGAGACCGGGTTATAGGATCAATTGCCGTACTATCAAGGGGGCTCTCAAGTGAGTAGCTTGATCATATCATTCGTAGAGAGCTCAAACCATTGCATGCTTGCATCATATTTCTTGGTTCTTGTTTGGTTTTCTTCTTGTGAGATTTGGAGCTTATTGTCATCTTCTTGACAAGCTTGAGTTCATCAAAAACGGAGTTCACATGCTTCTTCTATTGCGTTTTCGGTGTTGGAGGTTTTACCGGTCTCTTTTGAGGAAGGGTTCTCACCATTTTCTTATGGGCCTTTTCTCATTTCCTTCTTATTGTTATTTCTATCAAGATTGTGTTAGGCCATGTCGTTAGCTTTCCAACAAACTTGGTTTTGTTGAATTCGGAGTCCGTTTGCAAAAGTTATGTCAGTTTTGGTGTCCCCAGAAGGGTTGTAGCGGTACTACCGCAAATTGGAGGGAATGTAATTTTTTACTTCCGTGGCTACTTCCACTCCGGACCAAAATCTCGTCACAAGTTCAGCGGTGGTAGGCACGGATGTAATTTTTTAGTACCGCTCTCAAGCAGTAGTACCGCTACCCTTAGCAGTAGTACCGCTACCCCTAGTGGTAGTACCGTGAGGTCAAGCGGTACTACCGCTCCGACGGTTCTTCTGGCCTTTTTGCCTCCTCGCTGTTGTGTTTCAAAGGGCTACTACCGCCCTAGCAGTAGTACCGCTCGGTGCGGGCTGTGAGCATAACGGTTGGATTTTTCCCCACCTAAAAAAGGGGGTCTTCTTCCCCAATGAACCTTATCCTTCGAGCTCGTGTTCTTCCCCCATTGTTGACCTTCTTCGAGCTTGATATCTCTCAATCCCTCCATGGATTCTTGAAAGTTTTTGGGGGGAAAGAGAGAGGAGATCTAGATCCATATTTCCACCAATCACTTTCTCCTCTAGGTGAGGGGAACCCCTTGGATCTAGATCTTAGAGTTCTTGGTGTTCTCCTTCTTGTTCTTCCTCTCTTTTCCCTCCCTAGCATTAGTTGCTTTGGTGGGATTTGAGAGAGAAGGACTTGGGCACTCCGTGTGCCCTTGCCATTGCATTTGGTGCATCGGTTTGAGTTCTCCACGGTGATACGTGGAAATGAAGTTTGAGAAGCTTATTACTCTTGGGTGTTTGGGCACCCTAGATCTTGTTCCTCTTGGGTGCCTTGGCGCCCTAGATGGTTGGTGTTGTTCGGAGCTCAATCATTGTGGTGTAAAGCTCCGGGCAAGCGTCGGGGTCTCCAATTAGGTTGTGGAGATTGCCCTGAGCAATTTGTCGGGTACCGGTGACCGCCCCCAAAGGTTGCCAACGTGTACGGGTTCGGTGACCGCCCCAAGGGTTGCCATTTATACGGGTTCGGTGACCGTCCTCAAGGGTCCCTTAGTGGAATCACGACATCTTGCATTGTGCGAGGGCGTGAGGAGATTACGGTGGCCCTAGTGGCTTCTTGGGGAGCATTGTGCCTCCACACCGCTCCAAACGGAGATTAACATCCGCAAGGGTGTGAACTTCGGGATACATCGTCGTCTCCGCGTGCCTCGGTTATCTCTTACCCGAGCCCTTTACTTATGCACTATAATTTGTGATAGCCATATTGTTTCTTGTCATATATCTTGCTATCACCTAGTTGTTTATCTTGCTTAGCATAAGTTGTTGGTGCACATAGGTCAGCCTAGTTGTTGTAGGTTTTGTGCTTGACAAATTAACCGCTAGGTTTATTACGTATTTGTTCAAGCCTAAACCGTTATTATTTTAAAGCGCCTATTCACCCCCCCCCCTCTAGGCGACATCCACGATCTTTCACTCTTTGTAACTGATGGATTGGGATGGGCTTGGATGGGCCATGTTATTTGCTTACAGACAGTCTGCGCACTAACTCAACTCAGCTATCCTATCGTTCAAGGGTTTTCTCGCGTCGCTGTCACCGCCGCGATCTGAGAAATTTAGGTGCCCTTGCCTCTGGCTGCCATCTTGACGCCGAGAGATGGGGAGACCTCAGATCTTCAAGATCTCCCTTCCCATTTGAGTGTGGTCTACATTCCTTGGTGACTCTCTCCCTCCCTTCCCATTAGGAGGAATCGTAGCCCACCATCGCCTAAGGGGATCTCGACTTGATGCATAGATGGTCATTGTTGTATTTCACCGATCGCAGATCTGATCACTTTGGTTTTTTTTCTTGCCTACGCACTAATTTGGTCTTATATGACTTTGCTATTTGCCGACAGGTTTTTGTGTGCGTGGGTTAATCTGGCTGTGTGCATCCACCCTTTGTCAAAAATATATTTACCTAATAATAATAAAGCAAATTGGGTTTCTGGTCGTCCGTCATTAAAATTACCCTCTGCTACCTCTTGAGCTTGCGTTGTATTCCCTCGAAGAGGAAAGGGAGATGCAACACAGTAGCGTAAGTATTTCCCTCAGTTTTTGAGAACCAAGGTATCAATCCAGTAGGAGACCACGCACCAGTCCCTCGCACCTGCACAAACAAATAAGAACTTCGCAGCCAACGCGATAAGGGGTTAGAAATCGTCAATTCATAATACCATGTGCTCTATTTTTATCGAAGAGCAGTACTAGTTCATTAATTTCATGTGGTACTATGTAATGCTTGTTTTGGAACTCTGGTTTCCCAATCCGTGCATATTTTATTTTGGCCTTACGGTCATAACTGGTACAAAACTCACTCGACAATAATTCTGGATAAATGCATTTTCTCTGAACATGTAACCAATTTTACCATTCTTTTTTGGACCTGGCGATATATGTGGCTTCATTTTCTATCCTGGACTCAAGTTCTCTTAGAATTTTCATATGGTTTGGGATTCTTTTGCTTGTAGGCAGGAGAGTTGGGACGAAAGGGGCGGATCTGGAACTGTGAACACACTGGATCTGCTAACGTGCTATCTTGGTCAAACAACTTAGGTAATTTTATCTTTTCATATATCTTTTCTTTTTTTGCTTGGTCACCCAATTCACAAGATGCATTTTCAAGAAGGATGCCTTTGTGCCATTTTCCGTTTGTACTCTGAGCCTCACATATGGGTTGGCACACAAAAGTAAATCTGGAATGAGTTGACAATCTTAAAAGTTCAGTTTGTTTGCATCAGGTGATAGACGTTGAGTCACCAATCTCTTAGTTTCTGCCGCTGTCGTAAGTAGGTAATTATATAGCAAGAATCTTGAAAACATGTCAGCATATTGGTGCCTATACAAACTAAATGTTCCCTTATTGTTGTTCTACGTTTGTAGTATTAGCTTGTGTGCTGGGATGATTCAGTTTGGATAATTTTTGTATAATCTGCACTACGGCAAAGTTAATGCATATTTTTGGGGGATCATATAAAATTTGTTTTGCTGTGAGAGAGCAATACAAACTTGTTTGACTGGGATAACATTGATTGTTCTGCAGGTATTAAGAGTTAAAGTCGGGTTGCTGAGACACAGCCATGGCTAGTTGGCGTAGGGAAGTTCTTCTATGTTGCTGAGATGCAGCCATGGCTAGTTGGTTCAGTGCAGTTCTTCTATTTGGCTGAGACACAGACATGCCTAGTTGATGCTCAAATTGTCTTGCTGTGTAGTCTGTAGTTTCTTCTATTATGTATGCCGTGACACTGTGGCATGTGATGTGGTTGATGCTGAGATTGCTCTTCTATGTAGTATGTACCTGACTTGTTGGTTTAATCGTGTGAAGTCTTGTATATTATCTGAGATGAGCAGACATTAGCCAAGTTGCATGCGTGGCTAGCGACTCGTGGAATTGGACTCTGATGTAAGGTGGATGGGCAAGAAGAAATAGTCTCTGCTACTTTACACATGGTCTTTGTGAAAATCCCAACATATATAGTATTTGATCTTCAAAGTCACACTAGTGATCTAACGGCGAGGAAGACAATGCTTGTACAGGGCCCAGCTGCTGCCCTACTTGAAAGGAACAAAGACAGGTACAGTCTAGCCTTCATCGTTCGGCTGCTACATACATTTGGCCTTTCTTTGTGGAGACAAGTCAAAACATTTGTTCTACTTCAAAACATTTTTTTCTTGTCTGAATGTGTGCAATGTATTTATATGGGCCTGTGTTGTGTTTCGCTCATGCGCCGCGAAGAGTATTTAACTTGAGAGAATCGTTGATTCGTTTTTGAAAGCAAGTCCAGTACTGGATCCTCAGTTAAAATTTCCAATGATTTACAGTATATATATCGTGGTTGCGCTTCGTTTCAGTTTAGAAATATAATTTTTATCTGGTGAATACCATTTATTATGATCACTTTTATATACAAAAAATATGAACAGAATGCCCTTTGGATCGGCAAATATCATATTGTTAGCAGGTAACTTCCTTGACCTAGAGGGCCCATTCGATTTGGTTGCCTGCTGAGTACTTGACTGCTATCTGAACTTCTTCAGGCATTTCAGCAACAATAGTAGCTTTGTTCCTTCCCTGATGCATTAGTGCTCCTGACAGTCTAGTTCTGGATCAACCGTTGTAGTTTCTATTGATTTTCTGTTTCCTGTTTCGGATTTGCCACTTGTAGCTAGAAGTCGCTAAGCACTACAAAAAAAACATATCCGTGATGTTACACGTTTGTCATAGTAGGTCACGTTTTTTTATCACGTATGTACATCAGTGAAGAGTGTATAATAAAATGAAGATAATCATACCCTATCTAATGTGGCATACCCTACTGCAAACATGCCCAGTACACAAGTTATGATGAATGCGTCGGTCAATGGTAAATGATTGCAGGCGACTGCGGCAGTCCTCGACAAAGGGCTGCAAATGGAGAATATTATGGATGAGGTGACTACAGTGCACGTCGACGAGGCGAATGTAAGAAAGCTAGTTATTTTTTCAAGTTTATTCTTCTTTGCATGCAATTGTTTTACAAAATTTTCCAATTTTTTCTGCATTCACCATAAATTGTTCAAAAGATCTTCCGCTCCTCAAATTTTGTTCATAATTAAAAAAATGTTCTTTATTTCATAAAATTGCTCAATATTTTTTAAAAACTTTATTTTTTCAAAATTTGTTCATAATTCAAAAATCATTTAGGAATTTCAAAAACTGCTCGTGCTTTCAAATTTTATTTCACATATTGAAGAAATGTTCACGGTTTCAAATTTTAGTTTTGAATTTCATCAAATATTTGATTTTTCAAATACTTGTTCACAATCCTAAAAATTTGCACGGTTTCAAAAAAAAATCAGAGCTTCATGAATTGTTCAGAAAATTGTTTAATATTTTTTAAATATATTTTTCACATATTCAAGAAAGCTAGTTATGCAATCTCAAATTTTGTTTAAGAGTTTTTATATTTTTTTCGCATATTAAAAAAATGTTCATGCTTTTAAAACCTGTTCCTGATTTCATCTTCCCAAATTCAAAAAAATTAGCAATTTTTCAAAATATACGCTATCCATAAGATGATTTTTTTTTTCAAAAATGTTTCCCGATTTGATTCTAAAAAATCGCTAGAGTAACTGTTTTAGGTTTGCCAAAGTACCTTAATCTGGTCCAGTACAGCCGTGGTTGATTCTTTAATGTCCCCGCTGCAGTACAACAAACGGGAAAACCCTATTCGGCTCCTGTTGAGGGCAATTTTCCTCACCGGCGAAAGAGTAAAAAAAGGATCTATAGGTTTAGTAGAATAGATGTGAAATACAATATCTTTTATCCCTTTTATACTTTCTCCTGTTCCTAGGAAGCCCCCGGTTCGCTGGGCAGTTTTCCATCTGGTTCTTATTCGTTTTTTTCTTGGTCTTATTTCTTTTCGTTTTTCTGCTATTTCTATGAACTTTCTTAAAAACCATGAACTTTTATAAATTCATGAAACTTTTCAAAATTAGATGATTTTTTTTTTCAAATTTGTTGAACTATTTTTTTAAACTATGAACTTTTTTCAAATTCAAGAACCGTTTTCAAATTTGATGAACTTTTTTAAAAAACCATTATTTTTTTATAAAAGTCGATGAATTTTCTCAAAATTCAATGAATTTTTTTGGAATAGATGATTTTTTTTTCAAAATTCAAGTGAATGTTTTTCAAAATCGTGAACTTTTTTAAATATCAACGGAAGTTTTCTTTTTTTTTCTTTCTAATTTGTATTATTTGAAGTGCTATAAGAGAAAGCAGGGAGCAGAAAAAACCGAACAGAAGAAAACTATAGCGATTGTGAGAACGAGCGAAGGAGTAGTCAGGAACGGGGAGGACGAGTGAAGAAGGAGTAGTTGGTCGTGGCCCAATAGGGAGCGCTAGTGTGCGCCAACTATGTGCACACCGGCGCCAATGGGCCAGCCCAGCCGGGTTGCCTTATGTGCCTTATGTACTCCGGACGCAACGATCCTCAAGCCAAGGGTAAGACTCCCCATCCAGTGAGTTCCTCTCTCTCTTTGTTACCCTCATGAGTGAATACTCCCTCTGTAAACTAATATAAGAGCGTTTAGATCACTAAAGTAGTATTCTAAGTCATTTTGTTTTTGCTGCAACCACATATCGTTGTTCTACGGTGGGTAATGAAACTTGTTGACATGACGATGACCATGTGTTTGTGACCTACGAGGTGAGCTACAACGGATGGCGATGATGACGATGTGTTTTTTTGCTACAACCATGTCCTGTAGAAGCTACAACCATGACGAGCTGAAATTGTTTGGGAAAGCTGGGACTGACAACGAGCGGCTACTGCTACGACCAGCGATGACGCAAGAGAGGAGGTGGGTGCTGCCGCACCTCGCGAGAGCGCACACACGTGGTGGCCGGGGCAGAGACGTCTCGTGTCGAGGGCTTATTGAGAGGCAGGGAAGAAGGATTTTTTCCTGCTCGCGTTGACCAGATAGAACAAAGCAGAAGGAAGAAGACGTCCACATCGAGGGAATCAGACGATTTAAAACGAGCACAGCTGGTGGTTAGGTGCGGACCGGCCGAAAGTTTGGGCCGGTCTGCCGACGCCTAGTACTGACCATTTTTTAAGGGGACGCGGGCTTTGATTCACGCTCTGACCACAGTAGCAGTTGCCCCTATGTCTCGCTTTAGGAGACAAGGGAACCCTCATGCAAGAAAAAAATTGCTCAAATTATGGTACTTTGTTTATGTTTCATGCTCTTTGAAAGAACATGCGGTGCCCCCATGTTTGGTTTTGGTAATTGATGAAAATCTCTATGGACTAATGGTTGCCTTGAGTTATATTTGAAGGGTTTGTCCATAGGCTTTTCTTGGAGTCCATGTGTTGGTTTCAAGGAGAGTTTGTGACGACCAAGGTGCTAGTAAGGAATTATCCAAAGATTGGTCTTGTGAGTGTTGAGCTTATTGCAAGCATATCTTGAAGAAGAAGAGTGTGTGATCATTCATGTTTACCTTCAAGACATTATCCAAATGAAGAGAGTTGGAAAGATTCAAGGTTGATCAAGACTAAGTACAGAGAGTGTTTCAAGTTGATCAACACACAAAGCGTAGAAGATGTACCGAGAGGGATCAAGTGATCCCATGGTATGGTAAGCATTGTCAATTACGCTTTGTGTACTAACCCATGGTCTTTGTGAGAGTTCTATGTGGGGTTAGGTTATCTGCCATGGGATTGCGTTAAGAGGAAGATCACATACAACCCATGGAGGATGACATCAAATCAAGGTTGTGGTGTACAAGTTCAAGTGACGCATCACGCGGAGATCAAGTGCTTGAAGCTTGTTGTCCATTGTGGTGACAATGGACTTTCAAGATATGCCGAAGAGTGGCTCACCCATAGTGGAGTATGGGGGAGCAATCTACTAGTCTTCACCGAGCCAACGCAATCAAGAAAGGTGGTCCTACTTGAGGAAGTCAAGATCGTCTACATCTAGCTCAAGTGGACTTTGTGCAAGGAAAAGGTTTGCCCTTGATAGGTTCTCTATTTTACCGGTCTCATGGTGGTAGTTTGGAGACCGGGTTATAGGATCAATTGTCGTACTATCAAGGGGGCTCTCAAGTGAGTAGCTTGATCATATCATTCGTAGAGAGCTCAAACCATTGCATGCTTGCATCATATTTCTTGGTTCTTGTTGAAGGAAATATGCCCTAGAGGCAATAATAAAGATGTTATTTGTATTTCCTTATATCATGATAAATGTCTTTTATTCATGCTAGAATTGTATTAACCGGAAACTTAGTACATGTGTGGATACATAGACAAAACAGTATGTCCCTAGTATGCCTCTACTAGACTAGCTCATTGATCAAAGATGGTTATGTTTCCTAGCCATAGACATGAGTTGTCATTTGATCAACGGGATCACATCATTAGGAGAATGATGTGATGGACAAGACCCATCCGTTAGCATAGCACTATGATCGTTTAGTTTAACTGCTATTGCTTTCTTCATGACTTATACATGTTCCTATGACTATGAGATTATGCAACTCCCGAATACCGTAGGAACACCTTGTGTGCTATCAAACGTCACAACGTAACTGGGTGATCATAAAGATGCTCTACAGGTGTCTCCGAAAGTATTCGTGGTGTTGGCATAGATCAAGATTAGGATTTGTCACTCCGAGTGTCGGAGAGGTATCTCTGGGCCCTCTCGGTAACACACATCATAATAAGCCTTGCAAGCAAAGGACTAATGATTTAGTCACGAGATGATGTGTTACGGAACGAGTAAAGAGACTTGCCGGTAATGAGATTGAACTAGGTATAGAGATACCGACGATCGAATCTCGGGCAAGTAACATACCATTTGACAAAAGGAACAACGTATGTTGTTATGCGGTTCTGACCGATAAAAGATCTTCGTAGAATATGTAGGAGCCAATATGAACATCCAGGTTCCGCTATTGGTTATTGACCAGAGATGAGTCTCGGTCATGTCTACATAGTTCTCGAACCCGTAGGGTCCGCACGCTTAACGTTTGATGACGATCGGTATTATGAGTTTTTGAGTATTGATGTACCGAAGGTAGTTCGGAGTCCCGGATGAGATCACGGACATGACGAGGAGTCTCGGAATGTCCGAGACATAAAGATTAATATATTGGACGGCTATATTCGGACACCGGAAGTATACCGGAAAAGTTCCGGATTTATCGGGAATGCCGGAGGGGGTTACCGGAACCCCCTACGAGAGGGGATGGTCCATAGTGGGCCTAAAGGGTGAGAGAGAGGCAGCCCATAGGGCTGGCCGGCGCCCCCACCTAGGAATCCTAGTTGGACTAGGATTGGGGGGGCGCCACCTCTCCTATTCCTTTCCCCCTTCTTCCTTTCGATGAATCCTACTAGGAATAGGATTGCAATCCTATTCCTAGTAGGAGTCCCTTCCCTAGCCGCACCATAGAGAGTTGGCCGGCCCTCCTCCCTTGCTCCTTTATATACGGGGGCAGGGGGCACCCAAAGACACACAAGTTGAATTGTTTTAGCCGTGTGCGGTGCCCCCCTCCACATAATCACACCTCGGTCGTACCGTCGCGGAGCTTAGGCGAAGCCCTGCGCCGGTGAACACATCATATCCGTCACCACGCCGTCGTGCTGACGAAACTCTCCTGTGAAGCTCAACTGGATCAAGAGCTCGTGGGACGTTATCAAGCTGAACGTGTGCTGAACGCGGAGGTGCCGTACGTTCGGTGCTTGATCGGTTGGATCGCGAAGAAGTTCGACAACATCAACCGCGTCACTTGACGCTTCCGCTCCCGGTCTACGAGGGTACGTAGACACACTCTCCCCTCTCGTTGCTATGCATCTGGTAGATAGATCTTGCGTGATCGTAGGAATTTTAAAAAATACTACGTTCCCCAACAGTTGTATCAGAGCCAGGTCTATGCGTAGATGATATGCACGAGTAGAACACAATGAGATTGTGGACGATACTAGTCATACTGCTTACCAGCATGTCATACTTTGCTTCGGCGGTATTGTGAGATGAAGCGGCCCGGACCGACATTACGCGTACGCTTACGCGAGACTGGTTTCACCATTACGAGCACTCGTTGCTTAAAGGTGACTGGCGGGTGTCTGTCTCTCTCACTTTAGCTGAATCAAGTGTGGCTACGCCCGGTCCTTGTGAAGGTTAAAACAGCACATACTTGACGAAACATCGTTGTGGTTTTGTATGCGTAGGTAAGAACGGTTCTTGCTAAGCCCGTAGCAGCCACGTAAAACTTGCAACAAACAAAGTAGAGGACGTCTAACTTGTTTTTGCAGGGCATGTTGTGATGTGATATGGTCAAGACATGATGAGTTATACGGTTTTGTATGAGATGATCATGTTTTGTAAAGTTATCGGCAACTGGCAGGAGCCATATGGTTGTCGCTTTATTGTATGAAATGCAATCGCCATGTAATTGCTTTACTTTATCACTAAGCGGTAGCGATAGTCGTGGAAGCAATAGTTGGCGAGACGACAACGATGCTACGATGAAGATCAAGGTGTCAAGCCGGTGATGAAGGTGATCATGACGGTGCTTTGAAGATGGAGATCAAAAGCACAAGATGATGATGGCCATATCATGTCACATATTTTGATTGCATGTGATGTTTATCTTATTATGCTTAGAACGACGGTAGCATTATAAGATGATCCCTCACTAAATTTCAAGGTATAAGTGTTCTCCCTGAGTATGCACCGTTGCGAAAGTTCGTCGTGCCGAGACACCACGTGATGATCGGGTGTGATAAGCTCTACGTTCAAATACAACGGGTGTAAGCCAGTTTTACACACGCAGAATACTCGGGTTAAACTTGACGAGCCTAGCATATACAGATATGGCCTCGGAACACTGGAGACCGAAAGGTCGAGCGTGAATCATATAGTAGATATGATCAACATAAGATGTTCACCATTGAAAACTACTCCATCTCACGTGATGATCGGACATGGTTTAGTTGATTTGGATCACGTGATCATTTAGATGACCAGAGGGATGTCTATCTAAGTGGGAGTTCTTAAGTAATATGATTAATTGAACTTTAATTTATCATGAACTTAGTCCTGAAAGTATTAGCATATCTATGTTGTAGATCAATAGCTCGCGATGTTGCTCCCCGTTTATTTTTCATATGTTCCTAGAGAAAACCAAGTTGAAAGATGTTAGTAGCAATGATGCGGAATTGTTCCGTGATCTGAGGATTATCCTCATTGCTGCACAGAAGAATTATGTCCTTGATGCACCGCTAGGTGACAGACCTATTGCAGGAGCAGATCTAGACGTTATGAACGTTTTGACAAAAGCTCGATATGATGACTACTTGATAGTTTAAGTGCACCATACTTTACGGCTTAGAACCGGGACTTCAAAAACGTTTTGAACGCCATGGAGCATATAAGATGTTCCAAGAGTTGAAATTAGTATTTCATACTCATGCCCGTGTCGAGAGGTATAAGACCTCTGACAGTACTTTGCCTACAAGATGGAGGAGAATAGCTCAACCAGTGAGCATGTGCTCAGATTGTCTGGGTACTACAATTACTTTAATCAAGTGGGAGTTAATCTTCCAGATAAGATAGTAATTGACATAGTTCTCTAGTCACTATCACCAAGTTAGTAGAACTTCGTGATGAACTATAAATATGCAAGGGATGACGAAAGGAATTCCCAACTCTTCGCGATACTGAAGTAGGCGAAGGTAGAAATCATGAAAAAGCATCAAGTGTTGATGGTTAGCAAGACCACTAGTTTCAAGAAAAAGGGCAAGGGAAAGAAAGGGAACTTCAAAAAGAATAGCAAGTCAGTTGCTACTTCCACGAAGAAACCCAAAGCTAAACTCAAGCCTGAAACTAAGTGCTTCTACTGCAAAGGAAATGGTCACTGGAAGTGGAACTGCCCTAGATACTTGGCGGATAAGAAGGATGGCAAAGTAAACAAAGGTATATTTGATATACAGATTATTGATGTGTATTTTACTAGTGTTCATAGCAACCCCTCGGTATTTGATACTGATTTAGTTGCTAAAAAGGTAGTAACTCGAAATGGGAGTTTCATAATGAACAGAAACTAGTTAAAGGATGAAGTGACGATGTGTATTGGAAGCAGTTCCAAGATTGATATGATCATCATCGCACACTCCCTATACTTTCGGGATTAGTGTTGAACCTAAATAACTGTTATTTGG
>LR738712.1:900716135-900737070 GCA_902687465.1 Secale cereale
CCCGGTCCACCGGCCGCCGCCGCCGACCCCCCGCACCCTCGATTCCCCTACTCCTGGTGTGATTTAAACAAGTTTGAACATATTTAAACATGTTTGAACATATTTAAACACAAATAAGTATCAAACAACATTTTAAATGCATAAAAAAATTGTGGACCCTGGGAATCGAACCCAGAACCTCCTGGTGTGAGAACTTGCTGCTGACCAGTCGAGCTAGTAGAGGACACTTGATGTGGATCAGGTCAGGTGGAAGATAACTTGTTGGCTCGAGAAGAAAAAAAAATATACTAATAGCGCACCAGAGTGAGGTGCGCCATTAGTATGTATGCACTTATGGCGCACCGAGGGGTGGTGCGCCATTAGTATTGCGCCGCACCCACCATCCATATCTCCTCCGCGGCCATCCCCAACCTAGCTATCGATCCCCTCTCTCTCCCCGACTCCACCCCTCACCACCGCAGCTCCCCCGCGCAGCCGCGCCCCCGCGCCCCTCACCACCGCAGTTCCCCCGTGCCGCCGCGCCCCCGCGCCCCCCACCACCCACCACGCGCCGCCCCCTCCACTATCTCCGCTCGCCGTCGTCGCCTTCGCGTGGGGAGGACGTCCACCAGGAGAGGAGGCCCGCGACCTCCCCACCGTCTCCGCCCTCCATCGTCTCCGCCGTCTCCGCCCTCCGTCGTCTCCGCCCTCCGTCGTCTCCGCCGTCTCAGGTAACCCTCCTCCCTCTGCCTCTCTTCTCCTCTCTTCCTCCTCTCCTCCCTCCCGGCCATGCCCTCTTCTTCTCTGTTTTGCTAGGTTTAGTTCAAATCCCTCTCGAATTTAGGTCAAATTAGGTTCAAACTTGCTTGCTGGAGGTTAACTAGGTCAAATTAATTAATTGCTAGGGATTAATTAGGTTAACTAGGTCAAAACCCTCTCGAATTAATTAACTAGGTTAACTAGGTCAAATTAGCAGTTAATTTAGTCTGAAAATGATAGTCCATAGTTAACTAGATCATTCACTATTACATCGGTCAAGAAATAGGTTCATCCATATTCCTAGCAGATGCTATATGAACCCTTGCAAGAAAAAAACTTGCTTGCTGGAGGTGGTGCCTGGCCTGGCATGCTAGTTGCTTAGCTTAATTGCTGTTACAGTTAGTAGTTAATTGCTTAGCTTAATTGCTGTTAGAGTTGAGTTACAGCTGATGCATGATGGAGCTGTCAAATTAAGTTAAGTGTATATACACTAGCAGCTACCCTATATATGCGCGTGTCTTTTTTGGTTGATAAATAATAAGTCCATGCATACAACTTTATTTTTGGAAGGGAATGCAAATCTGGCTCATTTTATTACAGCAAGTGTCTGTCTCTCTTATATATTTTGTTGTCTCTCTTGTCTTGTATATATAACTGAAAAGCAAAAGCCACAATTAGCTGCTGGTATTAGACATGCTTGACATTATATATCAGTTTGTCTGGTTCTTGTTTTGTTAGTAGTAGTTTGCTTTGCTTATCCATGAGTATCAACCAATTGGTGAACCTCGAGCAACTTTTTGCTGGGTTTTGTCTCCGACCATCGTGTCGTGAGGATTTTGCAGGTACCCCGAGAGGCCCTTGAGTTTGCTGGAATGTCGATTAACTTCCGTTCCGGCAAATTCGGGTACTCCATATGTCCTATTTTTAGCAAAGGTCATGCTGAAATTTTCCGTGAATTTTAGCATGACTTTGCTAAAAATAGGACATATGGGTTACTTGTGACTAATGCATGGGCCGGGGTATCTTAGTAGTTAATTAAGTAGGATCAAGTGCCCCTTTATTCTAGCTGCATTAAACCATAGGCGGCTATATAGAGCCAAGCTAGTGATTAGGCCCAACTTAGAATTCTCCTTCCCAGCTTAGCTTTTAGGATGCCTCGGTGTCGACAAACCATAAATAAAAAAACCTTGGCTTTTAGGGTGCCTCGGTGTCGATAAAAACCGAAATGATGAAAGCTTAGGCTTTTAGGGTGCCTCGGCGTCCAAATACCCTCAATTATAAAAGCTTAGCTTTTAGGATGCCTCGGTGTTGACAAACCCTAAATGATGAGACCAAGATCTTGTTCCTTGACAATAACCAACTTTTTGACCAAACTTTGTTCCTATTTAGAGAGAAACATGGCCAACAACGAGGAGGCCGGGGGTTCGGGCGGCAAGGCATTCTGGGAGCTGTCCCAGGAGATGGAGGAACAACCTCACTTGTATGAGGACGCCGCCTTCCCCACCGATCCTGACACCACTGATGGTACCGCCGAGGATGACCCCACTGATGCCACCACTGATGGTGCCGCCGAGGATGCCACCACTGATGATGGCGGCGCACACACAGATTGCAGCGAACCGAAGAGGCAACGAAAGGACCGGCACCCGACCGTGCTCCGCACCCTCAAGGAGGAAGTTACTGAAGTGGACTCCGACGGGAATCCAACGGTGCCCGAACGAATAGTCAAGGGGTACTCGCTTCAGCTCTGGGGTATTCTCCGGAGCACCGTCTCGATCAACACCGAGAACCTGAGGCATCCTGACCGAGGGAATTTGCGCAACCTCCTCTTCACGAAGGTCCACGAACGATACAAGTTCCCCGCTGAATTTGAAAACACAAGCCTCAAAGGGAATAAAGTGAACAATGCTGCCCTCAAGAAGATGAGCAAGGCCCTGTCTACTTGGAAAAGCAATGTGAAGAGAATGATCGAGAAAGGTGAGAGTTATGAGAAGATCAAGGAGAAAAATCCTTCGATCACCAAAGATGACTACAACGACTTCAAGATCAATTGCTCAAGCACCGCACACTCCGAATCAAGTCAGTGGGGGAAAGAAATGCGGGAGCTGAACTTAGGGGAACACACACTCGGTCCCGGCGGTTACAGAGTGGCGGAGCCTATATGGGACAAGGAGGAGGCGGACCGTGCCGAGCAAGGCCTACCGCCCCTCTTCGATAAATACGGTGACAAGCAGACCAGGAACTTTGTCAGGCCCCGGTACAAGAAGGACCCGAAAAGAAAGGAGCTTACCACGGATCCGAAGACCAGGGCGCTTGAGCTTGTTCTGGTAAGGAATACACCCCCGCGTAATTAGCTCCATATGGTTGCATTCTAATTAATGAAGCCAAATTTCTAAATGGTTCACATTCCTTCCGCAGGCGACTGAAAGCAGTAGCGCGGGGTCGACTAACACCAACCCTTGGGACACGACTCTAAATAGGGCGTTGAATGTAATGAAGAACAAGGATAAGCTCAGAAAGCCGACGTCAGCTGGTCGTGTGGCCGGCAAAGGCTTGTCGACAAAATGGTCGTCATACTATAACGCTGGTGGGCGAAAGGAGAAAAAGACCCGCTCGGAAAGCCAGGCACGCGAGGTTCAAGAACTCAAGGCACATGTGGTGCGGATTCCGGAGATTGTCTAAGAGCAAGTGCAACAATAGCTTGGAGCGACGATCACCGCCATTGTGCCTACCTTGATCGAGGGGTTGAGTACGTGGACTGCGGGCGGCCAACATGGGCCGCCCCCGATTCCTAGCTTCACGGCCAGCAACTCAGAGAACGCGATGGCGGGGCCATTGGTGTCTCCGGCGGAGGCGGCATTGGTGTCTCCGACGCCGGCACGGGAGCTTAATGCACCCGGGTGTACGCCGGCCGGCACCTCTGCAGCAAGCCGCCCCTCCGTCAACTGCACGCACGCCGTTGGCGGTGCCTCGACATTAGCCGAGCTCGACACCATCATCACGGTAACTAATTAAGCCTCTCTCGGCCGAGGACTTCATCTCCTTGCCTTTGACTGGGCATCCCTGATGACGCCCTACATGTTTTCGCAGGGCGCCGCCGACGTTCCGTGCACTCTCCTGCACTTCGTGAACAACGAGTTGGACGATGTCGGCAAGAGCAAAATCGTTCAACCGGGCAACCCCTTGTTCCACGGTACCCAGATGCCACCCAACTTGTTTAGAGTTCAACTGGTTCGGGTGCTTCCAGGCTACGACAAGGTGTTACCTCCGATTCGACCCGTCGGGGCCGACGATGATAACGTGATGACCCTCAGTGCCTGCCTGAGCTGGCCCCTGCTTTGGCCAAAGAGCCAGATTCGTTTGGGGGCGGGGGACACCACCCCAAAGACAACACCGCCAGTCGTGCCGGTGCCAAGTCGACCCCATGGCAAGACCGCCGCAACGGTGCCGGACATCCCTATGCCATTGGATCCAAACATGCATATGGCACAGGATCAGAACGACGACGACGACGATACATTAGGCAACGTCGATCAGTACTTTGCCGATCATGGGTACGGTGGCGACTTCATGGGGCCTCCTTCTCAAGAACCCAACCCAACAAAGGACGTGCGCGATCTAGCTGGTACCGTGGAGAAGCCAAGTTGCAACAGGCGTCGTCTGCCGTTCAGCTCTCAGGAGACGCCTCCAGCTGCCGACTTCACCGAGCCTCAGATAGGCGAGGTGCGAAATATTATCAGCCCCAACACACTCAAGAAGGCGGTCTGTGAGCAGAACTCGGTCCCAATTCAGGAGAAGAAGAAGGCACGCAAAAGAAAAACTAGCAAGGGTGCGAGCCAGCCGGCACCGAGTACGATACGTGCTTAGGACAGGCCACCTTCACCTGAGGATCTAATGAGGAGGGTGCATGTGGCGGGTAGGCTGATGCTACCGACAAATAGGCTCGATGCTGCAACCGGTGCTATGCGGAGTCTGCATGACATTGTTCTTTCTTTGGAGAAGCGGCGTCTCAGAGAGAAGGATGTGGCATACCCGGTTTTCGCGGCCAAGGTGCCAGAGGGCAAGGGCTTTGTGGATAACTCCATCGGGCGTACGATCGTCCTACGGTTTGATGACATCCACGCTATGTTGAACCTTCATCCGCTGCACTACACCTTCGTTCGGCTATTTTCGCTGAGTATGGAGATGCGGATCATTCGCGACAAGACCCCGGACATCGTGATAGTCGACCCCTTCTACATGCGTGCCAAGATCTTGGGCAGCGCTGGGGACCGGCAAGTCACGAGTTCTTACCTCGAAGGCGTCATTCTGGCAAACCGAGATAAGGATAACTTCCTCGTGCCTTACTTTCCCGAGTAAGTCCTCCCCCTCAACCACCCTGTAACATATGAATTCTTAGATTTCGATCGTTTTTTTTTTAACATTCCGTGTTGTCTGCAGTGACACACATTGCACGCTCATCCTCCTAAGCCCCAAATATTCCATGGCCACGTATTTCGACCCGGACCGTCAGTCGAACGTAGACTACACAAATGTCAAGAAGGTTCTTGATGATGTTCTCCCCGGCTACGCCAAATCTGGAGGCACCTTCACCAGGACAGTTCGTAAGACCGGCAAGCACGTGTTCTCCCACAATACGACGTTCTGCTGCGTCAAGCAGCCGCCTGGCGGTCAGAAGGGTGCCTACTACGCCATCCATCACATGCGGGCAATCGTACGGGACCATCATCAACTTCTGCTACTGAGTAAACTCAAAGATTGGGCCGCGAGCGTGTCGGCAATCCAGGACGCGGACATCAGACAACAATTCTTTCGCATCCAGTCGGAGTTTGCGGAAATCATCCATCAAGATGTCCTTCGTACCTCGGGGCAGTTCTTCCTCAGGAACCAACCGTCCAACAGTGACATCGACTCAATGCTACAAATGCAGGCTGACAACGCCCGTTATTTCATGACTCCCACGATAGACGGCGGTTTCATCCACGCTCCGGTCCCTTGAGTCGAGTCGAAAGCAGTGATGCTGTGTCTAGTTCTGAAACATCGATTGGCTCATGTTGTAATTAAACTTTAATAACTTGTAGTATGTCTCTTTGGTTTCGAGAGTCGTTCAACTTAGATCTAATTGATGCTATTAATGTCTTGCTTTTCTCTTTCGATCGCTCTGTTGCATACTTATATATTGCTTATGTATTGTCTGTGAATTGATACTAACGTTTCGTTTGGCTAGTGCATAGCGATGCCGTCGTATGTCTTGTACAAGGGTAAGGTTCCCGAAGTCTACGACGACTGGGAGGAGTGTCGGAGACAGGTTCACCGATTCAGCGGTAACAGTTACAAAGGGTACACCACTAGGCCGAGGCGGAATCTAGATACGCCCGCTATCTAGCGGGAGAGGGGAGGGAGCGTTGGAGGAACCGGATGAAGACGAGTTTCATCGTGATGATGCTCATCGTGATGACCGCAGCACTCTTCTATGTGATGGTAGTTTAGATGATCGATATCGACTTGTAATGTGAAGATAAACTCGCTACTCGCGGTCTCGAGACTTGTAATATAATGTTCTATCTTTGTTCGGTCTTTTCAATTCGGAGACTAATATGATGAATTGTATTCGGAGACTAATATGATGAATTGTATTCAGAGACTAATCTTCTATTGTATTCGATGAATCTGTTGTTGATGTGTGCTGTCTATATTCCAATTATACATTTTGTAACCTGTGCAAAAAACAGAAAATAAAAAAATTAAAAAAACCTAATATTCATACTAATGGCGCATCACATCGCAGTGCGCCATTAGTATGCCAAAGGATACTAATGGCGCATCATTAGACAGTGCGCCATTACTATGCCGAAGTTACTAATGGCGCATCCTGCTGGTGTGCGCCATTAGTATGCCAAAGCACCTGGGTATACATGGCCCCTTGGGAGGCATACTAATGGCACACTACTGTGCACACTAATGGTGTATCTGTGGTGCGCCATTAGTATACCAGATACTAATGGCGCACCGGAGGTGCGCCATTAGTAAAATATACTAATGGTGTGGCACTAATGGCGCACCACTAATGCGCCATTAATGGCCAAATTAGGTGCGCCATTAGTAGGCCTTTTCCTAGTAGTGTAACTAAAATAACCAAATCGTCGAATGTCCGCACGCCGAAGCCTTAGCAGCATTTAAACACAGTGTTCGCGACGAATGGCTCGCGTGACAAATAGATTTACTTTGTTGCAATACCTAGTCTTTATTGCAACAAAATGACCAATTCACGCAACGGGACTCAACTGTTGCAATATCACTACCATATCGCAACGCCGATGCAGCTTGTGGCAATACATGCCTTCTATTACAACAAAATGAGTACCAAGCGCGATGAAACGAAACTGTGGCAATATGTAGATCCTATTACGACGAACTGGAATTTTGTGGTAATATAACATTTTATTGCAACGAAAGATAGTTGTAGCTATAAATTTTGTTGCAATATACTGGAATCCTTGTAGTGTGGCCAGGAGAAGCCAAAGACAATGGCAGCCCTTACTACACATATGACCCACTTTTGCGTGGGTGAAGACAGCTGGTTGGGTCGTAGAAGCAACAGTACCAGTGACCCGGGCACTTTCAAAGTCGGGGATGGCAATGGCAAGCCACGACGCAATAAGAATAAGCGTTGGAACAATAATGGAGAAACAGATGACACGATAATAAATGCCGGATTTAGTGGATCTAGAACTGGTCAGCGGAAGAAGCCATTCAAAGGCATTAGGGATGGTTCATCCAACCTGCATAAGATATTAGAGAGACCTTGCTAGATTCACAGCACCACTAACAAACCTGCAAACCACACCAATAGAAATTGTTGGGTCTTCAAGCAGGCCGACAAGCTAAATGCCAAACACAAGGGGAAAGAACCTCAAAGCGAGGACGAAGATGAGCCTCACCCACCGAATAATGGGGGATAGAAGCAATTTCCCCCTGAGGTGAAAACGGTGAACATGATCTATGCCACCCAATCCCCAAGAGGGAGTGCAAGAGCGCACTAAGGGACATTTACGCCGTAGAGCCTGTCGCCCCCAAATTTAACCCATGATCGGCTTTTCCGGTCATCTTTATCGCAGGGATCACCCAACCAGTATCCATTATGGAGGTTCGGTGGCCCTTGTACTCAATCCTATAATTGATGGATACCATCTCACTCGAGTCCATATGGACGGCGGGAATAGTCTGAACTTGATATATCAAGACACCGTCCGCAAGGTGGGGATAGACCCGCCATGAATCAAGCCTAGCAGCACTACCTTTAAAGGTGTTATACCCGGCGTAGAGGGCAGTTGCACGTGCTCGTTAACACGGGAGCTTGTATTTCGATCTCCAGACAATTTTTGAAGCTAGGAGTTAATCTTCGACATCACTCCCTTCCAAAGTGGTTACCATGCACTACTCGGAAGAACGGCCTTTGCCCGCTTTAATGCAGTCCTGCACTATCCTTACCTGCAGCTTAAAAGGCCTGGACCTCATGGCGTCATTACAATCAATGGGAATATGGAGCCCTCCCTCCGTACAGAGGAGTATACCGCGGCCTTGGCAGCCAAAGTTCAAGGCGGCCTTTTCAAGCCAAATAATTCATCGGTCGTCAAGACCAGAGACACTGCTAAACATGTCCGGCCCGCACTACAATGCTGCAGCTCGGATGAACCTGAGCTTGATTAGCAGTTACGCCTCCGTCGACTGCTCCACAAGGTTGTGGCATACGTACCTCGTGTATACAACAACACCCTTAAAATACCTTGGGCAGCGCCGGGGGCACACTGCGGAAAAATAGTCCATATTGCGGCTCGACCCTATTTGGCCTCTAACCATATTTTCATTACAGGTTCATCAAAGAACCCACATTATCTATGGTTGTGCAGGGAACTGTTTTCCAGATTTCCTCTTCCTTTTTTACAGGCGGCCATCAGACCCCTCTCCTTTAAGAATGTGTTACAAAGGAGAAACGGCGCAGATGTGCACCAGAGCTTTGTTGGGATTTTTCCTTATCAGTAATCTCAGGCTCTGTGTAAATGTCTCCCTTTATTATTTTTCTTTTTTGGTATGTAAAATGTCCAAGATGTTGTTGGCATTATCTGTAACCACACGGCTCGCCGTATTAATCAGGTTATAAAAGAAGCAATTTTGTTCCAATTTGTTTGGAGTTTATTTTACATTACCATCTATGTTCTCTCCCTACCTCATATTGCCACATGTTCTTCAATCCGGATTTAATACCGGGTGTTGTATGCGGCCCAGCACACTTGAAAGTCCGAACACCTATATGGAACTGTTCGGCGTCCCGAATATTCCGTTATATGCATCGGTCTGAATCATGTCTTGGGTCTATAGTTGGGTTGCCTGGCTCCTGTGCTTACCACCTTAAGTTTCGCACTGTTCGGCTAAGGTAGTAAAGGGAGAACTACTACGATAGTATTTCTGGTTCATCTGGTCAAGTACCTCAGTAGAAAAGCCGAAAATTAACTGTCATGATAAGCGAGAGCTGGTCGGCGATTTGGCGAGTTAGTATTATACTACAGATCGTTAGCGATCTACTCCGTTTTACACGGGGGGCTGGTCTTCGCCCAAAATCTAGATAGCCGCACACGCACAAGGGGCTAGTACTTAGCCCCACAGTCAAACTCCTATGACTAAGTGATAGAAATAAAGCCGCATAGTCTGATTGACTGGTCCACTTCGCGAACACCTCCTTTACGGACCAAGAGGTTGGGTAAAGCGTGGCCACGCGTCATGCCAAACACCCCTGTATCATCTACATGGGGGCTGAAGCCGACGACTGGAAACTTTCAGATATAACAATAAACAGCCATACAGGAGGAAAAGTCGCTTGAAATATAAGGCGCAAAAATATATACGTATCGGTTCATAAGCTTAGTCTTTACAACCCAAACACACTTAATCAAAAATCATGCCCTTTGAGCACTGGCCCTCTACAATGCGGGCTCCTTCTAGGACGTCATCAGTGTACCTCTCCAGCCTCCAATGATCCTTGCCCTCGGGCAGGCCGGCGGTCGCCACTTCGGTGGCCTTCATCATCGCCCAGTGCATCTTGACACAGGCAAAGGCCATCCGGGCACCTTCTATACCGGCCGAACGCTTCACAACGTCGACCTGGGGCCTCGTATCTACGAGCCGCTTTACCAATCTAGAGTAGCTACTAGGGATTGCTCGGCGGGCCATAGCCGGACCACTAAATCCTTCATGGCCGCACCCACCATGTTATGAAGCTCGATCAACTGCTTCAACTTGTCGTTCAGAGGAACTGGATATTCTGGTGTAAGAAATTGAGACCAGAACAACTTCTCCGTTGTATTCCCCTCTTGGGCTCTGAAGAATTGGGCGGCGTCGGCGATACTCTTCGGGAGATACGCAAACGCGCCTGGAGAACTCCATACTCTAGTCAGCGACGCATACTTCTGACCTCAAAGGATACTCTGCAGAAGAAAGGCCTTACCAGCCGCTATCTGCTGCGCTTGATGGATCTCCTCGTGAGCACTCCGGGACACGCTCCGTGCCTCCTTGGCAACATTTAGAGCTTTGTTAAGCTAGGATGTTTGGTCAGAAGTCTTCTGCTCCAACTCCTCGCATTTTTGGATGCCTTCTCACAGCTCTTGTTTGAATTCGGCCACCCGAGACTCAAGTTGACAGCGGGAAGCCATCGGCCTCCAGCTCGGCCGCCGCTTTGTCATCGGCTGCCTTGTTCATCTCGGCCTCCTTGTTGGCCTAAGCAAGGGTGCCCTTGAGGGTCTCGACCTCGGCTGCGCCAACTATGACCATAATCACACCACACAATGTGTTAAAACATTTAAAATAAATACATATCATCTTTTTGACATAATAATTTTCAAAGTGACCGAAGATAACAAACTGACCGAAGATAACAACAAAAGTCCGAACACTTACGATTCGGCTAGGTGCTTGCTCCTGGGTTGTCTTCAGCAATCAGCTTCGGACTCTGAGTCCCATTCCCCGTATCTTCGGGGGGCGCCCTCTTCATCCCGTTTCCCTTGATGGGGGAGTGGCTTTCCACCTCCTCCTCTTCCTCTTCATCATGGGAGGAGGGGGCGTCAGTCTCTCCGGATATATCTTTAGAAGGACCCTTAGGACGGGGACCGCTCTTGGCCTCCTTGCTCTTCTTCCGGGCCTTCTTCTCCCGCGCCTTGTATGGCGCTGGCACCAGCATTGCCGTTAGCTGAGGTGTGGCTGGGTTTTCGGGCAGCGAGGCCAGACAGTTGATCCACTCTACTTTCATCGTACATTCCTATATGGAACGCAAATGTTCTAACTCCTGTTATAATTGATGTACGGACAAGATAAGTCTTCGGCAAAATCGTGCTTACCTCCGTATCCGGAGTCACGCTGTTGAAACTGATGTCTTCGGCCTCCTTTGGCTACTCCTTCTGGGCCTTGAAAAGCAGCTTCCATATGTCTTCATGTGTAGTGCCGAAGAAGCGCTTCAAGGTCCATGGTTCCTCTGGATTGAACTCCCACAAGCGGGAGGCCCGTAGTTGGCAGGGAAGGGTGCGGCGAAAGAGCATCAACTGAATCACATTAGTGAGGTGGGTGTCCTTCGCTATCATGCCAGAGATGCGATTCCGGAGCGTCTTCACCTCCGACTGAGACCCCCAATCGAGGCCCTTGGCGGTCCATGAATGGAGCCTCTCTGGGTGTTCGGATCTAAAATCGGGCATGGCCACCCATTTAGCCCCACGGGGTTCGGTGATATAGAACCACTCTTGCTGCCATACCTTGTTGGTTTCCACAAAAGCCCCTTTGAGCCAAGTTGCGTTTTGGAGCTTGCTTACCATAGCTCCCTCGCAGTCTGCATGCTACCCGTTGACCACCTTCGGCTACAAATTGAAGGTTTTGAGCCATAGGCCAAAGTTTGGGGGCGCGGAGGAAAGCTTCACATACGACTATGAAAGCCGATATTTGGAGCATAGAGTTCGGGGCCAGATCGTGGAAATCTAGCTCATAGAAGAATGAGAGACCCCGAGCAAAGGGGTGGAGCGGAAATCCCAGTCCCCCAAATAAAGTGAGGGATGAACACAACCCTCTCGCCAGGCTATGGGACGGGGATCACCTGATTCTCATCAGGAATCCGGTGTGCTATGTTTGGGTTAAGATAGCCCGCGCTCCGGAGACTCTTCACGTCTTTCTCCGTGACGGAGGAGACCTCCCACTTGCCCTTTGAACCAGATCCAACCATTGCTGGAGAAGGAGGCGGTGGTGGACGGGATGGGAGCTACGGGCGCTAGAGCTAGGAGATTGGCAAGAGAAGGCTAGAGGATAGCGTGAGGTAGAAGGGGGGATCGATGTCCTTTTATAGGCGGTAAATACAAAGCATCTCCCACTCTAGCCGTAAAACTCATATGTTCCCAACGTAATTGTGCGTAAGGTACGGTTGGGTTACCCAAATCATATTGATGACGACCCCACGATAAGCGAGCATGATCTATGCTTTGACAAGACGTTCCAATGGAGGCTATGCCTCAAAACGAGAAACCCAAGCCAAGAAAATAGTTCGAAATATTGAAGCATCAAACATGACGTTTCACTAAGAAGTTGTCAGTAAAGACACAGTGTTTGTTTTGACACACTGCCTTCGTTGCTAAGGGTTGTCCTAATCATGCCGAGCCGTACATAGTTCCTTTATGCAGGAAATAAATTTCATATGTGCGGAAGGAGGAACCCGCCTTGCAATGCCGAAGACAGTATGCGTGCTCATCGTCAACGAAGACTGGTTCAGGGGCTACTGAGGGAGTGCTAGATTAAGGAATCCTCGGGTGGCCAGATTACTCATTATGGGCTGCACTGGTGGGCCGTCAAGATCAACACAGAAGATTATCCCTCGTATCCGAATGGGACTTCTATATCTATAGAATGGCAAGTTTAAAGTCAGGGTGTATTGTTTCCTTGTTCTGCAAGATTATTATCTACAACCCGAGGTCCCTCCGGTGCATATATCAACCGGATGGTTTAGTCTGTAGAGACAATCACAACTACCATTGGCTAGACATTTAGGGTTTAGCCATTACAATCTCGAGGTAGATCAACTCTAGTGATCCCCATATTCATCAAGATCAATCAAGCAAGAAGTAGGGTATTACCTCCATTAAGAGGGCCTGAACCTGTGGAAACATCGTGTCCTTGTTTCCCCCTATTACCATCGATCCTCAGACACACAGTTCGGGACCCCCTACGCAAGATCCGCCGGTTTTGACACAGACAGTCGACCGCACCCAACCTGAGTCTTAGGGATATTGTGTGTCTCCTGCATAACTCTCACAGTACAACGTCGGGCACCTTTAAAGCATCGGTAATACCAACCGGGGGATGCGAGTAGAGATGAGCCCACCAAAAGCCAAGGTACTCGGAGGATTCCTCCACAAAACGTTATCGGAAATTGCTTTATATGCACCAGTTTTGAATTGTGTGTTCGGTCAATAGGTTGGTTGCCTGGCTCCCGTGCTTACACTTACGTTCCCGATTGTTTGGCTAAGGATAAAGGGAGAACCACTATGATTGTGCTTCCGGTTCAACTGGTCAAGGACCTCAGTGGAGAAAGCCGAAAACTAACTGTCTCAATGAGCACAAAATGATCAGCGATCCGATGACTTTGTCAAACTATAGATCGATAGTGGTTACCTTGTGGACATCTCGTATAATTTGCCGAAGTGTTATTGAAAATCCGAGTGTAGCATTCTGAAAGAGAATCAAGTGAAATGAGACTTGTCGTAGATCCTTCCTGTGAGCAGAGCAAGGAGCACCCGTGATCCCCATGTTACGAGTCAATTCTTCTCAGGAGGAGCAAATCTTTGTCTGCACAAACTTGGTTCGAGAGAAAGTTGACTGATTGGTGTTTCATATAAAGGATATTGACTGGGTACACTTGACCAATTCGGGCCCTGACATATTGGACCACCACTAGGAATTTGATGATATGCCCACAATCTGGCCACGATCCATCATCCCTCAAAGAGATTGATAACGCGTATCACCAAGTTTTTCCAAATTGCTCCCCTCTTTGCCTAAAAAAGCATGATCATTTGAGTTAGTCGAGGTCTTTGTACCAACCAACAAATAGGTCTTCGTGTCCGTTGACCAGTCATAATCTTCTCTGATGATGAACAGTCGGTTTCGTCAGCGAGACCTCGACCGGCTGGACTATAAAAGGGGTTATACCTACTGGGTAGGCCAACTACATATAGGACCCAGCCAAGTGCCTATGGCCATCAGAGATATGGTAAAAGAAGTAATGGGCCAAGGGCCATCACACCGAGCCCATTGCCGTTACAGCCCAAGGCATCAAAGAACAATGGGACCCCTAAAAATATCAAAGAACAATCGCGATTTCTTTCAAAAATAAATAAATCAAAGAACGCGTGGGAGGGGGGGGGGAGTCGCTGTCTTCGTTGTTGCTGTTGGAGGTTATCATTGCTGAGACCACAATTCATCAGACCAATACGTTCGTTAAGTAGGTTATTAAGGATTTTTCTATAGAAAAAGAAAGGAAGTTGTACATACAAATTTCAACCATCTCAATTTTGTACGTAATGTCCGCTGATGTGGTAGACGTTGCAATTAACCATACCCTAAATGTGGTGTTATGTAGGTAGTTCCAATTGTTTTAAAAAAATCTTAGGGTTGGGCTTGGACGGACCAACCTCTGAGCCTGGATGCGATGAGAAGCCTAACAGGGTAATGTGAAGGCTTCGATCCTAGATACAGCAAGATCAGAGCCTTCGAGAAAGACATGGCGAACTGAAACGCTCAAGTCCTGCTGTGTCAAGTGGCCTGATGGGGCGAAGTGATTCTCGAACCCAAATACGAAGAGGACGAAGCCCAGCCATACGAGGTGAACTGAAGACCCCTAGCCTAATGCGGTGAAGAGCCTTAAGAAGCGAAGTGAAGCCCTCGGGCCCAGATGCGGCAACGTCGGAGTCTTGAAGCCCGAAGATGTAGCGAGCAAAAGCCCGTGTGACCAAGTGCGGCGAGGTTGGAGCCTTCAAACCAGACATGGAGAAGTGAAGCCCCGAAGATAGATGTGGCAAGGGGTCAAATGGAATGTCAAGGGGGGGGGGGGTCTGACATCACGCAAAAGACTTTGATATGACAACACAACAAGATTCGCAATGATGACATTCAACAATTCCCCTTCCAATAGGCTTAAAGGATGAAATGTCTTTTCACCTGCATAGGTCAGTCCCAAACTCCGACGCCCATCCCACATTGAAAATCTGAGTGTAGCACTACTCTCGAAGGAAATCAAGTGAAATGAAACTTGTTGCAGATCTGCTCTGTGAGTAGAGCAAGGAGTGCCCGTGATCCCTGTGCCACGAGTCAAATCGTCTAAGGAGGCGCAAATATTCGTCTGCGCAAACTTGGTTTGATAGAAAGGTGATTGATTAGTGTTCCATGTAAAGGATATTAACTGGGTACGCTTGACCAATCCGGACCCTGACATCTTTGACCACCACTCGAAATTTTATGATACGCCCACAATCAGGCCACAGTCCATCATCTCCCCAAGAGATTGACCAAGGGTATCACCAAAATTTTCCAAATTGCTCGCCTCTTTGCCTCAGAAAGCATGATCATTTGATTTAGTCGAGGTCTCTCTACCAACCAACAAGCACTGGAATCAGGGATTTTCCCGTCTGTCAGGTCTTTGCCAACTAACTTACAAAATTAATTAAGTGATGTTGATGTTGTTGATTATCAGAGATGGGGGACTCCTCCACCGCAGGCTACACTCTGCCACAGTGGAGTACGAGTTGGACGGTTTCGAGTTCTTCACGATCATACTTGAGAATTCCTCCAAGAGGCAGGTATATAAAAGGAGAGATCTCCCCTTCACCCATCTCTTTATCATAACTCTGCTTTTTGCTACATACCTCATTGACCCACGTTGCAGAGGCTACCTGACACTTTCATGGGATGTTGGATGGCCATCGGCCAAAGAATGTGACGCTGCGATAGGCCGGCAGCGGGCTTCGCAGGCATTGGGATGTGGAGGTGGTGATCAGGAAGGACCACATGTACCTGTGTCGTGGCTGGGAGTAGTTCGTCCGTGCCTACGACCTGAGGCAGGGGTACTTCCTTGTCCTCAGGTACGACGGTGACGCCTGTCTCACCGTGAAGGTGTTGAACACGACTATGTGCCGCATGCGCTACAAGGACGACGATGATGCCAGTACGCTCTGCCTCTTCTTCCTCTCCATTTGGCATTGTCTCACACTGATTGTTAAAAAAACTTTGTTGCATTTGGTCAGGCAATCGGAGCAGCGGCAGCGACTCTGGCTACAGCACTAGCAGTAGTGAGTCTGGCTACAACGAAAGTAGCAGCGAGTCTGCGTCTACTTCTTCTTCTTCTTCTTCTTCTTCTTCTAGTCTTCTTCTTCTTCTTCTTCTTCTTCTTATTCTTCTTCTTCTTCTTCTTCTTCTTCTTCTTCTCTTCTTCTTCTTCTTCTCCAAAATGAACCAAATTAGCTCTAAGCTAGCTCTAATATGCTTAGTTACCTACCTAGGTTACATCAATAAAGACCTATATATACTTAGCTGCTTTATATAAAAAATGGCATAATATGCTTAGTGCACTCATAAATTAAATGGCATAATTAGCTAGGTTAGCTCCATTTTACCTAAGTATGCTTACTTCTACTTCTAGTCTTCTTCTTCTTCTTCATTTTCTTCTTCTTCTTCTAACTCTCTTGTTTCGCATTTTCAGATTTCATTTATTTTGTATCGATGAACTTGCATGGATGGAACTTTTTATATGGATGAATGGATAACGGTGTTGGATGAACAATGTGAAACTTTTGTAATATAATATGTATGGATGGAATTATGTGTTGGTTATCTACGTATGTATGATGAAACTTGTGTGTTGGATATGTCTTCTGTGAAATTTCTGTGATGAAACTTGTGTGTTCAAATTGAATGAATTTAAGAAAAAAGAGAAAAAACAAGGGCTATACAGGAGCTTTGCCATATGCTGGCAGACGGAAAAAGGTTTGCCGTCAGCCAGCAGACGGCAAAGATGCCACGTGGTAGCTACCTGTACATCCTGGGGCTGTCCTATTTGGCTACTTTGTTGTCTGTTGGCTGGCGGCAAAGGTGCAAAGGTTTTTGCCGTCTGCCATCGGACGGCAAAGTGCACCGTTAGCTTCCTAACGGCGATAAACTGCCACGTGTGTCGTCCAGGTCCTTTGCCATCAGCCAGCGGATGGCAAAGAAGCCTTCGCCGTCTCCTATTCGGCCGGACCTGTTGCCGTCTCCTGACGGACGACAAAGTCCTTTGCCGTCCGCCATGTATGCCTTTGTCGTCCGCCACCATGGCGGATGGCAAAGTGCCTTATTCCTATAGTGAAATGGGTCTTCGTGTCCGTTGACCAGTCAGAATCTTCTCTGATGATGAACAGTCGGTTTCTTCAGCGAGACCTGGACCAACTCGACTACTGATGGGGTTATACCTACTGGGTAGGCCAAGTACATGTATGACCCAGCTAAGGGCCCAGGCCCATCAAAGATATGTTAAAAGAAGTAATGGGCCAAGGGCCATCTGTAACGACCAAACCTCGAAGGATTTGAGTCTCTGTGCTTACCGTGCTAGTCCCTGGATCGAACTCGCTAGCACACACAGTATAGATGAATACCAGAATACAAGTGCATCATTTATTACAACGTATGATCCAGAGTATTATAAAATAAAACAATCTGCATAGCTCATGGCTAGCTATTATTCAATCACACAGCGGAAAGTAGCAGAAAATAACGATGAGTCCCATCATAGCCCAACTGGCGATGTTGAGTGCAGACTCGCAACCCTAACGGTACCTTACTCCTCGTCTGAAAATCCTGCAACATGAGACGTTGCAGCCGTATAGGTCAATACATTGAATGTATTGTCAAGTTACACAGGAGAAGTAATAAAGCAGACCTACATGTATATGCATAGAACAACAAAAAAAGGCTTGGGGGTTTATTTTGCAGAAAGCTGATTTTGTCCTCACAACTACCTAATAGTCAATTTTTCATTTAGTTCCTTTAATACTACAATTGAATGCACAAGGTTGAGTTGGCAAAATCAACTCCAACCTACCCAATTATTAAGTTGCCCGCAAATATTATTAAGTGTCACAACTGTCAAGATCATCCAACAACTGTAATGGCATAGTCGCTCAAAATTACCCATAACCGGGGGCACGGCTAATCATGATTAGTTTTATTACTCTGCAGAGTTTTGCACACTTTACCCACTAGACTCAACCCGAAGATTGAGACGAAGCCTTTCAGAAGTAGTCACCTCCACCCCCGGCAGCCGGTACACCTATCCATATCTACATCTGCTAGCATACCTGGGCGAGGATCCCACAACCTACTCAACTAAGCCAGAGCCCATATAGCTAGTGGTCGCGCATGGAAGCTACTAGTCATTAAGTCTGTCTGATCTTTTTGAGCCTGGGCGGCCGTCCACTTACATTCAGAGGGTAAAAACCATGATGTTCTTAAGACCACCCATCAATACCACTTCCGCCCAGAGGTGAGTTAAGTCCTGAATTACTACTCAATTTGTTAAATATTAATAGTCCTCACATAAGCTCAATGTATTCAGGAACCAACCCCGTCTACAAGCATAGCAAAACTATAACTACCACGATTTGCAAAAGACGGGAGATAGTTCAACAATATAGCTCAAATTATAACATTCCTATAATGCATAATTTCATAGTGTGGCATAACCTACAATGCATAGGAAAACAATAGGTAAAGGATGATCAACATGTAACTTGCCTTGGTTCTGGTTCAAAAGGTCACACTCCTGACAATAGCTCGCGTCGCACTCCGGACAATCTACACGTTTCACACAATATAACAAATCAATCACCGAAACTCCGATAAAGCCAAAAATAAAGCAAACAGCAAGGAAATCATTTTAAAACTCAAAAACAGCAGCAAACAACATGTACAGATCATCTACACACCACTACGATCACAATGCAAAAAGAATCGTTGGATTCCGATAAACGGTTTAAAAGATATGGCCTCCGGAAGTTTTAATTCAAATTCAAACGAATTCAAATTTGAATTGTGCAAACATGTGTGAAATTGGTACTGTGATGTAGATATGATTTTTGTGAGTGCATAGGAAAAAGAATCACCTAATTTGGAGTTACAGAATAAAAACTACAGCAATTTGAAGATTAGAGGAAAACAAAACCTAAAAAGAAAAGGAAAACAACATAATTCGCCTGGACTGTAGCAACTCCTGTTGCAGCTCCTGTAGGGAACTGCCACGTGGCAGTTCGTGGATGGTTGGAGGCGTGTGGTCACCTCACGACAAAAGAACTGCGGCGGCGGCTCGGGTGTCGGCGGCGGGGCTCCTCCGGTGGGTCTCCGGCGAGGGGAAAGAGGCGGGCGGCTTCGGCGTGGAGTGGCGGAGGTGGTGGTGGTGTTGGACGGCGGCGAGGTGGTCTGTGGCGGCGGCGACGACGAGATGAACTCCGGCGGCGGCGGACGTCGGCGGCGGGGCTCCTCCGGTGATCTCCTGCCCACTAAACGTTGTCAACTCGAAGCTTAGACGAGAGGAGGATCTAGGCGAGGGGAGCTGCGCGGCTGAGGATGCTCTTACGGCGGCGGAAACGGCGACGAACGGCGGCGGTCGGCGGCGGAAACGGCGAGATCCGTTTTGCCCTAGCTCGCGCGTGCGGCAGCGAGAGGGGTCGAGGAAAGGAGGGTCGGGCGCAAGTGCGGGTCGGGCGATGCCGCTGGTGCTGGTGCGGCTGGGCCGCGGTGGTGTGGGCCGCGCGCGCTAGTTGGCTAGCTGGCTGGCTGGCTAGTGGGCTGGCTAGCTGGCTAGCTGGCTGGCCCCTTTTTTTTTTTGAACCAACAGCAAAGCAAACTAAAATAAAATATAAACACATAATATAAAATCTAAACAAAAATACCTAGACAACCAGTAAAAATAGCCCTACAGCTATAAACTACAGGAACACCAGTTCCAATACTAATGCAATTTTGTAAAATGATTTTGATGCATTTGGTCACTCAAACAGTAATTAAAATCACCAATAAAATATTTTGAGGCTTGCAAAAATTACCAGAACATGTCCAATCAACTAGAAACATTATTCTGGACATTATGAACATTTTTAAAAATAGGGGAGAAGTCATGTTATCTCCACTCCAATTAAATTGCCTTTAGTTGCATAATGAAAAGAATATTGTGGAAAGACAAATAATGCAAAGAAAATATGATATGCAAGTGAATGATCTATTAACATCCAAATTGGAAAAATTGGGATGTTACAAACCTACCCCCCTTAAGGTGAATCTCGCCCTCGAGATTCGGGCTGGCTAGGAAATAGGTGTGGGTGCTCCTGCCTGAGATCTTCCTCTCGTTCCCAGGTAGCTTCTTCCTCTGTATGATGATCCCACTGAACCTTGCATAACTTAATTCTCTTGGTGCGAGTAACCCTCTCTGCTGTCTCCAGAATCTTAACAGGCTTCTCCTCATATGTCAAATCACTCTCCAACTGAATTGCATCAAGTGGCACTGTGTCCCTCAATGGAACATCCATCATCTCTGCGTGGCACTTCTTCAACTGAGATACATGAAACACATTATGAACTCCAGACAAAGATTCTGGCAACTCCAACTGATAAGCTACCTCTCCTCTACGCTCCAAGATCCTGTAAGGCCCCACGAAACGTGGTGCTAACTTACCCTTAATGCCAAACCTCTTAATTCCACGAAGTGGTGAAACTCGAAGATATGCACGGTCTCCTACCTCATATGTCACCTCTTTGCGCTTTGCATCTGCATAACTCTTCTGTCTGGATTGTGCTATCTTCAACCTGTCACGAATCAGCTTGACCTTCTCCTCAGCATCTCTGATCAAGTCTGGTCCAAAGAACTGTCGCTCTCCAACCTCATCCCACATCAACGGTGTCCTGCACTTCCTGCCATACAATACCTCAAACGGTGCCATCTTCAGACTAGCCTGATAACTGTTATTATATGAGAATTCTGCATAAGGTAAATTATCATCCCAGCTGGACCCATAGTCCAAAACACAAGCTCTCAACATATCCTCCAAAATCTGATTTACCCTCTCTGTCTGCCCATCAGTCTGTGGATGGAAAG
>LR738712.1:900737080-900748929 GCA_902687465.1 Secale cereale
TTAGTCAAGCGATCAACAATTACCCAAATAGAATCATAACCTGACCGAGTCCTGGGTAAACCTGTAATGAAATCCATACCAATCTGATCCCATTTCCACTCAGGTATAGGCAATGGCTGTAACAAACCTGCTGGCCTCTGATGTTCTGCCTTAACTCTCTGACACACATCACATGTAGCAATATATCCAGCAATCTCCCTCTTCAGGCTAGGCCACCAAAATCTTTCCCTCAAGTCCAAATACATCTTAGTATTACCTGGGTGAATAGAATAAGGTGAATCATGTGCCTCCTGAAGAATTAATTTCCTGATGTCTGCATCTTGCGGTACACAAACACGCTTCTCAAACCATATGGTCCCATGCTCATCCTCATGGAAACCTTCTGCCTTACCTTTAGTCATATTCTCCTTTATTGCAGCAATCTCTTTATCATCCTTTTGAGCCTCCCTGATCCTGTCAAGCAAAGTAGGCTTTACCTTAAGTGTTGCCAAATATCCCTTAGGAACCATCTCCAACCTGAGATCCCTGAACTGATCACACAACTCTTGTGGCATATCATTAATATCAACTGCATTAACATGGCTCCTACGACTCAATGCATCAGCAACAACATGAGCCTTACCAGGATGATACTGCACATTTAAATCATAATCCTTAATAAGCTCCAACCATCTCCTCTGCCTGAGGTTCAAATCTTTCTGAGTAAATATATACTTCAAGCTCTTATGATCAGTAAATATATCACAATGATTACCAATAAGATACTGCCTCCAAGTTTTCAATGCATGCACAACTGAGGCTAACTCCAAATCATGTGTAGGATAATTATGCTCATGATTCTTAAGCTGACGTGAAGCATATGAAACAACTTTACCTTCCTGCATCAAGACACTCCCAAGTCCCTGACGAGAAGCATCACAATATACCTGGAAGTCCTTATGTATATCAGGCAGAATTAAGACTGGTGCTGTAACCAAACGTTGCTTCAATTCCTGAAAGTTGGCTTCACATTCATCAGTCCAAGCAAACTTCTTCTCCTTCTTCAACAATTCAGTCATAGGCTTTGCAATTTTAGAGAAGTTCTCAATAAACCTCCTATAATAACCTGCAAGGCCCAAAAAGCTGCGAATCTCCCCAACTGTTGTGGGTGCCTCCCACTCTGTAACTGCAGCAACCTTAGATGGATCAACTGCAACTCCATTACCTGACACAACATGTCCAAGGAATGCTACCTCATCCAGCCAAAATTCACATTTGCTGAACTTGGCATACAACTGATGTTCCCTCAGCTTCTCCATCACCAAGCGCAGATGTTCCTCATGCTCTTGCTTATTCTTGGAGAACACCAATATATCATCAATGAAAACCACCACAAATTTATCCAGGTACTCCATAAACACCTTGTTCATCATATTCATGAAGTATGCAGGAGCGTTAGTCAATCCAAATGACATAACAGTATATTCATACAACCCATACCTCGTAGTAAAAGCAGTCTTTGGAATATCTTGCTCACGAATCTTTAATTGATGATAACCAGAACGAAGATCAATCTTAGAAAACACAGTAGCTCCCTCCAACTGGTCAAACAAATCATTTATCATAGGCAAGGGATATTTATTCTTAATGGTTACCTCATTCAGAGAACGATAATCAACACACATCCTCAAGGTACCATCTTTCTTCTCCACAAACAAAACTGGAGCTCCCCAAGGTGACGAACTTGGGCGAATAAATCCCTGTTCCTGCAATTCCCTTATCTGCTTCTTCAATTCCTCCAACTCCTGAGGAGGCATTCTATACGGTTTCTTTGCAATAGGTCCGGTGCCTGGTATTAAATCAATAAGAAACTCAATATCTCTATCTGGTGGCATACCTGGCAACTCCTCTGGAAACACATCTGGGTAGTCCCTCACAACTGGCACATCTTCCAGACTACCCCCCTTAAGAGAGTTCACTTGCACCTTATTATGCTTGTACTTACATACATATCTGATCCTCTTACCTCCTGGTGCACTGAGAGTAATAGATCGACTGGCACAATCAATAAGACCTTTATATTTAGTCAGCCAGTCCATACCCAGAATAACATCAATACCTTGTGACTTCAATATAACCAAATCTGTGGGAAAAACATGCTTCCCAATGGACAAAGGCATCTGAAAACATCCCAAACTTGCTGCCATCTCAGCCCCCGAAGAACTTACTAGAATAGGTGTCTTAAGTGCTACAGTAGGCAACTTATGTTTATCCACAAATACCCGTGAGATGAATGAATGCGATGCACCAGAATCAAAAAGAACAAGTGCAGGTACCGAATTAATCAAGAACTTACCAATCACGGCATCAGGTTCATCATAAACCTCCTCCACATTAACATGGTTAACATGACCCTTTTGGAAGGGGTTTGGCTTGCTGACTCCAGAATTTCCATTACCGTTCTTGCTCTCTGGGCAAGCGTTGGAGTAGTGGCCCATCTGTCTACACTTATAGCACTGAACCTGGCTAATGTCCCTCTGCACAGGCACACTCTGGTGGTTCTGGTTATTACTCCCTCCATTACCATTACCATTACCATTACCTTTGACATTGCCATTGTTACTCTTGTGCCCATTGTGATTATGATGGACATTATGGTTGTGGCCATTCCCTCCATGATGATTATGTCCATTACCTCCATGATGATGATGATGCCCATTACCTCCATTACCCTGATATGAAGTGCGTGGCTTCTGTTGTGGTCCTGAATTATACCTGTTATTGTTGTTGTACTTCCTCTTGCGATTCTCTATGGCCTGATGCTTCCCCTCTAGCATAATAGCCTTATCAATCAGCTGCTGACAATTATCAAAAGTGGCCACTGTCAACTGAAGGCTCAACTCATCATTTAGGCCCTCCAAGAATTTCTCCTGCCTAGCTGCATCAGTGTTAACATCATTAGGAGCATAGCGTGCAAGATTATTAAATTCATCCACATGCGCATTAACTGTGCGTCCTCCCTGACGCAAACTGCGAAACTCCTTCTTTTTCAAACTCATAGCACCAGCAGACACATGTGCAGCACGAAAAGCAGTCTGAAACTGAGTCCAAGTAATACCAGCAATGGGATAAGAGACCAAGTAGTTGTCCCACCAAGCTGCGGCAGGACCCTCCAACAAATGTGCGGCAAACCTCACCCGCTCTGCATCAGTGCATCCAACTGTCTCCAAGTTCTTATTGACTCCACGGAGCCAATCATCAGCCACAATAGGTTCAGGGGAACTGGAGAACCTCTGAGGATTCAACCTCAGGAACCTGGTAAGCATATCCACGGGTGGCGGGTTGTTGTTGTTGTTCTGGTTGTTCTGGTTCTGCACAAGCAACTGGATCAACTGCGTCTGCCCCTGAAGCAACTGCTGCATGTATGGCGGGATGTCATTGCCATTGTTCTCTCCTCCTGCAGCATTGCGCCTATTCTCACGCCTCGTCGGCATCTGGTGGGCAAGCATAGAAGAGTTATAGATATAATAGGGCCAAAGCTATAGATATAAATATATTCTACCCATATGCATATATGATCAAGGCAATAAAACACAACAACGAATAACACAAACAAACAAACAAACAAACAAACAATCACAATAATATAGTAGTATATATATATATATATATATATATATAGATGCATATATAGTCAAATAATTTTGACGAGATGAAATTTAACAAGCAAGCTACCAATCAAGCAAACAATCTAGTATCTTCATACCACGAAAGTGGACATAATCAGATACGCTAACACGGTAATGTTGCAAAATAAAACAAGCATATATGGTGGTCTCAGCACTAGTTCCTACTTAACTGTTCATGATACTTGAGGGGATGAACTAATAAACAGTAAGAAGTATAACTAGTTTATAAAATAATTTTCACTCCTATGGCTTTTCTAATCCATTTTCTAGGGTCACGTCCTACAGTCAACACACTGCTCTGATACCATCTGTAACGACCAAACCTCGAAGGATTTGAGTCTCTGTGCTTATCGTGCTAGTCCCTGGATCGAACTCGCTAGCACACACAGTATAGATGAATACCAGAATACAAGTGCATCATTTATTACAACGTATGATCCAGAGTATTATAAAATAAAACAATCTGCATAGCTCATGGCTAGCTATTATTCAATCACACAGCGGAAAGTAGCAGAAAATAACGATGAGTCCCATCATAGCCCAACTGGCGATGCTGAGTGCAGACTCGCAACCCTAACGGTACCTTACTCCTCGTCTGAAAATCCTGCAACATGAGACGTTGCAGCCGTATAGGTCAATACATTGAATGTATTGGCAAGTTACACAGGAGAAGTAATAAAGCAGACCTACATGTATATGCATAGAACAACAAAAAAAGTCTTGGGGGTTTATTTTGCAGAAAGCTGATTTTGTCCTCACAACTACCTAATAGTCAATTTTTCATTTAGTTCCTTTAATACTACAATTGAATGCACAAGGTTGAGTTGGCAAAATCAACTCCAACCTACCCAATTATTAAGTTGCCCGCAAATATTATTAAGTGTCACAACTGTCAAGATCATCCAACAACTGTAATGGCATAGTCGCTCAAAATTACCCATAACCGGGGGCACGGCTAATCATGATTAGTTTTATTACTCTGCAGAGTTTTGCACACTTTACCCACTAGACTCAACCCGAAGATTGAGACGAAGCCTTTCAGAAGTAGTCACCTCCACCCCCGGCAGCCGGTACACCTATCCATATCTACATCTGCTAGCATACCTGGGCGAGGATCCCACAACCTACTCAACTAAGCCAGAGCCCATATAGCTAGTGGTCGCGCATGGAAGCTACTAGTCATTAAGTCTGTCTGATCTTTTTGAGCCTGGGCGGCCGTCCACTTACATTCAGAGGGTAAAAACCATGATGTTCTTAAGACCACCCATCAATACCACTTCCGCCCAGAGGTGAGTTAAGTCCTGAATTACTACTCAATTTGTTAAATATTAATAGTCCTCACATAAGCTCAATGTATTCAGGAACCAACCCCGTCTACAAGCATAGCAAAACTATAACTACCACGATTTGCAAAAGACGGGAGATAGTTCAACAATATAGCTCAAATTATAACATTCCTATAATGCATAATTCCATAGTGTGGCATAACCTACAATGCATAGGAAAACAATAGGTAAAGGATGATCAACATGTAACTTGCCTTGGTTCTGGTTCAAAAGGTCACACTCCTGACAATAGCTCGCGTCGCACTCCGGACAATCTACACGTTTCACACAATATAACAAATCAATCACCGAAACTCCGATAAAGCCAAAAATAAAGCAAACAGCAAGGAAATCATTTTAAAACTCAAAAACAGCAGCAAACAACATGTACAGATCATCTACACACCACTACGATCACAATGCAAAAAGAATCGTTGGATTCCGATAAACGGTTTAAAAGATATGGCCTCCGGAAGTTTTAATTCAAATTCAAACGAATTCAAATTTGAATTGTGCAAACATGTGTGAAATTGGTACTGTGATGTAGATATGATTTTTGTGAGTGCATAGGAAAAAGAATCACCTAATTTGGAGTTACAGAATAAAAACTACAGCAATTTGAAGATTAGAGGAAAACAAAACCTAAAAAGAAAAGGAAAACAACATAATTCGCCTGGACTGTAGCAACTCCTGTTGCAGCTCCTGTAGGGAACTGCCACGTGGCAGTTCGTGGATGGTTGGAGGCGTGTGGTCACCTCACGACAAAAGAACTGCGGCGGCGGCTCGGGTGTCGGCGGCGGGGCTCCTCCGGTGGGTCTCCGGCGAGGGGAAAGAGGCGGGCGGCTGCGGCGTGGAGTGGCGGAGGTGGTGGTGGTGTTGGACGGCGGCGAGGTGGTCTGTGGCGGCGGCGACGACGAGATGAACTCCGACGGCGGCGGACGTCGGCGGCGGGGCTCCTCCGGTGATCTCCTGCCCACTAAACGTTGTCAACTCGAAGCTTAGACGAGAGGAGGATCTAGGGGAGGGGAGCTGCGCGGCTGAGGATGCTCTTACGGCGGCGGAAACGGCGACGAACGGCGGCGGTCGGCGGCGGAAACGGCGAGATCCGTTTTGCCCTAGCTCGCGCGTGCGGCAGCGAGAGGGGTCGAGGAAAGGAGGGTCGGGCGCAAGTGCGGGTCGGGCGATGCCGCTGGTGCTGGTGCGGCTGGGCCGCGGTGGTGTGGGCCGCGCGCGCTAGTTGGCTAGCTGGCTGGCTGGCTAGTGGGCGGGCTAGCTGGCTAGCTGGCTGGCCCCTTTTCTTTTTTTTTTTGAACCAACAGCAAAGCAAACTAAAATAAAATATAAACACATAATATAAAATCTAAACAAAAATACCTAGACAACCAGTAAAAATAGCCCTACAGCTATAAACTACAGGAACACCAGTTCCAATACTAATGCAATTTTGTAAAATGATTTTGATGCATTTGGTCACTCAAACAGTAATTAAAATCACCAATAAAATATTTTGAGGCTTGCAAAAATTACCAGAACATGTCAAATCAACTGGAAACATTATTCTGGACATTATGAACATTTTTAAAAATAGGGGAGAAGTCATGTTATCTCCACTCCAATTAAATTGCCTTTAGTTGCATAATGAAAAGAATATTGTGGAAAGACAAATAATGCAAAGAAAATATGATATGCAAGTGAATGATCTATTAACATCCAAATTGGAAAAATTGGGATGTTACACCATCACACTAAGCCCATTGCCGTTACAGCCCAAGGCATCAAAGAACTGGGGGGCCTAAAAAAGTAAAGAACAGTGAGGATTTCTTTAAATAAATAAATAAATAAATCAAAGCACGGGGGGTCGTCGTCTTCGTTGTTGATGTTGGAGGTTATAATTGCTGTGATCACAATTCATCGTACGAATATGTTCGTTATGTAGGTTATTGAGGATTTTCTTTAGAAAAAGAAAGGAAGTTGTATGTAGGAATTTCAAACATCTCAATTTTGTGTGTAATGTCCGCTGATGTGGTAGACGTTGGAATTAATCATACCCTAAATGTGGTGTTATGTAAGATTTTCCCAGTGTTTTTTTTTTAGAAATAATCTCAGTGTTTCTTCACAGAAGATTTTATTTTTTCCTGAGTGGAACGTACAGGGCTGGGCTTGGACGGGCCAACCTCAGCGTTAATGTAAAAAATAAAACTCAGCGTTCCTACACTGTCAGTTGCGTACTCCACTCCACTTCCCATTGTCTAAAGAAAGTAACTATAGTAAAAGCGGCGTTACCCCCAGTCTCCTCACTCTCATCTGCGGACGGACCGGAGAAACAAGGATCGGAGCTGTCGGCGACCTCACCCAGCCGCCCCGTCCCCGGAGATCCGATCGTGGTTAGCCCACCCCTTCTCCTTCCTCCGCTTCTCCGTCTCCATCTCCTTCCCTTCCTTCTCCGTCTCATCTTATTTTTTCCTTGGTGTCCCTCTTAATTTTGTGCCGTGCACTACTTAGTTTATACCATCACTATTGTGGATGGATGTGCATACGTGTGTTGGATTCTAGCAGCTGCCCATATATGTGTGTCCATTGATTTAATTCCTTTTCATGCCAGGGCCGATACCATTCCCATCTTGACACGTGTGGACGGCAGAAGGCTGCGCTGTTTTGTGCCGCTGGCCGACCCAGTGTCCAAGGTGCTTGGCGACGAAAACCTCCTCATCGAGATCCTCGTTCGCCTGCCTCCAAAGCCGTCCTTGATCCCCCGAGCGTCAGCCGTATGCAAGCGCTGGGGCAGCATCCTGTGCCACCCCCATTTCCGCAAATCCTTCCTCAAGCACCACCGGAAGCCTCCTCTACTCGGCTTCTTCAGAGGGTATGCTAAAAGCTTCATTCCTGCCATGGACTCGCCTGAATGCATCCCTGCTGCCCGTTTCTCCTTACCCAAGAGCAGCACACCCTACCACACCGATGAAGCATACATGGGAAGCCGCCACGGTCTCTCTGTCCTAATCGACAGGAATAAGCAGGAGACCGTCGTGTGGGATCCCCTCACCGGCAAAGAGCACATCGTTGATTTTCCACCGGGATTCCAATATATGAGGAGCAACTCAGCCTGGCATAGTACTGTGTGTTGATGCCGAAAATGGGCATGTCCATGGAGATTGCTTCTCAAGCCCGTTTAAATTGGTCTTGGTCTGCGATGGACTCAGTACTAAACAGGCATTTTGTTCTCTCTATGACTCGGTGTCTAGCGTTTGGGGAAATATTTTCTCAGTGACCATAGCAAATATGATTTCTGCGACAAGCCGCAGCATCCTTGTCGGGAATACACTTTGCTGGTTGATTTGTGGAGGTGATGTTCTTGTGTTTGATTTCAAAACGCAAAGTCTTGTTGTGATCAAGACACCGGTGGAACACCATGTTACCTACAACTGGTGTTTTCAGCTCTTGCGGATGGCGGATGGTGGACTTGGCCTTGCTGGTTTGTTGGACCTGACCATCCAATTATGGGACAGGAAATCTAACTCTAATAGCATTGATGAATGGGTGTTGCTGCGGAAAACCATTCCACTGGATGAGATGCTTCCAAGGAGAATAAGTTATGCATTTTTTGTTGGGTATGATGAGGACACAAATTTGATTGTACTCTCCACGATGACTGGCAACTTTACGATCCAAATTGACTCGGTGCAAATCAAACATATTGTTAAAAGAAACCAGATATGTCATGACACCTTTCATCCCTACAGGAATTTCTATACTCCAGGTAATGCACCCTAACTACATTGGACAAGCAAAATAGTGCAATTTGTTTTCGCTCGTATTCATTCTACTTGCTTTTGGTATGTTCTTGCGGTAACATTGTTCCTCTTATTAGGATTGAACTAGATATATATATATCAATACAATGTCTTGTTGGTTTCTCTGTTGATCTGGTCATGTTATGGTTATCTAATTTCCTATTGTTGACCATTAAAGCTAGAACATGAATACAAATATTGCTTTGATGGCTGGCCATTGCTAAAGGCTAAATACAATTATGTGTTTGTAATGATCTTTTAATCAGAGGGTTTCTAGAAATTGGAAAATGGCAATAGCTATAGTAGTGAAACCTTCTGAAATAATTAATGAATTGGAACATCTGGAGGCGGTTTAAGGCTTGTCATGTTTTCTTATTCACTATTTTTCTTTGCAAGAATTAATTTTATATTGATCGATCTTGATACTAATCATCAATTCATGATACCATGTGCTCTAGTTTTTATCGAAGAGTAGCACTAGTTTATTAATTTCTCGTAGTGCTATGTAATGCTTGTTTTGGAACTCTGGTTTCACATTCCGTGCATATTTTATTTTGGCTTTATGGTCATAACTGGTACAAAACTCACTGGGCAATTATTCTGGGTCAATGCATTTTCTCTGAAAATGTAATACAATAATTCTTTTTGGGACCTGGCGGTGTATGTGGCTTCATTTACTATCCTTGACTAAACTTTTCTTTGAATTTTCATTTGGTTTGGTCTTCTTTTGCTTCTAGGCAGGGGAGTTGGGAGGAATGGGGCGAATCTGGAACTTTGAACACACTAGATATGCTAACATGCTATCTTGGTCATACAACTTAGGTAATTTTCTCTTTTCATGTACCTTTTTTTTCTTAGTTACCCAATTTACAAGATGGTGCATAGTCTATGCTTACATTTTCCTTTGCACTAGACATACTAGCTTGGCACAATAGACATTTTTCCATCGTACTCTGAGCCTCACATATAGCTTGGCACACAAAAGTAAATCTGCAAGTTCAGATTTTTCCCCCTCAAATGATTGGCGGCGAGTCACTAATCTCTTAGTTTCTACTGCTATTGTACGTAGCTATGTAGCAAGAATTTATTAAACATGTCAGCATACAGCTGCCAGTACAAACTAAATGCTCTGTAATTGTTGTTCTCCATTTGTTGTATCAGTTTGTCGAATAATTACTGGATGACTGAGCTATGGATATTTTTTTCCGTATAATTTGCACTATGGCAAAGTTAATGTTTATCTTTTGGGATCATCCAAATTTTGTTTTTCTGAGTGGGCATGATAAATTAGTTTGACTGAGATAACATTGATGTTCTGCAGGTATCCAGAGTTAAATTCCGGTTGCTGAGATGCGGACATGGCTATCTGTTGTAAGGAAGTTGTTCCATTTTGTATGGTGTTGTGGATGCTCAAAGTGTCCCACTATGTAGTCTGCAGATTCTTCCATTTTGTATGCTGCGGCATGTGTTGTTGTTGACGCTTGTTCTACATTTATGTATTGGCGCCTGTGAAGTGGAATTTGTTGGATTTAATCGTGTGGCCTCTTTTATACTATTATCTAATGTCAACATGCGTGCCTGGTTACTGGTTAGTGTATCGTGGAGTTGCTCCGGTTAATAATTGGTTCTGTGATGTGAGATACTTACTGGAAAGATGAACAAAGAATAGCAGGCTCTAGCACTTCATACGGTTTCTTGGTATCCATAATTGATTTGTGTAAGTCTTGCTAGTGATTTAACTATGATATCCACTTGCGGAAGAGGAAGACAATGCTTGCATAGTCACAGAAGCAGACAGAGCACAAAACCTAGCCCCAGTTGCCGACATTGTTGGGCTGCGACATGATCCTTTGGCACCTCTGACGTTTTAGCAACTTGAAAAGCAGCTGTTGCATATCTGATATCTCTGTATTGGCTCGAGAGGCAGGAAGGAAGGCTCTGCTGGCAAAAATCACAAGCAAGAGCACAACATCAGGAGGAAACACGAAATGGAGCAGCCACAACTCCGCTTAACTATTCGTGCTTTATGAAACCTGTTAGGTGTCTATGTCAATTTATCATTGTGTCAATGCCACATTTGACGTTTTTTCTGTTGTGAGTTCATTTTGATGTGTCCCAAGATTTGGCATGCTCTAGGCTGCACACAACTATTTTTGCATTCTCAGGCTGTTGACGATGCATTAGTCATTATCAGTACTTTTAATGAGTTGGATTCGGGGACTACAAAACCAATATACACAAAGGAAATGTTTGCCTATTTGGGTAAGGCTTACTTTGGTCCTTCTTAAGTGCGATGGAGGCGACAAGGGAAAAAATCGCTCTATTTAAAATGAACTCAAGTGCTTAACTTGTCTGAATGTGTGTATGTATTTACATATACTCCGAAAAGAATATTCAACATGAGAAAACTGTTTCATTCTTGAAAGGTGGTCCAGCGTGGATCCAAAATTTTCTCTCAATTCGAATTATACTGAAATCTGTCTCTTGCTTCGGATTTGCCACTTGCAGTAGCAGCTATAGTACACGTCTTTTGTTGTTGGCTGATTTGGACTAGCGACGCGAGAACGAGAGACGTGGAAGAAGATGAACTATGAATATTTTTTGATATCCACTATAGCTCCACTAGCAGTTGCAGCTATAGTACATGTCCATTTATTCAGTCGCTTGCACAATTATAAGTCGTCGCTACTAACATATATAAATCTCTTTTTGTTCTCGGATGTTACATTTCCAACGCATGCTCGTTAACCTGTTATTTGACTACTATTTAACCTAATAAAGAGTTGTATCATTACCATGAATTTTAGAACTATTTAACTTAACATTTCCAACGCATGCTCATTAAGCTGTTCGATCTGGGCCATAAATCTTGCACGCGTGCGTGGGCACGTGGGTTTGCCCACCGATTTTATTTTTTCTAAGTGATAGGAAGCCAGCAAACGTCTGAGTTTGTCATTGAGCTATCTCAGTTGGAATAAAGTGGGAGAAAGTCCAGCTGCCGGTAAGCTAAGGCAGTAGGGGCTATGGAGGAGGAAATCTGCCGGGAGCAGGAGGGGAGGGGGGGG
>LR738712.1:900748989-900776134 GCA_902687465.1 Secale cereale
GGGGGTGACATGGAGAGGGAACCAGCGGAGCTTTCACATCAGGCACGCCATGAGAGCGTGGTTTGTCATAGCCCATCTTCTCACAAAGTCTGCCCAGCCAAATTCAGATGTGTTCCTCGGGCTATGCCTGCTAAAATCGGTCGCCTTATCCCGCTCCTATGAGCGGTAAGTGGTTAGGGTCCGCTGATTTTTAGTTTTCAGTTCTACGAGTGGTGACTGGTGAATTGAATTGATCACTAATTCTTTTGCAGGGTCTCTACTAATGTTCAGTCATGATTCCCGCAGCATTTTGTTGGCTGTGTTTTGTTGATGTAGCGTGATGGAATAAATATTTGGATCCCGACAAGCATATTATTTTTAGATAATGTTCCTGTATTCATCCATTTGAGTGATGTCATCTAGTTTTGGTACTAGATCATTCAGTTTCAAGCCTTTTTTGCAAGGTTATTGTGATATCTGTAGAGTGGCGGTCCGTGATTTCTGGATTTAGTTTTGTAGATTATTTTGTGCTGAGTACTTCTGTAATTTACATGAGTGTGGTCAGTATGTAAATCAATGAAACAAATAGCGCACTATTTCGGTGTTTAAACTTCGTTATAGCGTATTTGAGGGTGTCACGTTATATTTTAGCCATTTTACACGCTATGCCGCTATTCATGTTATAGCGTGCTATAACGGCACTAAACGCAAAAACATTTTAGCGTTTTTAGCGTGGAGCGATAGAAACACGGCAGGCGCTCAGCCCATAGCAGCCCATCAGGCATCGGCCCAATGCAACACAACAATAGGCTCATCTAGAATGGAAATATTGCATTTGTCTGGATGAAAACAAGAAGAATTCTCTTACGTGCATCTAATGTATACACCAGCGGTATGCATGTATAGCTCCTAGACAAAATTTTAGACGTTGATATCCTTAATTTATGTCATATATTTGGCAATTTTTTCGAAACTCTATTTTGAATATACCATGCAAATAACACGCAGTAATTTGTATAGCATTTGGAGAAGGGCCACGCTATTTTAGATAGCACGCTATTTTTTTTTGTTGATGTAAATCCCCTCGCGCGGGGTCTTTTTTATTTTTAATGTACATTTTACGAGAATTGGTATCATCTTTGTTAGTCTTATAAACATATAATCTATGTGTTTAGAGTTTTTGATCTTCAGTTTCAGTCATGTTTCATTTATCGCATACCTCTTAGCAGTCCAATTAGGATTCTGGTCCATGCGGATGTGTGCATATACTCTAAAATCAGCAGTTGCGGCAAGCGCTTTCGTAAGTTACTATTGTCATTCTAAGTGGACTTTTGTTTGAATTGGTCATTCTAAGTGTTATCAGAATTTTACTCGTTCCAAGTAAAATTAACGCTGCATCGGGTTTTGGATCTACAAAATCAGCAGTCCATGAAGTCACAAAGTTCTTCTCGTTCAGCGACAAGCATAATGACAATCGGTTGCTTTTGCAACTTAGTACGTGGATAGCAGTTCAAGGAGGCATAAAACTACTGCACGAGGCGGAAAATGTTTGTGTGGCAGGCGTCATCAGAAGAATCCCACAAACGATATCATAGCGACATCCATATCATGTGCCTCTGCTGCACCCGGTCATGCTAGCTACATCTCCTTAGTCGCTCTGCCTACTCTTGAGCATAACATGGTTCGGGTTTAAGCGTTCAGTTCCTTGCCATGCCTGGCCTGATGGCTTAAGAAAGAAACTAGAACGCTCCATCCTCCTGAGTCGCCCCGCGTGTGACCGGGAGGAAACTCTACCGCCGCTGGTGGGGTCCTCACACCTTCTCCTCTTCCCGATCGCGCCTCCAGAGGGCATGGTCAGATGAAGCCTGGCCGATGGCAGCAGGGGCGGGGAGATATTGCCCCTAAATGCATTGGGCTCGGAGCAGGCCAAGGCGGATGGGCTGGGTGTCGCGCTTGACGGCGGACGTGGAAGCGCGGTGGCACGCCGACGCAGGGCGCGACAGCGGCATGGCAAGAGGCATGCAGGGGGTGCTAACTACGGGGCTGGATGCGGGCGGCTGATATGGCCCTCAAAGCGGGGCTGGCCGTGGGCGGCTCAGGCCACGGGCGACCACCTCTCCCGTGGCTATCTTGGCTGGTGGATGGGGCGGTGGAATGGTGGTGTTGCGACCCTCTACCCCCGTTGTTCATGGGTCCTTGTTCGGCGACTAGTGGCGAGTGTGTGGTCGGCCGATGGTGCCTTGGGTGCTCTTTGGAGGGAGGGAGGGGTGCTTCCCGATGGTAGTGCCCCATGTTGGGAAACATAGCATGCAATTTAAATAAAAAATCCTATGCTCACGCAAAATCTATCTAGGAGATGCATAGCAATGAGAGGGGGAGAGTGTGTCTACGTACCCTCGTAGACCGAAAGCGGAGGCGTTTGACAACGCGGTTGATGTAGTGGAACTTGTTCTCGTTCCGACCGCTCAAGCACCGAACGTACGACACCTTCGAGTTCTGCACACGTTCTGCTCGATAACGTCCCTCGAACTCTTGATCCAGCAAAGTGTCGAGGAAGTAGATGAGTTCCATCAGCATGACGACATGGTGACGGTGAAGGTGAAGTGATCCGCGCAAGGCTTCGCCTAAGCACAATGAAAATATGACCGGAGGCATAAACTGTGGAGGGGGGCGCCGCACACGGCTAAGAATTGTTGTTGTGTCCTAGGCGCTCCCTCCCCATGTATATATAGGTTGGAGGAGAGGAGAGGCAGCCAAGGAGGCGCGCCAAGTAGGAGGAAATGTACTTGGGGTCCTCTCCAATCTTGCCAAAAACCCCTCTCCTATTCCTATTCGAAGTAGGAAGGGAAAAACAAGGAAGTGAGAATCCTATTCCCTTTTCCCTTTTCTCCTTCTCCTTTCCTTCTCCAATTTGGCCAGCCCATATGGGAGGCGCACCAGCCCCTTAGTGGCTTGTGCGTTTCCCCTCCTGGCCCATAAGGCCCATATCTTTTGTTGGGGTTGCCCGAAACCCCTTCCGGTGACCCGATAAGTACCCGGTACCCCCGGAACACTTACAGTGTTCGAATACCATCGTCCTATATATCAATCTTAAAAAATTGACCATTTCGAGACTCCTCGTCATGTCCGTGATCTAATCTTGGACTCCGAACAACATTCGGTCACCAAATCACATAACTCATATAATACAATATCATCATCGAACATTAAGCGTGCGGACCCTATAGGTTCGAGAACTATGTAGACATGACCGAGACACCTCTCCGGTCAATAACCAATAGCGGAACCTGGATGCTCATATTGGCTTCCACATATTCTACGATGATCTTTATCGGTCGAACCGTTATGACAACATACTTATTCCCTTTGTCATCGGTATATTACTTGCCCGAGATTCGATCGTCGCTATCTTCATACCAAGTTCAATATCGTTACCGTCAAGTCTCTTTACTCATTCCGTAATACATCATCCTGCAACTAACTCATTAGTCACTTTGCTTGCAAGGCTTCTTATGATGTGTATTACCGAGAGGGCCCAAAGATACCCCTCCGATACTCGGAGTGACAAATCCTAATCTCGATCTATGCCAACCCAACAAACACCTTCGGAGATAACTTCAGAGCATCTTTATAATCACCCAATTACGTTGTGACATTTGATAGCACACAAGGCATTCCTCCGGTATCCGGGAGTTGCATTATCTCATAGTCGAAGGAATATGTATTTGACGTGAAGAAAGCAATAGCAATAAAACTGAACGATCAATATGCTATGCTAACAGATGGGTCTTGTACATCACATAATTCTCCTAATGACGTGTCCCCATTCATCAAATGACAACACATGTCTATGGTTAGGAAACTTAACCATCTTTGATTAACGAGATAGTCTAGTAGAGGCTTACTATGGACACAGTGTTTTGTGTATGTATCCACACATGTATCAAGTTTCCGGTTAATACAATTCTATCATGAATAATAAACATTTATCATGATGTAAGGAAATATAAAATAACAACTTTATTATTGCCTCTAGGGCATATTTCCTTGGGTCTCCCATTTGCACTAGAGTCAATAATCTAGTTCACATCGCCATGTGATTTAACACCGATAGTTCACATCGTCATGTGATTAACTCCCATAGTTCACATCGCCATGTGACCAACACCCAAAGGGTTTACTAGTGTCAATAATCTAGTTCACATCGCCATGTGATTAACACCTAAAGAGTACTAAGGTGTGATCATGTTTTGCTTTGTGAGAGAAGTATAGGCAACGGGTCTGTCACATTCAGATTCGTATGTATTTAGCAAATTTCTATGTCTACAATGCCCTGTATGGAGCTACTCTAGCTAATTGCTCCCTCATTCAATATGTATGTAGATTGAGACTTAGAGTCATCTAGATCAGTGTCAAAGTTTGTATCTACGTAACTCTTTACGACGAACTCTTTATCACCTCCATAACCTAGAAACATTTCCTTATTCCTTTAAGGATAATTTTGACCGTTGTCCAGTGATCTACAACTAGATCAATCTTGTACCACCTTGCCAGACATGTGGCAAGGCACACATTTCGTATGGTACACAACATGACATGCTTTATAGAACCTATGGCTGAGGCATAGGGAATGAATTTCATTCTCTCTCTATTTTTTTGCCGTGGTCGGGCTTTGAGTCTTACTCAACTTCATGCCTTACAACTCAGGCAAGAGCTCCTTCTTTGACTGTGATCCATTTTGAACTACTTCAAAATCTCATCAAGGTATGTACTCATCGAAAGTCTAATCAAGCGTCTTGATCTATCTCTATAGATCTTGATTCCCAATTTGTAAGCATTTTCACTGAGGTCTTTCTTTGAAAAAATACTTATTGAAATATCCTTTTATGCTATCCAGAAATTCTACATCATTTCCGATCAACAATATGTCATCCACGTATAATATCAGAAATGCTACATAGCTCCCACTCACTTTCTTGTAAATACAGCCTTCTCCGAAAGTCTGTATAAAACCATATGCTTTGATAACTTCATCAAAGCGTATATTGACAGCCTTCTCCGAAAGTCTATATAAAACCATATGCTTTGATAACTTCATCAATGCGTATATTACAATTCCAAGATGCTTGCACTAGTCCATAGATGGATCGCTGGAGCTCGCACACTTTGTTTGCAACATTAGGATCGACAAAACCATCTGGCTGCATCATATACAACTCTTCTTTAAGAAATTGATTAAGGAATCCAGTTTTAACATCCATTAGCCAGATTTCATAATCATAAAATGCGGCGATTGCTAACAAGATTCGGATAGACTTTATGCATCGCTACAGGTGAGAAGGTCTCATCGTAGTCAACTCCTTGAACTTGTCGAACAGGCTTGTTACCAATTACTTTTTATAAATTTCATCTAGTAATGTGAATCTAAACACTAACATTAATTTTTATTATAAATCTAACATGCTTATTACAAGTTACTTGTTATAAATTTCATCTACTAATGTGAATCTAAACACTAACATTCAGTTTTTATGAATCTAACATGCTTGTTACTAGTTACTTGTTATAAAACTCATCTACTAATTTGAATCTAAACACTAACATTTATTTTTATTATGAAGTTAACATGCTTGTTACTAGTACCTTGTTATAGAATTCATGAACATACATTTACAATATAGACAATATGTTCATATACATATAGAATTTATAAACACTAACATTCATCTACATATGTGAAGCTAATACTAATATTCAACTACAATCTACACATATGTGAATCTAGTACTAATATTCAACTACAATTTATACACATTACTTACCTGTACACTACTTGAGCGCGAGGCAGAGGATGAATCAATATTGTCCTCGACGGTGGAGAAGTTTCCTGGCGGCGGCACTGTCAGCCCCCCGCTGCTGGTGGTGGAAGCCATGGCGACTAAGGGGTGGAGAATGAGGAGGCTCAATGACTAGGGGGAACGACGACGAGGGGAGCACGACAGAGCGGGGCTCTGGCAACTAAGGGGACGCGACAAAAGAGCTCCGCAGTGAGGAAGGGGCCGGACCATGGCGGCAAGGGAGGCGTGGCAGAGAAAGGCCCCGATGGAGGAGGGACCAAAGATGAGGGTGGTCGTGGCATAGGAGGACACGGCTGCAATGGCAAGCGTGGCGCGGTGGCGCGGGGAGGAGGGGCGTGTCCACAACGAGGAAAGGGGTTGGGGGAGAGGGTGGCGGTGTAATGCCCAGTATGTGGCTATGCCTCCCACGTGTCGAGGCACGACTTAAAGGCATAATCACATACTAAAATGATCTCAAGTATGGTATCTTTGCACAACTCATGTAAAACAGGGGATGAAAATGTAAAAGAGTAGTTAGCTTACACTCGCCACGTCACACAATGTAATACATTAACATACATCATCCAAATAACATCAGAGTCCGACTATGGACGAAGATCCAAATGAAAGATACCATAAATAAAGCAACACAAGGTCCCGATCATCCTAGTAAGAGCCCTACTGATCCTCGGGGTAAGACACGTAGTATCGCCCATCCTCTTCAACGAACTCCCAATACAACTCTGAACCACCACCTGTGTAGTTCTCAGCGGTACCTGCATCTGGTGTTGTGTAGAATCTATGAGCCACAGAGGACTCAGCAATCCCGTTCCCGGGTAGCAATACTATCAAAGCCTTAGGTGTGGAAAAGGCTTAAACAAGGTTGCAGCAGCACTAGCACTAACTTACGGGTTTAGGGAGAGAAACAAGTGCCAACGATCATCAAAGTGATCACGAAGTGATCCTAACTAAGCACGTCAAACATAACCCCATCGTGTTCACTTCCCGAACCCCTTCGGAAAGAGACTGTCACGGTTACTCACGATGGTAGTGTATTATGATCATAGTGTCGAGTTATCTACAACTGGATATTAAAACATTCCCATCTGCCACATATCCGCGGGCACGGCTTTCGAAAGATCAAACCCTGCAGGGGTGTCCTAACTTAGCCCATCACAAGCTCACGATCTGCGGAGTCGCAACTCCCAGGTGGGAAGACCCGAGTATTCTCGGAATCCCGTGCTCAAGATATTCCGACATAAGTAAAACTAATCCAGCAAGACCTCCCGGTGTGCCGACACCCTGATAGTAGCCGCGTGTATCTCGTCTCAAGCCACGACCGGATGAGTCATCCTACAGGTGTATACCAGCCCTTGAGTTTCTTCGAGGTGCCCCAGCAGTCTGCTCAGTTTGGACCAACACTCATGAGGAGCACTGGCCCAGGGTTGTTAATTAAGAACTCGGGTTTGCAACGCCCTATGCAAGTTTTAATTATGAGGAAAATGTAAAACCAAAGTTGGTGGGAGGCCGACTTGTGGGCCTGCTAAGTTGACGGGGAGGGAGTGCTCCAGTGACCGTACGATGTCCATCCAACGGCCGTAGTGCTTCTTCAACCTCTTGTCTTGTTGCTCCAGCCGCCCAAAGCAGCGCCGGTCGTGCCGCATGCTCCTGCCTCCCGTGGCTGGCTGTGCTCCCATGGAGGCCTCACCGCCCCCTAGTATTCCCACCACTGGCCAGACCATCCCTCTACTCACCCACACCCCCTGTTATTCTGCGGCTACGGCAGCCTCACACCGCAGCGAACCAGTGAACCCTCGTACTCCTCTACGCGTGGGCATCCACTGCCCCGTCTTCCCCGGCTCCGCAGTTTTAATTATAAACTTTTTGTTAGTGCCATTAGTTTTCAAATTTGGATAGTTAAAATTTGAAATCTTTGAAATTTGTGTGAATCACAAGCTTGTGGTTAACTTTACTAAAAAATGAACATAGATGCAACTATAGAGAAAATTCGACCTAAATTCATTGTTTTCAAATGAACTCTGAAAAAGTTGGCATAGCATGTGCATGTACAAAACGGACAATGGTATCATACTCGTCTGTTACAAAGTTGGCATGGTATCATCATAATAGTTGCGGAAAAAAGTCTTCACTTTTTCTTCGCTTGTGTCATTTTCTTATTGCGCTGTAACCATGGATAATCTTCATCGTTTATCAGGATGCTTCGGTCAGCCTTGACTTTGGTGGGAGGAATTTCATGAAACTTTTCATAATATTCAGATATGTCTGTCTTGCCCTCCACTTCTAGGATGTCCCTTTTTCCTGAAAGAACTATGTGGCGCTTTGGCTCATCGTATGATGTATTCACTTCCTTATCTTTTCTTTTTCTCGGTGTGGTAGACATGTCCTTCACATATATAACCTGTGCCACATCATTGGCTAGGAGGAACGGTTCGTCAGTGTACCTAAGATTTTTCAGATCCACTGTTGTCATTCCGTACTGTGGGTCTACCTGTACCCTGCCTCCTGACAGATTGACCCATTTGCACTTAAACAAAGGGACCTTAAAATCATGCCCGTAGTCAAGTTCCCATATGTCCACTATGTAACCATTATATGTGTCCTTTCCCCTCTCGGTTGTTGCATCAAAGCGGACACCGATGTTTTGGATGGTGCTCTTTTGATCTTGGACAATCGTGTAAAATGTATTCCCATTTATCTAGTATCCTTTGTAAATCAATACAATCAAAGATGACCCCCTGGACAACAAGTACAGCTCATCACAAATAGTGTTGTCACCTCTGAGACGTGTTTCCAACCAACTGCTGAAAGTCCTGATGTGTTCACATGTAATCCAGTCGTCGCACTGCTCCGGGTGTTTGGAGCGTAGACTGTTCTTGTGATCATCGACATACGGGGTCACCAAGGTAGAGTTCTGTAGAACTGTGTAGTGTGCTTGAGACCAAGAATATCCGTCCCTGCATATTATTGAGTCCCTTCCAAGCATGCCTTTTCCAGTCAGTCTCCCCTCATACCGCGATTTAGGGAGACCTATCTTATTAAGGCCAGGAGTGAAGTCAACACAAAACCCGATGACATCCTCTGTTTGATGGCCCATGGAGATTCTTCCTTCTGGCCTAGCGCGGTTATGGAAATATTTCTTTAGGACTCCCATGAACCTCTCAAAGGGGAACATATTGTGTATAAATACGGGCCCCAGAATGACAATCTCGTTGACTAGATGAACTAGGACGTGCGTCATGATATTGAAGAAGGATGGTGGGAACACCAGCTCAAAACTGACAAGACATTGCGCCACATAACTCCTTAGCCTTGGTACGATTGCTGGATGGATCACCTTCTAAGAGATTGCACTGAGGAATGCACATAGCTTCACAATGGCTAATCGGACGTTTTCCGGTAGAAGCCCCCTCAATGCAACCGGAAGCAGTTGCGTCATAATCACGTGGCAGTCATGAGACTTTAGGTTCTGGAACTTTTTCTCTAGCATATTTATTATTCCCTTTATATTCGAAGAGAAGCCAGTCGGGACCTTCATAATGAGCAGGCATTCAAAGAAGATTTCTTTCTCTTCTTTCGTAAGAGCGTAGCTGGCAGGAGCTTCATACTGCTTCGGAGGCATGCCGTCTTTTTCGTGCAAACGTTCCAGGTCCTCCCGTGCCTTAGCTATATATTTTGTCTTTCCATACACGCCCAAGAAGCGTAGCAGGTTCACGCAAAGGTTCTTCGTCGAGTGCATCATGTCGATTGAAGAGCGGACCACTAGGTCTTTCCAGTAGGGTAGGTCCCAAAATATAGATTTCTTCTTCCACATGGGTGCGTGTCACCCAGCGTCATTCGGAACAGCTAGTGCGTCGGGTCCCTTTCCAAAGATTACATGTAAATCATTGACGATAGCAAGTACGTGATCACCGGTATGCATGGCGGACTTCTTCCGGTGATCTGCCTCGCCTTTGCAATGCTTGCCTTTATTTCGACATTGATGGTTGGTCGGAAGAAATCGACGATGGCCCAGGTACACATTCTTCCTGCATTTGTCCAGGTATATACTTTCAGTGTCGTCTAAACAGTGCGTGCATGCGTGGTATCCTTTGTTTGTTTGTCCTGAAAGGTTACAGAGAGCGGGCCAATCGTTGATGGTCACGAATAGCAACGCCTTTAGGTTAAATTCCTCTTGTCTGTGCTCATCCCACGCACGTACACCGTTTCCATTCCACAGCTGTAAAAGTTCTTCAACTAATGGCCTTAGGTACACATGAATGTCGTTGCCGGGTTGCTTAGGGCCTTGGATGAGAACTGGCACCATAATGAACTTCCGCTTCATGCACATGCAAGGAGGAAGGTTATACATACATAGAGTCATGGGCCAGGTGATGTGATTGCTGCTCTGCTCCCCGAAAGGATTAACGCCATCCGCGCTTAAAGCAAACCATACGTTCCTTGGGTCCTTTCCAAACTCCTCCCAGTACTTTCTCTCGATTTTTCTCCACTGCGACCCGTAAGCGGGTGCTCTCAACTTCCCGTCTTTCTTACGGTCCTCACTATGCCATGGCATCAACTTGGCATGCTCTCCGTTTCTGAACAGACGTTTCAACCGTGGTATTATAGGAGCATACCACATCACCTTCGCAGGAACCCTCTTCCTGGCGGGCTCGACGTCAACATCACCAGGGTCATCTCGTCTCATCTTATACTGCAATGCACAACATACCGGGCATGCGTTCAGATCCTTGTATGCACCACGATAGAGGATGCAGTCATTAGGGCATGCATGTATCTTCTGCACCTCCAATCCTAGAGGGCATACGACCTTCTTTGTTGCATATGTACTGTCGGGCAATTCGTTATCCTTCGGAAGCTTCTTCTTCAATATTTTCAGTAGCTTCTCAAATCCTTTAACAGCCACAACATTCTCTGCCTTCCACTGCAGCAATTCCAGTACGGTACCGAGCTTTGTATTGCCACCTTCGCAATTGGGGTACAACCCTTTTTTGTGATCCTCTAACATGCGATCGAACGTCAGCTTCTCCTTTTGACTTCTGCATTGCGTCCTTACATCGACAATTACCCGGCGGAGATCATCATCATTGGGCACATCGCCTGGTTACTCTTGATCTTCAGCAGCTTCACCCGTTGCAGTATCATTGGGCACATCGTCTGGTTCCTCTTGATCTTCACCAGCTCCCCCCATTGCAGCATCACCGTATTCAGGGGGCACATAGTTGTCATCGTACTCTTCTTTTTCGCCGTCTTCCATCATAACCCCTATTTCTCCGTGCCTCGTCCAAATATTATAGTGTGGCATGAAACCCTTGTAAAGCAGGTGGGAGTGAAGGATTTTCCGGTTAGAGTAAGACATCGTATTCCCACATTTAGTGCATGGGCAACACATAAAACCATTCTGCTTGTTTGCCTCGGCCGCATTCAGAAACTCATGCACGCCCTTAATGTACTCGTAGGTGTGTCTGTCACCGTACATCCATTGCCGGTTCATCTGTGTGCATTATATATAATTAAGTGTGTCAAAAACCATTACAGAACATCAAAAATAGATAATTAAGTGACCAAATTAATAGAAGTTCATCATCACATTAAAACCTAAGTACATACATAGTTCTCATCTAACAACATATAGCTCTCCAGAGCATCTAATTAATTTTCACCATACATTAAAACTATGTAAAACATTTCAATGCGAAAACAAATGCGATCATAATCGCAACCAAGGTAACAATTGATCCAACGACATAATGATACCAAGCCTCGGTATGAATGGCATATTTTCTAATCTTCAACTGCATTGCATCCATCTTGATCTTGTGATCATCGACGACATTCGCAACATGCAACTCCAATATCATCTTCTCGTCCTCAATTTTTTTTTCTTCAAGAAATTGTTTTCTTCTTCAACTAAATTTAAGCTCTCGACAATAGGGTCCATCTTGATCTTGTGATCATCGACGAGTTCCGCAACATGCAACTCCAATTCCATCTTATCCTCCTCCATTTTTTCATTTTTTCCATTTTTTCTTCAAGGAAATGTTTTCCTCTTCAACTAAATTTAACCTCTCCACAAGAGGGTCGGTTAGAATTTCCGGTTCAACTACCTCCTAGACATATAAAAACATCTATGCATGTCAGGTTGGTCGGCATAATTGTCATAAACACTAAAACAAATAGTTATAAACTAAAGATAATATACCACATCCAAATCGTAGACAGGACGAGGGCCCACGTGGGCGGATATCAAAACCATCGCACTATATAATAACAAGCAATAATAAACGTAAGAAAATTAGACAAATATCTATCTAAAGCAATAATAACAAGCAATAATAAAAGTAAGAAAAGCATGGACATAACAAGAGGCTCACCACGATGGTGCCGGTGACGAGATCGGCGGGGGTGATCGACAGTGGCGAAGACGGGGACGGGACGTGACGAACCGCTAAACCTAGACAAATCTCAGAGAAAATGGAGCTTCGAGTTCGAGCTTCGAGAGGAGAAAAGCTAAACTAGTGTGGATCGGGCATTCCATCGCACACGTTGTGTGCATAGGAGGTGAGCTAGAGCACCACCAAGCCCTCTCCCCCTCTCGGCCAGAAAAAACAGAGCAGTGTGCTCTGCTCTTACGCGAGGGGGGTATATATAGGCACCTCATTGGTCCCGGTTGGTGATATGAACCAGGATAAAAGGGGAGCCTTTGGTCCCGGTTCAAGTCTCCAACCGGGACCAATGGTGGTGGGCCAGGAGCAAGACCCATTGGTCCCGGTTCGTCGTACCAACCGGGACCAAAAGGTCCAACGAACCAGGACGAATGGCCCACGTGGCCCGGCCCCCTGGGCTCACGAACCGGGTCCAATGCCCCCATTGGTCCCGGTTCTGGACTCAACCGGGACTAATGTGCTGGACCATTGCCCCGTTTTCTACAAGTGTGATGTAGTAAACCACAAAGAGCGCATTTGGTTGACTTTGCTTTACTAAGTTGTCGTGCTTCATTGCTGCCTACCTAGCAAAAGATCAAGAAAAAATTAGGCAGTAGAACATGTTCATCTAGTTTTGCTTGTAACTACGAAAGGCTACAAGTAAGCACGACCCAGATCCGCTGACTTAACGAGAGATGGCTTAGTGTCACTGACATGTGGCCCCGTTGATTTGTGGCACAACACGTCAGTGACCATAAGTCACGCGACATTCAAGTCAGCCAATCCTGGCCCTTCTCAATAGGTTCTAGCATAAGGAACATGATTTTTTATACCATTTATAGTATTTTGAATTTTTTCAATAAATATTGGAGTCAACCAAAAGAAGATGTGTTTGCCAAAGAGTAACAACTTTATATGACTTTGAAATATTATGTGAAGGCAATATAACAGATTAATCCAATGTGCTATGGATGCACTATTTCACCGAAGTTCAATTCTTCCAGCGGTCATGAATTACACGGATATACAAACAAAAAAACCTTTTTCACAATGTCTACACTACAGTTCAAAATTAAAGATCCCAACTATTGATTTTTTATTTAACTTTCTTTATCGAGGGAGTGGTTGTGAAATAAAAATTTATCTACAATCTACTAATAATGCCATAAATTCATTTTTATTATGAATCTGACAGGCTTGTTACTAGTTACTTGTTATATATAAAATTCATCTACTAATGTGAATCTAAATACTAACATTCATTTTTATTATGAATCTAACATGCTTGTTACTAGTTACTTGTTATAAAATTCACCTACTAATGTGAATATGTAGTAATGTGAATCTAAACACTAACATTTATTTTTATTATGAATCTAATAGGCTTGTTACTAGTTCCTTGTTATAAAATTCATCTACAAATGTGAATCTGAACACTAACATTCATTTATTATGAATCTAACAGGATTGTTACTAGTTACTTGGTATCAAATTCATCTACTAATGTGAATCTAAACACTAATATTTTTTATTATCAATCTAAAATGCTTGTTACTAGTACCTTCTTAGAAAATTCAACTACCAATGTGAGTATGTAGTAATGTGAATCTAAACACTAACATACAATTACAATCTATACATATGTTAATGTATAAATACGTGAGTCAAATCTAAAGTTCATATACAGACATAATTTATAACCACTAACATTCATCTACATACGTGAATCTATTACTTATATTCAACTACAATTTATACATATGTGAAACCAGTACTAATATCCAACTGCAATTTATGCACATTACTTACCTATACGCTGCTTGAGTACAAGGCAGAGGATGGATCGATACTGTCCTCGGCGATGGAGAAGTTGGCTGGCGGCGACACTGTTAGGCCCCCGCTGCTGGCGGATGAAGCCATGACGACTAAGGGGCGGAGGAGGACGAGGCTCGGCAACTAGGGGGCCACGACGATGAGGGGGCGCGATAGAGGAGGGCCTTGGCAAAGAAGGGGACGCACCAGAAGAGGGTCCCGGTGGAATCGGAATGGAGCAAGGAAGTGGGCGGGCCATGGCGGCGAGAGAGGCGTGGTGGAGAAGGGGCTCGACGGAGGAGAGACCAGCGACGAGGGTGGTTGCGGCATAGGAGGACGGTCGCGACGACGAGGATGGCGCGGTGGCGCACGGAGGAGGGGCGTGGCGACGGCGAGGAACGGGCTTGGGGGTGAGGGTGGCAGAGATCAAAAAGAGTTAATTAAGATTTTTAACTGCCTTCTCGTGAGAGGGAGGGGTTGTTTTGGGGCGAAAGTGAAGTTGCCATGGACGGGTTTAGCAGTGGCAAGCAAAAATAGATACCCACCACTACTATGTTCTGCGAACAGTGGACATTGGACAAGGCCAACTAGTGGTGGTTCTTCGATGATGCCCGCCACTGCTCTGGCACGTACGTGTGCTGACCGCCTACTTGCACCCGCCACCGGTGAGTTAGGCAGAACAAACATATGGAAGATTTTACTTGTGGCGGGCGAGATGAAGTGCCCGCTGCTGATGTTCAATTACTTGTGGCGAACCCAATCTATTACCGGCCACTGCAAATGTTTCAAAATAGCTGTGGCGAGTGCCCTGCCGCTCCTGCCACTCATTTGAGTTCACCTATAAGGCTTTTCCCAGTAGTGTCTAGTACACCTCGGCCGACTCCAGGGCCATTGTGGCCCTCCCGCAAGGAATGAAGTGGGCCACGGGCAGGCGAACATCGCGACCAATATCCAGTATTACTATGGCACGGCCGGCCTCTGTTGCAAGTACAACGCAGACTACCGCTCCCCATGCGTGGCGAAGAATCGGGCTACTGACAGGTCGTGGACACAGCTGCAGCATATTGTCGATAGCAGGCAAGCGCCAATGGATCCGCCCTTGGTCCATGGTGCTCCAACGGACTTGCTGTACAGCGCACAATAGCCACTCGCAAACGTGCCTATGTTGCTCTCCAGCACTCGGCCCATCTTGTTGTGCGATGCGTTGCAGCCTCTCGATGCCGATGCACCCTATGGCAAAGGTCTACTCAACCCTGGCGATGACGTTCAACATGACTCGTTTTCCTCCCAATGGAGCACACAATTCAAACTAAGGAATATATGTTCTCGTTCTGTAGATAGAGCATAGACATTGTGCGGACTATGCAAATCACATCGTAAACGATTAAACTAAGGAACACATCAATGATGATTTCAACAATCACGGATAATTATGTACTCGCAAATGTTTGCCCACAACACACACAACTTACTAGCACTAGTAGAAAACAGGGCTTTGGTCCAGGCCTGTCCAGCCCATTAGCCCCGGTTCAAACAAGAACCGGGACCAATGGGGCCATTGGACCCGGTTCGTGAGCCCAGGGGTCCGGCCGACCCACGCGGGCCATTGGTCCCGGTTCGTCTGGACCTTTTGGTCCTGGTTGGTGGGACGAACCGGGACCAATGGGTCTTGCTCCTGGCCCACCACCATTGGTCCCGGTTGGTGACATGAACCGGGACCAAAGGCTCCCCTTTAGCCCCGGTTCATGTCGTCAACCGGGACCAATGAGGTGCCTATATATACCCCCTCGCGCAAGAGCAGAGCACGCTGCTCTGTTTTTTCTGGCCGAGGGGGAGAGGGCTTGGTGGTGCTCTAGCTCACCTCCTAGGCACACAACATGTTCGATGGAATGCCCGAGCCACACTAGTTAAGCTTTTGTCATCTCGAAGCTCTATTTCCTCCGAGATTTGTCTAGGTTTAGCGGTCCGTCACGTCCCGTCCCCGTCTTCGCCGCCGTCGATCGCCCCCGCCGATCTCGTCACCGGCACCACCGTGGTGAGCCTCTTGTTATGTCCATGCTTTTCTTACTTTTATTATTGCTTGTTATTATTGCTTTAAATAGATATTTGTCTAATTTTCTTACGTTTATTATTGCTTGTTATTATATAGTGCGATGGTTTTGATATCCGCCCACGTGGGCCCTCGTCCTGTCTATGATTCGTATGTGGTATATTATCTTTAATTTATAACTATTTGTTTTAGTGTTTATGACAATTATGCCGACCAACCTGACATGCATAGATGTTTTATTATGTCTAGGAGGTAGTTGAACCGGAAATTCCAACCGACCCGCTTGTGGAGGGTTAAATTTAGTTGAAGAGGAAAACATTTTCTTAAAGAAAAAATTGGAAAAAATGGAGGAGGAGAAGATGGAATTAGAGTTGCATGTTGCGGAAGTCGTCGATGATCACAAGATCAAGATGGACCCTATTGTCGAGAGGTTAAATTTAGTTGAAGAAGAAAACAAATTCTGGAAGGAAAAAATAAAAAAAATTGAGGACGAGAAGATGATATTGGAGTTGCATGTTGCGGATGTCGTCGATGATCACAAGATCAAGATGGATGCAATGCGGTTGAAGATTAAAAAGATTAGAAAATATGCCATTCATACCGAGGCTTGGTATCATTAAACCGGAGCATGACCTCGTTGGAATTGAACTGTTGCCTATTCCATTTGAGGAGTTCTATTAGTTTTTCAATCAATTGGCCCTCGATAAAGCAACGGTCACCTGCTGCTGTCTGTAAGTACTACTACTTCTGTCATTAAGTCTCTCTATATAGCTCAACTCTTTCATTGCATGTATTTATAATTATCCTCACTATATTATGCAGATTGAAGATCGTCAAATTGAAGAAAAGACAAGTCGGTGATATAGGTTTCATTAACACATATCTCATAGATGCAACCGAGGTTGAATTTCGTGCCTCAGATACCGAGGCCAACTTGCTACGATCGTTGGTGGTAAATGAAAACAAAGATATAATACTCTTTCCTTACAACTTCAAGTGAGTGTTACTGTCTTGTCCATAATCGGTTTCCCTTATAGATTAGTCAAGGTTATAGTAATGTAATTGATGAGTTCATGCATGTGTGCGCAGGTTCCACTATATTCTCCTAGAGATTAAGCTTGAGCAGGGAGTAGTAACTGTCTTGGACTCTAAACCAAAATATCCTAAGGAGTATGCGGACATGACTCAAATGCTTGAGAAGTAAGTTAAATCGATCATTATCCACCATGCATAACAGCAACTTTGTTCATTTCTGATATCAAGTAATTGTTTTCTTTGTCTGGCAGGGTTTGGAGAAAATTCACCAAAAAAGCTCCGGAACTGCCGAAGAAGCTGGAATTTAGACACCCGAAAGTAAGTACTATATAGTAGCATGTTCCACGCATCTCCTATATATTGATTCAAGCGCTAGTTTCATCAATACCATTTGCCATTCTTGCTTATCAGTTTGATTGACCTCTATTTCTTGTAAAGTGATTGACCTCTATTTCACCCGATGTATGTATTGACCCCCTTCTTCAAATTAGATCTTTCGGATGCGGAATGAACTCCTAGCACCAGATCGTCTGCGAGCAATTCAAGAGGAATTGGCGGCATTCTTCCTTGAACACGTGATCGCGCCAGACGGAGAATACTATGTGGACCATGCGTACATCGTATAGGAGATTATATTTGTAATAGATAATTATTGTATATATGTACCCGGTAGTGTCGGATAGTTATACGAGAACTTGTTGTTCGACCAATCTCTCGGAGAAGGAGAGGTGGTCGATATTACTTCTCTCTGTATGCATATATATGTTGATTACGATCTTCTGTTTCCTTCGTTTGCTTACTAGCTAGCTAGCTAGCATGTCTAGTCCTCTCTATACGTATGTGTAGTACGTAGCGTCGACCAAGCACGGACATAAGAGAGGACACTTCAATCTATTAATTAGCTAGCTAACACAATATATGAAACACCTAAATTAACCCCCCAAAACCTCCAACCCCCCTCCCCTTTCAAAAAAAACAAAAACCACAGCCACATAAATGTTGACGCGTGGATGCCTTTTGCTCCCGGTTGGTGCCACCAACCGGGACCAAAGGCCCTCCTGCCTGGGCTCCGCGCACAGGCCACGTGGAGACCCATCAGTCCCGGTTCTAGACTGAACCGGGACTAAAGGGCTAGGGCATTAGTACCGACCCTTTAGTCCCGGTTCAAGAACCGGGTCTAAAAGCCCTAACAAACCGGGGCAGATGTCCCTTTATCTACTAGTGTAGCAGGAATCATATATTTTATTATCGGTCTTCCCACATAATTCTTATTACTGACATGTTTGCCTATTATCACACACATCTTATTGTGGCAAATCATTTTTTGGTAATTTGGCTCATCGCAAACAGTTCATATGAATCAACTGTATGCCACGTTGCACACACAACTCTTATCTGAATTGTAGTTTATGTACCAGGCATCGCACACAATTCATTTTCTTATAGACAATTTTGTTAGCATAGCGTTTGTGATTCATGGATTGCACACAGTTTGGTCGAATTGTCTCTGACATATGTGTTGTCTTAGGACCTTCCTTCAGTAGTGTTGGACGATATGGCGAGCAAAAGCACCTAGGACCCCAGTGTGGCGAGGCTGGATCCTTCGAGCCAGACAAGGCAAAGTGAAGTTCCCAGCCCAGGATGTGGCAAGGGGCCTCACGGGGTGAAGTGAGGACCTCGAGCACGGATGTGTTGTGGCCGGAGCCTTCGAGTCGGACGAGGCGAAGTAAATCCCCCGAGTCCAGATGTGGCAAAGGTCCTGACAAGGCAAAGTGAAGCCCTCGAGCTTGGATACAGTAACACCGGCGAGAGGCATCGAGCTAATTGAGGCAAAGTGAAACCATTAAGCCTGGATGCGATGAGGAGCCTAATAGGGTAATGTGAAGCCCTCGATCCCAGATGTAGAAAGGTCAGAGCCTTCGAGAAAGACATGACGAACTGAAACCCTCATGTCCGGCTGTGTCATGTGGCCTGATTGGGCGAAGTGACTCTCGAGCCCAAATACGAAGAGGTCGTAGCCTTCAGGCCAGACGAGGTGAACTATAGCCCCCTAGCCTGGATGCGGCGAAGAGCCTTACGAGGCGAAGTGAAGCCCTCGAGCCCACATGCGGCGAGGCTGGAGTCCTGAAGCCCGAAGATGTAGCGAGCAAAAGCCCATCAGACCCGAAGCGGCGAGGTTGGAGCCTTCGAACCAGAGGAGGAGATAAGTCAAGCCCCCAAGCTAGATGTGGGAAGGGGTCAGATGGAATGTCAAGGGGGGGGGGGGTCTGATAACACGCAAAAGATTTTGATATGAGAACACAACAAGATTCTCAATGATGACATTCAACAATTCGCCTTCAAATAGGCTTAAAGGATGAAACGTCTTTTCAACTGCCTGGGTCAGCCCCAAATTCCCATGCCCATGACACATTGAAAATCCGAGTGTAGCGCTCTCCAAGGAAATCTAGTGAAATGAAACTTGTCGCAGATCCTCTCTATTAGCAGAGCAAGGAGCGCAAGTGATCCCCAAGTCACGAGTCGAATCTTCTCAGGAGTAGCAAATATTCGTCTGCGCAAACTTAGTTCGAGAGAGAGTTCACTGATTGTCGTTCCATATAAAGGATATTGACTGGGTACACTTGAGCAATTCGAGCCGACATCTTGGACCACCACTGGGAATTTGATGATATGCCCACAATATGGCCACGATCCATCGTCTCTCGAAGAGATTGACAACGGGTATCACCAAGTTTTTCCAAATTGGTCTCCTCTTTGCCTCATAAAGCATGATTACTTGATTTAGTCGAGGTCTCTCTGCCAACCAACAAATGGGTCATCGTGTCCGTTGACTAGTCGGAATCTTCTTTGTTGATGAACAGTCGGTTTCTTCAGCGAGACCTCGACCGACTCGACTACTGATGGGGTTATACCTACTGAGTAGTCTAAGTACATATATGACCCACCCAAGGGCCCAGGCCCATCAAATATATGGTAAAAGAAGTAATGGACCAAGGGCCATCACACCGAGCCCATTGCCGTTACAGCCCAAGGCATCAAAGAACAGGGGGGCTCCTAAAAAAATCTAAGAACTGTGGGGATTACTTTCAAAAATAAATATATCAAAGAACAGGGGGTCGCCATCTTCGTTGTTACAGTTGGAGGTTATCATTGCTGATCTCACAATTCTTTTTTTTGCGGGGTTACTGAGATCACAATTCCTCTGGAGGCGACTCGGGCGGACCCCCGACCGCGCCGCCAAAGCCCACCCCTAACCTCGACTCCTCCCTCGCCACCGCCGACAAACGTCACGGAGCAAAGCCCGCTGGCAGCTGGCGGCAGCGGGACCTTCCCTTTTTTCATGTGGGGGCTCCCAGGCGGCTGGTAGATCTCGTGGTGGTGCGCGGTGGCTGTCCGGCTTGGCGAGCTCTAGAGTTCCAGTGGCTCGGAGTTTCCGGGTGTTGACTGCTGTGCAGCTCGTGCGGTGGAGCCGGGCACGACCTGTGCAGGTGCAGGCAGGCGTGCATCTGCCCGGATCTGGCTAGTGCCGCCGCCATTGCGTGGATCCAGATCTGGGCAGGCGCCCGCGTTCTCCGGCCTCCCTCCTGCCACACCGCGCTTCTGCACCGCTGGTGCTTGCTACCGGCTGCGTGTCGGTCCTGCTTATGTGAGGGTGGAGGTGGAGGGGGTCCCAGACTTCATGGCGACGGCTCTTCCCGCCCTCTTCTCATGGGTGCAATGGGGGTGCTCCTCTCCCCTCCCCAGGCCTGCTGCGGCGGCCGAAGGTGACCCGGTCTTCGGATTTTGAGGTGAGGCGTTGTGTTTGTCTCCGGGTGAAAACCTTGCAGAGACCTCGGTTGATGCCAGTGATGCGCAGTGCCTTTTGGTGTCGTTCTCCTCCCTGTAGGCGCGTTGCTGAGGAGTCCAAAAATCACTCAAATCCCTCAAGTCTGGGTCTCCGGGCGAAATTCCATGATCTGGTTTTGCTGGATCGGGCGATGACGGCGTCGAGTACGTCGCTACCTCCATGGAGGCGTCGTCTTGGAAACCTTGACTGTGGGTGGTTACCGACGGCTTATGTGGTTGGTTGGCGGTGGTGGGTGGTTGTTGGGGGTGGTGGTGCCACCGGCTTGGGGTCGGCGGTGGTTTAGTTCTCTCCTTTGGCGGTGTTTGTGCTCGAGTGCTCCTTGGTATGTCTCTGCTAGGCGATGCCCTGCCGCTACGCCGGTGGCACACAAATGTCGTGGCGCAGTCTCGGCCTTGCATGACCATTCGAATGTACCCCCGACACAGGTGGTGTCGCGTCGTTGTGCAGTCTTGGTTGCGCAGGTGCCTTTCGATTGCATCGAAAGCCTAGTGCCATGGATTGTCCGCTAGGCGATGCTCTTCGACTACGCTGGTGGCACACAGGCGTCGTGACGTCCGTCTCGGCCTCGTGTGACCCTTCGAATGTGCCCCACGACACAGGTGCTGTCGCGGCGTTGTGCAGTCTCGGATGCGCTAATCCTTTCGACTGCGTCGATGGTGCAGTGTCGTGGTTGGGTCTTGGCTGGCAGATGCGGTTCGATTACACAGGCGGTGCTCTTAGTTTGTTTTGTGTTGTGTTTTCCTCTTTGTTCCCACTTGTGTGTTGTCAGTGTGTTGGTTTGCTTTAACTCTTCTCCCTTGTGCCCCATGTATCTCTGGTTCACTTGAACCCTATCTTGCAACAAGGCTGCAAAGTCTTATAGGCCAAATGAATACAATTCAAGTGGGAGGCTTCGCCTCCCCGGGTGAGCTTAAAAAATAAAATACATTCGTTAAGTAGGTTATTGAGGATTTTCTTTAGGAAAAGAAAGAAAGTTGTACGTAGGAATTTCAAACATCTCAATTTTGTATGTGATGTCCGGTGATGTGGTAGACGTTGCAATTAATCATACCCTAAATGTGGTGTTATGTACGTTGTTCACATAGTTAAAAAAAACAAAACAAAACAAAAATCTCAGGGCTGGGCTTTGGACGGGCCATCGTTACAGGGCAGGCTAAGCCTGCAGCTGCGTACAACCACAGCTGCGGACGTTACATTTGCTCAAAAAAAAAATAAAAAAAAAATGCTGCCGTTACAGGTCAGTTGCGTACTCCACTTCCCATTGTCTAAAGAGTAACTAGTAAAAGCGGCGTTACCCCCACTCTCATCTGCGGACGGCCGGAGAAAGAAGGATCGGACACTCCGTCAAATCTTCTAGTTATTCCTTTTCGTCTCATCTTATTTTTTCCTTGGTAGTAAACCCTAGCCAGATTTTCCCCTCCTAATCAAACCCTAAAATTCATCCCCTTGTGCAGCAGTGCAGAGACAGAGAGGGATCGGGTGCCGTAGATGGATCCCGCTGCATAGGTTCCCCAAGGCCAAGAGTAAGATTCCGCTGATGTTCCATGCACTACTTATTTTGTACTCCCTCCGTTTGGAAATACTTGTCCGAGGAATGGATGTATCTAGATGTATTTTAGTTTTAGATGCATCCATTTGTATCCATTTTCGCGACAAGTATTTTCGGACGAAGGGAGTATGTACTATCGCTATTGTGGATGGATGTGCATATGTGTGTTGGATTCTAGCAGCTGCCCCTATATGTGTGTCCATTGATTTCATTCATTTTCATTTCCCAGCTTGATGCGTGTGGACGGCAGTAGTCTGCGCTGTTTTGTGCCGCTGGCCTACCCAGTGTCCAAGGTTCTTGGCGACGACAATCTCCTCATCGAGATCCTCGTTCGCCTCCCTCCAAAGCCGTCCTTGATCCCCCGTGCGTCAGCCGTATGCAAGCGCTGGGGCAGCATCCTGTGCCACCCCCATTTCCGCAAATCCTTCCTCAAGCACCACGGGAAGCCTCCTCTACTCGGCTTCTTCAGAGGGTATGCTAAAAGCTTCATTCCTGCCATGGACTCGCCTGAACGCATCCCTGCTGCCCGTTTCTCCCTACCCAAGAGGAGCACACCCTACCACACCGATGAAGCATACATGGGCAGCCGCCACGGTCTCTCTGTCCTAATCGACAGGAATAAGCATGAGACTGTCCTGTGGGATCCCCTCACCGGCAAAGAGCACATCGTGTATTTTCCACCGGGATTCCAATCTATAAGGATCAACTCAGACTGGCATGGCGCTGTACTGTCCGTCGATGCCGAAGATGGGCATGTCCATGGAAATTGCTTCTCAAGCCCGTTTAAATTGGTTTTGGTCTGCGATGGACTCAGTACAGATGCATTTCGTACACAGGCATTATGTTCTCTCTATGACTCTGCGTCTTGCGTTTGGGGAAATATTTTCTCGGTGACTCTAGCAAATAGGATTTCAGCGACAAGCCGCAGCATCCTTGTCAGGATAGGAAATCTAACTCTGATGGCATTGACGAATGGGTGTTACTGCGGAAAACCATTCCACTGGAGGAGATGCTTCCAAGGAGAATAAGTTACGCATTTTTTGTTGGGTATGATGAGGACACAAATTTGATTGTTCTCTCAACGATCACTGGCAACTTTACGCTCCAAATTGACTCGATGCAAATCAAACATATTGTTAAAAGAAACCAGATATGTCATGACACCTTTCATCCCTACAGGAATTTCTATACTCCAGGTAATGCACCCTATCTACATTGGACAAGCAAAATAGTGCAATTTGTTTTCGCTCATAATCATTCCAGTTACTTTTGGTATGTTCCGGCGGTAAAATTGTTCCTGTTATCAGGATTGAACTAGATATATATACATATAAGAATACAGTGTCTTGTTTATTTCTCTGTTGATCTGCTCATGTTATGGTTATCTAATTTCCATTAAAACTAGAACATGAATACAAATATTGCTTTGATGCTAAAGGCTAAATGCAATTATGTGCTTGTAATGTTCTTTTCATCAGAGGGTTTCTAGAAATTGGAAAATGGCAATAGCTGCTGTAGTGAAACCTTCTGAAATAATTAATGAATTGGAACATCTGGAGGCGGTTTAAGGCTTGTCATGTTTTCTTATTCACTATTTTTCTTTGCAAGAATTAATTTTATGTTGATTGATCTTGATACTAATCATCAATTCATCATACCATCTGCTCTAGTTTTTATCGAAGAGTAATTTCACATAGTGCTATGTAATGCTTGTTTTGGAACTCTGGTATCCTATTCCGTGCATATTTTATTTTTGGTTTATGGTCATAACTGGTACAAAACTCACTGGACAATTATTCCGGGTCAATGCATTTTTCGCTGAACATGTAATACAATAATTATTTTTTGGACCTGGCGATATATGTTGCTTGATTTACTATCCTTGACTAAACTTTTATTTGAATTTTCCTTTGGTTTGGGCTTCTTTTGCTTCTAGGCAGGGGAGTTGGGAGGAAAGGGGCGGATGTGAAACTTTGAACACACTAGATATGCTAATGTGCTATCTTGGTCATACAACTTAGGTAATTTTCTCTTTTCATGTACCTTTATTTTTCGTTCTTAGTTACCCAGTTAACAAGATGGTGCATAGTCTATGCTACATTTTCCTTTGTACTAGACATACTAGCTTGGCACACTAGACATTTTTCCTTCGTACTCTGAGCCTCACATATAGCATGGCGCACAAAAGTAAATCTGGAAGTTCAGATTTTTTTTTTACCTCACATGATTGGCGGCGAGTCACTGATCTCTTAGTTTCTACTGCGATCGTTCGTAGTTATGTAGCAAGAATCTATTAAACATGTCAGCATACAGCTGCCAGTACAAACTAAATGCTCTGTAATTGTTGTTCTCCATTTGTTGTATCAGTTTGTCGAATAATGATTGGATGACTGAGCTATGGATATTTTTTTCCGTATAATTTGCACTATGGCAAAGTTAATGTTTATCTTTTGGGATCATCCAAATTTTGTTTTTCTGAGTGGGCATGAGAAATTAGTTTGACTGAGATGACATTGATGTTCTGCAGGTATCCAGAGTTAAATTCCGGTTGCTGAGATGCGGACATGGCTATCTGTTGTAAGGAAGTTGTTCCATTTTGTATGGTGTTGTGGATGCTCAAAGTGTCCCACTATGTAGTCTGCAGATTCTTCCATTTTGTATGCTGCGAAATGTGTTGTTGTTGTCGCTTGTTCTACATTTAAGTATTGTCGACTGTGAAGTGGAATTTGTTGGATTTAATCGTGTGGCCTCTTTTATACTATTATCTAATGTCAACATGCGTGCCTTCTTACTGGTTAGTGTATCGTGGAGTTGCTCCGGTTGATAATTGGTTCTGTGATGTGAGATACTTACTGGAAAGATGAACAAAGAATAGCAGGCTCTAGCACTTCATGCGGTTTCTTGGTATCCATAGTTGATTTGTGTAAGTCTTGCTAGTGATTTAACTATGATATCCACTTGCGGAAGAGGAAGACAATGCTTGCATAGTCACAGAAGCAGACAGAGCACAAAACCAATTGCCGACACAAAACCTTTGGCACCTCTGACGTTTTAGCAACTTGAAAAGCAGCTGTTGCATATCTGATATCTCTGTATTTGCTCGAGAGGCAGGCAAGAAGGCTCTGCTGGCAAAAATCACAACCAAGAGCACAACATCAGGAGGAAACACGAAATGGAGCAGCCACAACTCCGCTTAACTATTTGTGCTTTATGAAACCTGTTAGGTGTCTATGTCAATTTATCATTGTGTCAATGACACATTTAATGTTTTTTCTGTTGTGAGTTCATTTTGATGTGTCCCAAGATTAAGCACTTGAGTTCATGTTGATGTCTATTTTTGCATTCTCAGGCTGTTGACGATGCATTAGTCATTATCAGTACTTTTAATGAGTTGGATTCGGGGACTACAAAACCAATATACACAAAGGAAATGTTTGCCTATTTGGTTAAGGTTTACTTTGGTCCTTCTTAAGTGCGATGGAGGCGACAAGGGAAAAAATCGCTCTATTTAAAATGAACTCAAGTGCTTAACTTGTCTGAATGTGTGTACGTATTTACATATACTCCGAAAAGAATATTCAACATGAGAAAACTGTTTCATTCTTGAAAGGTGGTCCAGCGTGGATCCAAAATTTTCTCTCAATTGGAATTATACTGAAATCTGTCTCTTGCTTCGGATTTGCCACTTGCAGTAGCAGCTATAGTACACGTCCTTTGTTGTTGGCTGATTTGGACTAGCGACGCGAGAACGAGAGATGTGGAAGAAGATGAACTCTGAATATTTTTTGATATCCACTATAGCTCCAGTAGCAGTTGCAGCTATAGTACATGTCCATTTATTCAGTCGCTTGGACAATTATAAGTCGTCGCTACTAACATATATAAATCTCTTTTTGTTCTCGGATGTTACATTTCCAACGCATGCTCGTTAACCTGTTATTTGACTACTATTTAACCTAATAAAGAGTTGTATGATTACCATGAATTTTACGAAAATACAAAGGTGGACATGGGTGCGCACGCACCCATGTGAATAGTAAATTCATAAAAAATACTAGAAAAAAATAAAAAATTCTAAAATTTCGCGATATGAAACTTAGTCGATCATTCTACTCACGTGTGAAGTTTCATGATGTATTGACACCCATGGCATTCTCAGTGAAGAAAATACAAATGTGATCATACTATTCATTAAACAGTGTTTTTTTAATATAGCTTCGATTAGCTTTGATTTTGTCATTTTTGTCCAGATTACCACGGATGTGATTTCTTCATGAAACTTCATATGCGAGTATACCAATTGACTATGTATATTACAAAAATAAATTCAGATTTTTTTGATTTTTTCTAGCATTTTTTTGCATTTACTATTCATAAAGGGTGCGCGAGCACCCATGTTCACCAAATCCGCGTCCTGAATTTTAGAACTATTTAACTTAACATTTGCCCACACATTTTATTTTTTCTAAGTGATAGGAAGCCTGCGAACGTGTGAGTTTGTCATTGAGCTAGCTCAGTTGGAATAAAGTGGGAGAAAGTCCAGCTGCCGGTAAGCTGTAGCAGTAGGGGCTATGGAGGAGGAAATCTGCCGGG
>LR738712.1:900776219-900832602 GCA_902687465.1 Secale cereale
GGGGGTGACATGGAGAGGGCACCAGCGGAGATTTCACATCAGGCACGCCATGAGAGCGTGGTTTGTCATAGGCCATAGCCCATCTTCTCACCAAGTCTGCCCAGTCAAATTCAGATGTGTTCCTCGGGCTATGCCTGCTAAAATCGGTCGCCTTATCCCTCTCCTATGAGCGGTAAGTGGTTAGGGTCCGCTGATTTTTAGTTTTCAGTTCTACGAGTGGTGACCGGTGAATGCAATTGATCACTAATTCTTTTGCAGGGTCTCTACTAATGCTCAGTCATGATTCCCGCAGCATTTTGTTGGCTGCGTTTTGTTGATGTAGCGTGATGGAATAAATATTTGGATCCTGACAAGCATATTATTTTTAGATAATGTTCCTGTATTCATCCAGTTGAGTGATGTCATCTAGTATTGGTACTAGATCATTCAGTTTCAAGCCTTTTTTGCAAGGTTATTGTGATATCTGTAGAGTGGCGGTCCGTGATTTCTGGATTTAGTTTTGTAGATTATTTGTGCTGAGTACTTCTGTAATTTACGTGAGTGTGTAAATTACTTGTGTAGAGTGGCGGTCAGTATGTAAATCCCCTCGCGCGGGGGTATTTTTTATTTTTAATGTACATTTTACGAGAACTGGTATCATCTTTGTTAGTCTTATAAACATATAATCTATGTGTTTAGAGTTTTTGATCTTCAGTTTCAGTCATGTTTCATTTATCGCATACCTCTTAGCAGTCCAATTAGGATTCTGGTCCATGCGGATGTGTGCATATACTCTAAAATCAGCAGTTGCGGCAAGTGCTTTCGTAAGTTACTATTGTCATTCTAAGTGGACTTTTGTTTGAATTGGTCATTCTAAGTGTTATCAGAATTTTACTCGTTCCAAGTAAAATTAACGCTGCATCGGGTTTTGGATCTACAAAATCAGCAGTCCATGAAGTCACAAAGTTCTTCTCGTTCAGCGACAAGCTTAATGACAATCGGTTGCTTTTGCAACTTAGTACGTGGATAGCAGTTCAAGGAGGCATAAAACTACTGCACGAGGCGGAAAATGTTTGTGTGGCAGGCGTCATCAGAAGCATCCCACAAACGATATCATAGCGACATCCATATCATGTGCCTCTGCTGCACCCGGTCATGCTAGCTACATCTCCTTAGTCGCTCTGCCTACTCTTGAGCATAACATGGTTCGGGTTTAAGCGTTCAGTCCCTTGCCAGGCCTGGCCTGATGGCTTAAGAAAGAAACTAGAACGCTCCATCCTCCTGAGTCGCCCCGCGCGTGACCGGGAGGAAACTCTACCGCCGCTGCTGGGGTCCTCACTCCTTCTCCTCTTCCAGATCGCGCCTCCAGAGGGCATGGTCAGACGAAGCCTGGTCGACGGCAGCAGGGGCGGGGAGATATTGCCCCTAAACGCATTGGGCTCGGAGCAGGCCTAGGCGGATGGGCTGGGGGTGTCGCGCTTTACGGCGGACGTGGAAGCGCGGTGGCATGCCAACGCAGGGCGCGACAGCGGCATGGCAAGAGGCATGCAGGGGGTGCTAACTACGGGGCTGGATGCGGGCGGCTGATATGGCCCTCAAAGCGGCGCGGGCCTTGGGCGGCTTGGGCCACGGGCGACCGCCTCTCCCGTGGCCATCTTGCCTGGTGGATGGGGTGGTGGAATGGTGGTGTTGCGACCCTCTACCCCCGTTGTTCATGGGTCCTTGTTCGGCTACTAGTGGCGAGTGTGTGGTCGGCCGATGGTGCCTTGGGTGCTCCATGTTGGGAACGTAGCATGCAATTTCAAAAAAAAAAAAAATACTACGCTCACGCAAAATCTATCTAGGAGATGCATAGCAACGAGAGGGGGAGAGTGTGTCTACGTACCCTCGTAGACCGAAAGCAGAGACGTTTGACAACGCGATTGATGTAGTGGAACTTGTTCTCGTTCCGACCGCTCAAGCACCGAACGCACAACACCTCCGAGTTCTGCAGACGTTTTGCTCGATGACGTCCCTCGAATTCTTGATCCAGCAAAGTGTCGAGGAAGTACATGAGTTCCATCAGCATGACGACATGGTGACGTTGATGGTGAAGTGATCCGCGCAGGGCTTCGCCTAAGCACAATGAGAATATGACCGGAGGCGTAAACAGTGGAGGGACGGCACCGCACACGGTTAACAATTGTTGTTGTGTCCTAGGCGCTCCCTCCCCATGTATATATAGGTTGGAGGAGAGGAGAGGCAGCCAAGGAGGCGCGCCAAGTAGGAGGAAACCTACTTGGGGTCCTATCCAATCGTGCCAAAACCCCCTCTCCTATTCCTATTCGAAGTAGGAAGGGAAAAGGAAGGAAGTGAGAATCATATTCCCTTATCCCTTTTCTCCTTCCCCTTTCCTTCTCCAATTTGGCCAGCCCATATGGGGGGCGCACCTGCCCCTTAGTGGCTGGTGCATTTCCCCGTTTGGCCAATAAGGCCCATATCTTTTGTTGGGGGTGCCTGAAACCCCTTCTGGTGACCCGATAAGTACCCGGTGCCTCCCGGAACACTTAAGGTATCCGAATACCATCATCATATATACCAATCTTAAAAAATCGACCATTTCGAGACTCCTCGTCATGTCTGTGATCTCATCTGGGACTCCGAACAACATTCGGTCACCAAATCACATAACTCATACTCACTCTGTTCCTTTATATAAGGTGTATTTGTTTTTAGATAAAATTCCAGAATGTAAGGTGCATTTATTCTAATTCGTCATAATTCCTTTGTTAGCCCTCCAGAAAAAAGTAAAGTATGTCTCTCCTGATTGTCTGCATCTCTCATAGTAGCAAAAGAAAGAAACTATCACTATGTCGATTGCATGTATCTCTTACTTTCCTGGACTAACTGATATACTTGCCACTAACCAATAAATTTTCCAAGGGTAATTTTGTCCTAACGCGTCTACAATTATGTGCCTTGGTCACCGTGCCGAAAATAATACACCTTAGATAAAGGAACGGAGGTAGTATTATACAATATCATCATCGAACATTAAGCGTGCGGACCCTATAGGTTCGAGAACTATGTAAACATGACCGAGACACCTCTCCGGTTAATAAACAATAGAGGAACCTGGATGCTCATATTGGCTTCCACATATTCTACGAAGATCTTTGACGGTTGAACTGTTATGACAATATACTTATTCCCTTTGTCATCGGTATATTACTTGCCCGAGATTCGCCCATCGCTATCTTCATACCTAGTTCAATATCATTACCGTCAAGTCTCTTTACTCATTCCGTAATACATCATCCTGCAACTAACTCATTAGTCACTTTGCTTGCAAGGCTTCTTATGATGTGTATTACCACGAGGGCCCATAGATACACCTCCATTACGTTGTGACGTTTGATAGCACACAAGGCATTCCTCTGGTATCTGGGAGTTGCATTATCTCATAGTCGAAGGAATATGTATTTGACGTGAAGAAAGCAATAGCAATAAAACTGAACGATCATTATGCTATGCTAACAGATGAGTCTTGTACATCACATCATTCTAATAATGATGTGATCCCGTTTATCAAATGACAACACATGTCTATGGTTAGGAAACTTAACCATCTTTGATTAACGAGCTAGTCTGGTAGAGGCTTACTATGGACACGGTGTTTTGTCCACGTATCCACACATGTATCAAGTTTCCGGTTAATACAATTCTATCATGAATAATAAACATTTATCATGATGTAAGGAAATATAAAATAACAACTATATTATTGCCTCTAGGGCATATTTCCTTTGGTCTCCCATTTGCACTAGAGTCAATAATCTAGTTCACATCGCCATGTGATTTAACACCGATAGTTCACATCGTCATGTGATTAACACCCATAGTTCACATTGGCATGTGACCAACACCCAAAGGGTTTACTAGAGTCAATAATCTAGTTCACATCACCATGTGATTAACACCCAAAGTGTACTAAGGTGTGATCATATTTTGCTTTGTGAGAGAAGTTTAGTCTGTTGGGGAACGTAGTGTTTTGGAATTTTCCTACGATCACGCAAGATCTATCTACTAGATGTATAGCAACGAGAGGGGAGAGTGTGTCTACGTACCCTCGTAAACCGAAAGCGGAAGCGTTTATCAACGCGGTTGATGTAGTCGTGCACCTTCACGATCTGTCTCGATCTAGTACCGAACGTACGGCACCTCCGCGTTCAGCACACGTTCAGCTCGATGACGTCCTCGCCTTCTTGATCTAGCAAGACGGGCAAAGCAGTAGATGAGGTCCGGCAGCACGACGGCATGGTGACGGTGGTTGATGAAGAACAATCTCTGCAGGGCTTTGCCAAGCACTACAGAAACTAGACGGAGGATAAACTAGAGGGTCGGGGTAGCCGACACACGGCTTGATGTATCTTCATGTGTCTTGGGTGCTAGCCCTACCCCTCTATTTATATGTTAAGCCTTGGGGTCGAAACTTGGAGTAAAAGCCTTCACAAAGTCGGTTTCACCCGAAAGGCAAGAGTCCTTCTCGGACTCCAGGGCCAGACGCCAGGGTTCCTGGCGTCTGGACCCAGACGCCAGGGCCCTGGCGTCTGGCCTCTAGACTCCGCAAAACTTCCTTTTGCGCCTTCCAAAAACCTTGTGTGCTTTCCCTTTTGGCCCAAATAAAGTGTTCTCGTACCCAAACATTTCGGGAAACATCCGGAACCCCTTCCGATGAATTCCGGAACCCTTCCGGAGGTCAAACACTATTATCCCATATATTAATCTTTATCTCCGGACCATTCCGGAGTTCCTCGTCATGTCCGTGATCACATCCGGGACTCCGAATAATATTCGGTCACCAACATACATAACTCATTAAATACTATATCGTCAACGAACGTTTAAGAGTGCGGACCCTACGGGTTCGAGAACTATGTAGACATGACCGAGACATCTCTCCGGCCAATAACAAATAGCGGAACCTTAATGCCCATATTGGCTCCTACATATTCTACGAAGATCTTTATTGGTCAAACCGCATAACAACTTACGTTGTTCCCTTTGTCATCGGTATGTTACTTGCCCGAGATTCGATCGTCGGTATCTCAATACCTAGTTCAATCTCGTTACCGGCAAGTCTCTTTACTCGTTCCGTAATACATCATCTCGTGACTAACTCATTAGTCATTTGCTTGCAAGGCTTATTATGATGTGCATTACCGAGAGGGCCCAAAGATACCTCCCCGACACTCGGAGTGACAAATCCTACTCTTGATCTATGCCAACACCACGAACACCTTTGGAGACACCTATAGAGCATCTTTATAATCACCTAGTTACGTTGTGACGTTTGATAGCACACAAGGTGTTCCTCTGGTATTCAGGAGTTGCATAATCTCATAGTCATAGGAACATGTATAAGTTATGAAGAAAGCAATAGCAGTAAAACTAAACGATCATAGTGCTAAGCTAACAGATGGGTCTTGTCCATCACATCATTCTCCTAATGATGTGATCCCGTTGATCAAATGACAACTCATATCTATGCCTAGGAAACATCACCATCTTTGAACAATGAGCTAGTCTAGTAGAGGCATACTAGGGACATACTGTTTTGTCTATATATTCACACATGTACTAAGTTTCCGGTTAATACAATTCTAGCATGAATAGAAGACATTTATCATGATATAAGGAAATACAAATAACATCTTTATTATTGCCTCTAGGGCATATTTCCTTCAGTCTCCCACTTGAACTAGAGTTAATAATCTAGATTACAAAGTAATGACCTTAAAACCCATGGAGTCTTGGTGCTGATCATGTTTTGCCTGTGGGAGAGGCTTAGTCAACGGGTCTGCAACATTCAGATCCGTATGTATCTTGCAAATCTCTATGTCTCCCTCCTTGAATAGATCGCGGATGGAATTGAAGCGTCTTTTAATGTGCTTTGTTCTCTTGTGAAACCTGGATTCCTTCGCCAAGGCTATAGTTCTAGTGTTGTCACAAAAGATATTCATTAGACCCGATGCACTAGGTATTACACCTAGATCGGATATGAACTCCTTCATCCAGACTCCTTCATTTGCTACTTCCGAATCAGCTATGTATTCCGCTTCACACGTAGATCCCGCCACGACGCTCTGTTTGGAACTGCACCAACTGGCAACTCCACCGTTCAATAAAAATACTTATCCGGTTTGTGACTTAGAGTCATCCGGACCAGTGTCAAAGCTAGAATCGACGTAACCGTTTACGACGAGCTCTTTGTCACCTCCATACACGAGAAACATATCCTTTGTCCTTTTCAGGTATTTTAGGATGTTCTTGACCGCTGTCCAGTGATCCACTCCTGGATTACTTTGGTACCTCCCTGCTAGACTTATAGCAAGGCACACATCAGGTCTGGTACACAGCATTGCATACATGATAGATCCTATGGCTGAGGCATAGGGAATGACTTTCATTTTATCTCTATCTTCTGCAGTGGTCGGGCATTGAGTCTTACTCATCTTCACACCTTGTAACACAGGCAAGAACCCTTTCTTTGACTGATCCATTTTGAACTTCTTCAAAAAATTATCAAGGTATGTGCTTTGTGAAAGTCCAATTAAGTCTTGATCTATCTCTATAGATTTTGATGCCTAATATGTAAGCAGCTTCACCGAGATCTTTCATTCAAAAATTCTTATTCAAAAATTCTTATTCAAGTATCCTTTTATGATATCCAGAAATTCTATATCATTTCCAATCACATATAATATCAGAAATGCTACAGAGCTCCCACTCACTTTCTTGTAAATACAGGCTTCTCCAAAAGTCTGTATAAAACCATATGCTTTGATCACCTCATCAAAGCGTATATTCCAACTCCGAGATGCTTGCACCAGTCCGTAGATGGATCGCTGGAGCTTGCACACTTTGTTAGCACCTTTAGGATCGACAAAACCTTCTGGTTGCATCATATACAACTCTTCTTTGAGATATCCATTCAGGAATGCAGTTTTGACATCCATTTGCCAGATTTCATAATCATAAAATGCGGCAATTGCTAACATGATTCGGACAGACTTAAGCATCGCTACGGGTGAGAAAGTCTCATCGTAGTCAACTCCTTGAACTTGTCGAAACCCTTTCGCAACAAGTCGAGCTTTGTAAACAGTAATATTACCGTCTGCGTCGGTCTTCCTCTTGAAGATCCATTTATTTTCGATGGCTTGCCGATCATTGGGCAAGTCAACCAAAGTCCACACTTTGTTCTCATACATGGATCCCATCTCAGATTTCATGGCCTCAAGCCATTTTGCGGAATCTGGGCTCATCATCGCTTCCTCATAGTTTGTAGGTTCATCATGGTCTAGTAACATGACTTCCAGAACTGGGTTGCCGTACCACTCTGGTGCGGAAGAAACTCTGGTTGATCTACGAAGTTCAGCAGAAACTTGATCTGAAGTTTCATGAGCATCATCATTAGAGTCCTCACTAATTGGTGTAGGAATCACTGGAACTAGTTTCTGTGATGTACTACTTTCCAATTCGGGAGAAGGAACCATTACCTCATCAAGTTATACTTTCCTCCCACTCACTTCTTTCGAGAGAAACTCCTTCTCTAGAAAGGATCCATTCTTAGCAACGAATATCTTGCCTTCGGATCTGTGATAAAAGGTGTACCCAACTGTCTCCTTTAGGTATCATATGAAGACACATTTCTCCGACTTGGGTTCGAGCTTATCAGGTTGAAGCTTTTTCACATAAGCATCGCAGCCCCAAACTTTAAGCAACGACAAGTTTGGTTTCTTGCCAAACCATAGTTCATAAGGCGTCGTCTCAACGGATTTAGATGGTGCCCTATTTAACGTGAATGCAGTTGTCTCTAAAGCATAACCCCAAAACGATAGTGGTAAATCGGTAAGAGACATCATAGACCGCACCATATCCAATAAAGTACGGTTACAACGTTCGGACACACCATTACGCTGTGGTGTTCCGGGTGGCGTGAGTTGTGAAACTATTCCACATTGTTTCAAATGAAGACCAAACTCGTAACTCAAATGTTCACCTCCACGATCAGATCGTAGAAACTTTATTTTCTTGTTACGATGATTCTCTACTTCACTCTGAAATTCTTTGAACTTTTCAAATGTTTCAGACTTGTGTTTCATTAAGTAGATATACCCATATCTGCTCAAATCATCAGTGAAGGTCAGAAAATAACGATACCCACCGCGAGCTTCAACACTCATTGGTCCACATACATCTGTATGTATGATCTCCAAAAATCTGTTGCTCGCTCCATAGTTCCGGAGAACGGAGTTTTAGTCATCTTGCCCATGAGGCATGGTTCGCAAGGACCAACTGATTCATAATCAAGTGATTCCAAAAGTCCATAACTATGGAGTTGCTTCATGCGCTTTACACCAATATGACCTAAACGGCAGTGCCACAAATAAGTTGCACTATCATTATTAACCTTGCATCTTTTGGCTTCAATATTATGAATATGTGTATTACTACAATCGAGATCCAACAAAAATAGACCACTCTTCAAGGGTGCATGACCATAAAAGATATTATTCATAAAAATAGAACAACCTTTATTCTCTGATTTAAATGAATAACCGTCTCGCAACAAACAAGATCCAGATATAATGTTCATGCTTAACGCTGGCACCAAATAACAATTATTCAGGTCTAAAACTAATCCCAAAGGTAGATGTAGAGGTAGCGTGCCGACGGCGATCACATCGACTTTGGAACCATTTCCCACATGCATCGTCACCTCGTTCTTAGCTAATCTTCTTTTAATCCGTAGTCCCTGTTTCGAGTTACAAATATTAGCAACCGATCCGGTATCAAATACCCAGGTACTACTACGACCATTAGTAAGGTAAACATCAATAACATGTATATCACATATACCTTTGTTCACCTTGCCATCCTTCTTATCCGCCAAATACTTGGGGCAGTTCCGCTTCCAGTGTCCAGTCCCTTTGCAGTAGAAGCACTCAGTTTCAGGCTTGGCTCCAGACTTGGGTTTCTTCGTGGGAGTAGCAACTGTCTTGCTATTCTTCTTGAAGTTCCCCTTCTTTCCCTCGCCCTTTTTCTTGAAACTAGTGGTCTTGTTAACCATTAACACTTGATGCTCCTTTTTGATTTCTACCTCCGCGGCCTCGAGCATAGCGAACAGCTCGGGAATTGTCTTTTGCATCCCTTGCATATTATAGTTCATCACGAAGCCTTTATAGCTTGGTGGCAGTGATTGAAGAACTCTATCAATAACACTATCCTCGTCAACTTTGCAACCAAGTTGAGTCATATGATTGTAGTACCCAGACATTCTGAGCAAGTGTTCACTGATAGAACTATTCTCCTCCATGTAGCAGCTATAGAAATTATTGGAAATTTCATATTTCTCAATCCGGGCATTTGCTTGAAATATTAACTTCAATTCCTGGAACATCTTATATGGTCCATGAAGTTCAAAACGTCGTTGAAGTCCCGGTTCTAAGCCGTAGAGCAAGGCACACTGAACTATCGTGTAGTCATCAGACCGCGTCTGCCAGACGTTCAAAGCGTCTACATTAGAGGGAGGGGGCTTGTCACCTAACGGTGCTTCAAGGACATAATTCTTCTGTGCAGCAATGAGGATAATCCTCAAGTTACGGACCCAGTCCGTGTAATTGCTGCCATCATCTTTCAACTTAGCTTTCTCTAGGAATGCATTAAAATTCAAAGGATCGGTAGCACGGGCCATTGATCTACAACAACATAGATATGCAAAATCTATCAGGACTAAGTTCATGATAAATTAAAGTTCAATTTAATCATATTACTTAAATAACTCCCACTTAGATAGACATCCCTATGTTCATCTAAATGATCACGTGATCCAAATAAACTAAACAATGTCCGATCATCACGTGAGATGGAGTTGTTTCAATGGTGAACATCTTATGTTGATCATATCTACTATATGATTCACGCTCGACCTTTCGGTCCCAAGTGTTCCGAGGCCATATCTGCATATGCTAGGCTCGTCAAGTTTAACCAGAGTATTCTGCGTGTGCAAAACTGGCTTAGACTTGTTGTATTTGAACGTAGAGCTTATCACACCCGACCATCACATGGTGTCTCGGCACGACGAACTTTCGCAACGGTGCATACTCAGGGAGAACACTTATACCTTGAAATTTTGTAAGGGATCATCTTATAATGCTACCGTCGTTCTAAGCAAAATAAGAAGCATAATAAGATAAACATCACATGCAATCAAAATATGTGACAAGATATGACCATCATCATCTTGTGCTTTTGATCTCCATCTTGAAAGCACCGGCATGATCACCTTCGTCACCGGCACGACACCTTGATCTCCATCGTAGCATCGTTGTCGTCTCGCCAACTATTGCTTCTATGACTATCGCTACCGCTTAGTGATAAAGTAAAGCAATTACATGGCGATTGCATTTCATACAATAAATCGACAACCATATGGCTCCTGCCAGTTGCCGATAACTTTATAAAACATGATCATCTCATACAAAACCATATAACTCATCATGTCTTGACCATATCACATCACAACATGCCCTGCAAAAACAAGTTAGACGTCCTCTACTTTGTTGTTGCAACTTTTACGTGGCAGCTATGGGCTTAGCAAGAACCGTTCTTACCAACGCATACAAAACCACAACGATGTTTCGTCAAATATGTGTTGTTTTAACCTTCACAAGGACCGGGCGTAGGCATACTCGATTCAGCTAAAGTGAGAGAGACAAACACCCGCCAGTCACCTTTAAGCAACGAGTGCTCATAACGGTGAAACCAGTCTCACGTAAGCGTACGCGTAATGTCGGTCCGGGCCGCTTCATCTCACAATACCGCCGAAGCAAAGTATGACATGCTGGTAAGCAGTATGACTAGTATCGTCCACTACTCACTTGTGTTCTACTCGTGCATATCATCTACGCATAGACCTGGCTCACGATGCCACTGTTGGGGAACGTAGTATTTCAAAAATTTCCTACGATCACGCAAGATCTATCTACTAGATGTACAACAACGAGAGGGGAGAGTGTGTCTACGTACCCTCGTAGACCGAAAGCGGAAGCGTTTATCAACGCGGTTGATGTAGTCGTGCACCTTCACGATCCGTCCCGATCTAGTACCGAACGTACGGCACCTCCACGTTTAGCACACGCTCAGCTCGATGACGTCCTCGCCTTCTTGATCCAGCAAGACGGGCGAAGTAGTAGGTGAGTTCCGGCAGCACGACGACGTGGTGACGGTTGTTGATGAAGAACAATCTCTGCAGGGCTTCGCCAAGCACTACAGAAACTAGACGTTGGATAAACTAGAGGGTCGGGGTAGCCGGCACACGGCTTGGTGTATCTAGATGTGTCTTGGGTGCTAGCCCTAACCCTCTATTTATATGTTGAGCATTGGTGTCGAAACTTGGAGTAAAAGCCTACTCCAGGGCCAGACGCCAGGGACCCTGGCGTCTGGCCTCTGGACTCCGCAAAACTTCCTTTTGTGCCTTCCAAAAACCCCTTTTGGCCCAAATAAAGTGTTCTCGTACCCAAAAATTTCGGGAAACATCCGGAACCCCTTCCGGAGGTCAAACACTATTATCCCATATATTAATCTTTATCACTGGACCATTCCGGAGTTCCTCGTCATGTCCGTGATCACACCCGGGACTCCGAATAACATTCGGTCACCAACATACATAACTCATTAAATACTACATCGTCAACAAACGTTTAAGCGTGCGGACCCTACGGGTTCGAGAACTATGTAGACATGACCGAGACATCTCTCCGGTCAATAACCAATAGCGGAACATGTAAGCCCATATTGGCTCCTACATATTCTACGAAGATCTTTATTGGTCGAACCGCATAACAACATACGTTGTTCCCTTTGTCATCGGTATGTTACTTGCCAGAGATTCGATCGTCGGTATCTTAATACCTAGTTCAATCTCGTTACCGGCAAGTCTCTTTACTTGTTCCATAATACATCATCTCGTGACTAACTCATTAGTCATTTGCTTGCAAGGCTTATTATGATGTGCATTACCGAGAGGGCCCAGAGATACCTCCCCGACACTCGGAGTGACAAATCCTACTCTTGATCTATGCCAACACCACGAACACCTTTGGAGACACCTGTAGAGCATCTTTATAATCACCCAGTTACGTTGTGACATTTCATAGCACACAAGGTGTTCCTCTGGTAGTCGGGAGTTGCATAATCTCATAGTCATAGGAACATGTATAAGTTATGAAGAAACCAATAGCAGTAAAACTAAACGATCATAGTGCTAAGCTAACGGATGGGTCTTGTCCATCACATAATTCTCCTAATGATGTGATCCCATTGATCAAATGACAACTCATGTCTATTGCTAGGAAACATAACCATCTTTGATCAATGAGCTTGTCTAGTAGAGGCATACTAGGGACATACTGTTTTGTCTCTGTATTCACACATGTACTAAGTTTCCGGTTAATACAATTCTAGCATGAATAAAAGACATTTATCATGATATAGGGACATACAAATAACATCTTTATTATTGCCTCTAGGGCATATTTCCTTTATAGTTAACGGGTCTGTCACATTCAGATTTGTATGTATTTCGCAAATATCTATGTCTGCAATGCCCTGTATGGAGCTACTCTAGCTAATTTCTCCCTCATTCAATACGTATCTAGATTGAGACTTAGAGTCATCTAGATCAGCGTCAAAGTTTGTATCTACGTAACTCTTTACGACGAACTCGTTATCACCTCCATAGCCATTTCCTTATTCCTCTAAGGATAATTTTGACCGTTGTCCAGTGATCTACAACTAGATCAACCTTGTACCACCTTGCCAGACATGTGTCAAGGCACACATATCGTATGGTACACAGCATGACATGCTTTATAGAACCTATGGCTGAGGCATAGGGAATGAATTTCATTCTCTCTCTATTTTTTTCCCGTGGTCGGGCTTTGAGTCTTACTCAACTTCTTGCCTTAAAACTCAGGCAAGAGCTCCTTCTTTGACTGTGATCCATTTTGAACTACTTCAAAATCTCAACAAGGTATGTACTCATCGAAAGTCTAATCAAGCGTCTTGATCTATCTCTATAGATCTTGATGCCCAATATGTAAGCAGTTTCACTGAGGTCTTTCTTTGAAAAATACTTATTGAAACATCCTTTTATGATATCCAAAAATTCTACATCATTTCCGATCAACAATATGTCATCCACGTATAATATCAGAAATGCTATAGAGCTCCCACTCACTTTCTTGTAAATATAGCCTTCTCCGAAAGTCTGTATAAAACCATATGGTTTGATAACTTCATCGAATCGTATATTCACAGCCTTCTCCAAAAGTCTGTATAAAACCATATGCTTTGATAACTTCATCAAAGCGTATATTATAATTCTGAGATGCTGGCACCAGTCCATAGATGGATCGCTGGAGCTCGCACACTTTGTTGGCACCATTAGGATCGACAAAACGTTCTAGCTGCATCATATACAACTCTGCTTTAAGAAATTGATTAAGGAATCCAGTTTTAACATCCATTAGCCAGATTTCATAATCATAAAATGCGACGATTGCTAACAAGATTCGGACAGACTATGCATCGCTACGGGTGAGAAGGTCTCATCGTAGTCAACTCCTTGAACTTGTCGAAGAGGCTTGTTACCAATTACTTGTTATAAATTTCATCTAGTAATGTGAATCTAAACACTAACATAAATTTTTATTATAAATCTAATGGGCTTGTTACTAATTACTTCTTATAAATTTCATCTACTAATGTGAATCTGTAATAATGTGAATCTAAACACTAACATTCAATTTTTATGAATCTTACATGCTTGTTACTAGTTACTTGTTATAAAACTCATCTATTAATTTGAATCTAAACACTAACATTTATTTTTATTATGAATTTAAGATGCTTGTTACTAGTACCTTGTTATAAAATTCATCTACTAATGTTAATATCTTGTAATGTGAATCGAAACACGAACATACATTTACAATCTAGACAATATGTTCATATACATATAAAATTCATAAACACTAACATTCATCTACATATGTGAATCTGATGCTAATATTCATCTACAATCTATACATATGTGAATCTAGTACTAATATTCAACTACAATTTATACACATTACTTACCTGTACACTGCTTGAGCGCGAGGCAGAGGATGAATCAATATTGTCCTCGACGGTGGAGAAGTTTCCTGGCGGCGGCACTGCCAGCCCCCCGCTGCTAGCGATGGAAGCCATGGCGACTAAGGGGTGGAGAATGAGGAGGCTCAATGACTAGGGGGGGGGGGTACGGCGACGAGGGGAGCATGACAGAGCGGGGCTCTGGCAACTAAGGAGACACGACAAAAGAGCTCCGCAGTGAGGAAGGGGCCGGACCATGGCGGCAAGGGAGGCGTGGCAGAGAAGGGCCCCGATGGAGGAGGGAACAAAGATGAGGGTGGTCGTGGCATAGTAGGACGGCTGCAATGGCAAGCATGGCGCGGTGGCGCGGGGAGGAGGGGTGTGGCGGCGGCGAGGAAAGGGGTTGGGGGCGAGGGTTGCGGAGATTGAGAAGAGTTAAGATTTGAAGCTGCCTTTTGGAGGAGAGTGAAACTATCAAGGACGGGTTTCGGAGTGGCTAGCACAAATAGATACTCGCCACTTCTACGTTCTGCAAACAACGGACATCGGACAAGGCCAACTAGTAGTGGTTGGTACATGATTCCCGCCACTACTCTATCATGTACCTGTGTGGGAGCCTACTTGCGCCTGCTGATAACCCACAAGTATAGGGGATCTCAATAGTTTTCGAGCGGAGAGTATACAACCCAAATTTATTGATTCGACACAAGGGGACAAAAGAATACTCTCAAGTATTAGCAGTTGAGTTGTCAATTCAACCACACCTGGAAGACTTAATATATGCAGCAAAGTATTTAGTCGCAAGGTAGTATGGAAATAACGGTGACGGTGGCAAAAGTAACAGTAGCAGTTTTGTAGTGATTGTAACAGTGGCAGCGGTAAAGTAACTAAGCAACAAGCAATATGTGAAAAGCTCGTAGGCATTGGATCAGTGATGGATAATTATGCCGGATGCGATTCCTCATGTAATAGTTATAACACAGGATGACACAGAACTAGTTACAGTTCATTAATGTAATGTGGGCATGTATTCCGAGTATAGTCATACGTGCTTATGGGAAAGAACATGCATGGCATCTTTTGTCCTGTGCTCCCGTGGAAGCGGGGTCCTATTGGAAACTAAGGGATTTTAAGGCCTCCTTTTAATACAGTACCGGACAAAAGCATTAACACTTAGTGAATACATGAACTCCTCCCCGCGGCCGGCTGTGCTGCCGCGCAGGCCTCACCGCCCCACCGTACTCCCATCGCTGGCCTAGCCATCCCACTACTCACCCACACCTGTTGTTATTCTCCGGCGACGGCAGACAAACCGGTGAACCCTCGTACAGTCGTACTCCCCTCCGCGTGGGAAACAACTACTGAGTCTTCCTTGCCTCCGTGTTGTTCCCTTCCTAGGCCTCGCCGTCGTCCACCGCCCTAGTGCTCTCGGCGTGGCCTGGTCAACGTGGTCAATGACAAACATGCATCTGAAGTGGACTGTACGTGGAGAGGCTGACAGCTGGGTCCACGGCCGCACGCAAGAATATGCCTCCTTATTACGCGCAAAATAATGATTCCTCCACCTGACATTTGGGACCGACCGAAAGGGCCTCCGTATTTCGCGAAAAAAACGTTACCGACCCTGACAGCTTGGACCCACCAGCTATATCTTCGCTCGCAAGGAAGTGCCTCCTTATTACGCAAAATAAATAAATACTCCCCCTGCTAGCTGGGAACCAGTATAGTGGCAGGCTGACTTGTGGGCCTACGAAGTTGACGGGGACGGAGGGCTTTGTCAACTTAGTCAATATGCATGATTCTAGCTCCAGTGACTGTACGATGTCCATCAAACGACCGTAGTGCTTGTTCAACCTCTGGTCTTCTTGCTCCAGCCGCCCAAAGCAGCGCCGGTCGTGCCTCGTGCTCCTGCCTCCCGTGGCCGGCTGCGATGCGGCGGAGGCCTCACCGCCCCCTACTACTCCCACCGCTGGCCAGGCCATCCCTGTACTCACCCACAACCCCCGTTATTCTGCGGCGACGGCAGCCTCACACCGCAGCGAACCAGTGAACCCTCATACTCCTCTACGCGTGGGCATCCACTGCCGCGTGTTCCCCGGCTCCGCGTCGTCCCCTTCCTAGGCCTCGCCGTCGTCCATCGCCCTGGTGCTATCGGCGTGGCGTGGTCAACGTGTTCAAGGAATGACTTCCATCGAACATGGACTGTACGTGGAGAGGCTGACAGTTGGGTCCACGACGGCAGCAAGGAAGTGCCTCCTTATTACGCGGAAAATAATGATTCCTCCACCCGACAACAGGGACCCACGGGACGGGCCACCGTATTTCGCGAAAAAAACGTTTCCCCCCTTGACTGCTGGGACCCAGTGGACGGGCCACCGTATTGCGCGAAAAAAACGTTCCCCCCTCTATCAGCTCGGACCCACCGAAAGCACCTCCTTATTACACAAAAAAAATCAATACTCCCCCTGCTGGTTGTGCCCCATGCTCCTGCCTCCCGTGGCCTGTTGTGCTGCCACGGAGGCCTCACCACCCCTACTATTCCCTCCGCTGGCCAGACCATCCCTCTACTCACCCACACCCCCTGTTATTCTGCGGGGACGGCAGCCTCACACCGCAGTGAACCAGTGAACCCTCGTACTCCTCTACGCGTGGGCATCCACTGCTGCGTCTTCCCCGGCTCTGCGTCATCCCGTTCCTAGGCCTCGCCGTCATCCACCGCCCTGGTGCTCTCGGCGCGGCGTGGTCAACGTGGTCAAGGAACGCCTTCAATCGGACATGGACTGTACGTGGAGAGGCTGACAGCTGGGTCCACGGCCGCAGCAAGGAAGTGCCTCCTTATTACGCGCAAAATAATTATTCCTCCACCTGACATCGGCGACCCACCGGACAGGCCACCGTAATTCACAAAAAAAACCATCCCCCTGACTGCTGGGACCCACCAGCTACATCTTCGCACGCAAGGAAGTCCGTCCGGGCAAAAAAACGATTCGCCCCCCTGACTGCTCGGACCCACCAGCTACATCTTCGCACACAAGGAAGTGCCTGACAGTCGGGACCCAACTGGTCGAAGCGTACGTAGCGTTGTCATTCTGGTCGCGAACGTGTATGTACATACTGGTCGATGTAGAGGCGCGCACGTGTCGTAGCAGAGGCGCGCACGTAGCATGTACATGTACGTACAACGACCAGTGTGGAAAAGGTAAATACGGCCACGTACGTACATACAGGCAGGGTCTCGAACGCCTACTCGCGCATACGTACGACCAGGGCTCGTGTACATGGCTGGGTCAGAACGGAGAAATAGCGTCGTCGTCGTGTTCATGGGGAGCCAACCGGCTTGGTCGGAACGGAATGCGTCGTCGTGTTCATCGGGAGGGCTTGGACGGAACATCCGATGGAAACGAGGCCTGGCATACCGCAGAACGGAGGAAACGGCCTTGTGTTCGACCGGCCACGGTCGAAACGGGATCCTATTCATCGGGAGGGGTCTGGGTTAGCGCAAAACGGAGGAAACGGACCTCCTACGGTTGAAATGGGGGTCCTATTGATCGGGAGGGGTGTGGCGTACCGCAAAACAGAGGGAACAGACTTGTGTTGGAGCGCTACGGTGGAAACGGGGGTCATGTTCATTGGGAGGGGTGTGGCGTACTGCAAAACGGGACTTCACGGGATACTGTTCATCTCAACTGTCGACCCCCTCCAGCCTCCACGGGCTATTGTTCATCCACCCTCGACCTCCTCCAGCCTCCACCTGCGACTGTTCAGCCTCCACCGCGCACTACTCCACTAGCTACTGTTCAACAAGCCCTCTCCACGGGCTCCTGTTCAACCACCCCTCCACGCGCTACTGTTCATCCAGCCCTCCACTGTCTACTGTTCATGCAGCCCTCCATGGGGTGGTCCTGTTCATGCAGCCCTCCACGGGGTCCTGTTCATGTAGCCTCAACCGGCTCGATCGAACGGGGTCATGTTCATGCAGAGGCAACACCACGGGGTCCTGTTCAGCCACCCCCATTGGGAATTGTTCATCCAAACCCCCAGCAACGCGCACTGTTCATGCAGAGGCAGCATCAATCTGCTTTAGTTAGCAGTAGTAGCGAACGAATCGCTCGATCGGGTTCAATTAACTGCCATCGACCGATCGCTCTGGTTCAGTAACGCGTAGCCTGCAGTGCAATCACTCGGGTTCAGTTAGATCCCAACGCCTCGCTCGAGTTCAGTTAGAGCCCAACACCTCGCACCCACGCGCGTGCGTGTACGAGAGAAACACGCATCACTCGGCCCCGACTTCCCACCGTAACCGGGAACTGATGTCTACACACGCTTCTACTCTTGTAGACTATGTTGGGCCTCCAAGCGCAGAGGTTTGTAGGACAACAGCAATTTCTCTCAAGTGGATGACCTAAGGTTTATCGAACTCAGGGAAGTAGAGGTTGAAGATGGTCTCTCTCAAGCAACCCTGCAACTAAGATACAAGAAGTCTCTTGTGTCCCCAACACACCTAATACAACTAGGAGTTGTATAGGTGCACTAGGTCGCCGAAGAGATGGTAAAATATGGATGATAGGAGTGGCAAAGCAAAGTAATATAAATCTGTAATAAAAAGTGCAGCAAGCAAACAAGTGGTAAACGTGAGCACAAATGGTATTGCAATGGTGGAAACAAGGCCTAGGGTTCATACTTTCACTAGTGGCAACTCCCAACAACATTAACATAATCGAATCACATGATATTTCCCATAAAACATGCAATGGAGACGCACCCGGAGGTCATTCCTTCGTGGTCAAGAGAGGACGAGAATTATGTAGGGCTAAAAAAGCACACCTCAAAGTTCGTAGTTCTCAATCTAAGGATTTCCCAATGTCACCGCGGCCATCCAAAAAGAGTCCCACAATCACCACAACATATCTAAAGGATAGTCAAAGACAAGCACCAAGAGACTCTCAATCCTCAATCAACACACAAGAGAGGAAATCACTCATGAAAATATTTTTCTAATCCATCCCCAATAGACCGCTGTCACCTTGGTCTCGGGGATTATACTAGATAAAGACAAGGGAGTACATCAATCCAATACATAGAGGAAGGGGAAATATCATGGGATCACCTAGATTAACATAGCCTATGATCACAACGAAGATCACATCATGGGAGAGAGAGATAACCACATAGCTACACGTACGAGCCCTCGGCCCCGGAGAAGACTACTTACACTTGGACATGGTGAGGAGGAGGTTGATGATGGTGTTGATGGAGAGGTGATCGTCCTCGAGTAGGTAAATGATAACAAGCATAATTTCTGTGGTGACATGCTATTAACCATATAAGAACTTTTCACAGTCACATGACAAGTGCTTACTGAGACAATGAATCTGTAGTAATTAAGTTGCCTCATGAGAAAATCACAAAGAACTGAAAGTTTTAGAATATGATACTGAAACACTCAATAGATTTGTAGTGAGCATGGTGTGCAAATATGACAAAGTGATATCTCGCTTGCCCCCTTTAGTGAAGCAAAACATAAATGCAGGGGCACCTCCAAGGTTTAAGTGATGACTAGATACAATGATTTCAGAATAAACGATATCATAATCATGCAAAAGACAATGGTACTTTGGGACAATGCACATTACACTCAGAATGACAATCATGCTCTCAATAGTTGGTGCTTTAAAGAAGGTGGAGACTCTCGAACCGTGGCTTTTGTTGGCAAGGTTGAAAACCCGTGGTTGGAAAACAAAACTAAACATGTACCAGAGCTCTTGGTTTTAAAAACAGAGGTAATAATTATTTTTTTAGAATATGCATATTTCGTCAACGAATGCTAGCAGATAACTCAATCACTTCTTGAGCTGGACAAGTTTCAAGGAACGGATCCCGAATGAGGACGATCACATCCTCTTAATCTCCTTTGTTTATCACTGCCAAAGTTTTCTGATTTCTCATGAACAAAGCGTGAAGGAGGGTTTGTTTGTTGTATTATTTTTTAATGAGCCGGGCGCACTCTATGCCAGTTCCTTCTCGTATTATGGGTTTGCACATTAGACATGCAATCCCGGGGTGAAGCTTGTCCAACTTAAAAAGATCATGAATTAACTACTACTTCCTCATGAGCTAAAACAGAGGCACAAAAGAGAAATGCTTTTTTGAATAATTTCGAGATGGTACATGAAAGTCTTCGTTAGGAATGGCAGGTAAATACCATTTATAGGACGGTATGGTGGACTCATATGGCATAACTGGTTTAAAGGATTTTGGATGCACAAGCAGTCAGTCCGCTTAGTACAGGTGAAGGTTCGCAAAAGACTGGGAGCGACCAACTAAGAGAGCAATGACGGTCATAATCATGCAGAGCGACAAAGCAACATTGAATCAGGCATGGAAGTTATATCGCTACTCAGAAATTAAAGATCATCAAGGCTTGATAGACTTTCTTTACAGTCTTAAATATGCATGAGCATACGCCAAGTCAATCAAAATAAATTCTTGGGGGAAGATACCACTAAAAAATACCACATCATAGGCAAACAAATCATGTTGGTACTCCAATAACACATTGTGAACCCTCCAGCTATTTGAGACTAACCATAAGAAAATATGAACTACTAAGCACCATTATGCACATAGCATTTTTATCATAGACATATCAACCAGTGCAACAGAAGCCAACTCTCTTAACAAGATAAGCATGATAAATAAAGAGAGTTCCAGCGACCAACTAAACAAAAGCTCTTTAAAAAGATAAGCATGAAAACTAAGAGCTGAACATGCTAGTAGCTATTGAAAGACAAAGAACACACACAGCAAAGATAGACATGAAAATTCTATGTTATGTTCTAGGTTGAAGTGGAGCGGGTCTCTCTCCCACACAAAGAAAGCTTGGTTCCAACTCATTATGAACAGCAAGCAAAGCTAAAGAAAACTAAAAAGGAAACTAGAAGCAAAACGCTCCAAGCATAGCACATAACACATGAAGTGATAAAAATATAGTGGAACGAAAGACGAACTGATAATTGTTGATGGAGAAGGGGATGCACGGGGGCATCCCCAAGATTAGACGCTTGAGTCTTCTTGAATATGTCTTGGGGGTGCACGGGGGCATCCCCAAGCTTGAGCGTTTGACACTCCTGAATCTTTTTATCATCTTCCCTCGCACACTTGAAAACTCTCTTCATACATAACTCATCATAATCTGATTAGCGAGGTTAGTACCCATAATACAATAATTTTTCCTTGCTGGAAATAAGGATATTCTTGAAGGTCTACTGTTTCTCAAGATTGCCAAAAGGTTTTTGCAAAGAAAAAGCAAGCTCAAGGTTTGCAAAACGAAAGTAAGACAAAACAGGACAGAATCTGTGAAAAACAGACCAGCAGGTATTAAATAATTTTTTCGGGGCACTTCTGCAACTCAAATAAAAAAACTCAGAACAGACGCCCAAAAGCCAATTGTATAGAGCACGCTGTTGAAATAATTCAGACCAAAAAGATGATCTGGTGATTTTATACGAATTTTTTCTATCCAAGGACAGAATCTCTTTCCTGGACAGCACGTCACAACTTTTGAACTTTCTTGCAATCAGAGGCTACACTTGGCAAAAATATGAAAAGTAAAGATACAATGATGATGCTACTATAGTAACAAACATCAAGACCACTAAAAACTGAAAGAACAAACTGAAAGCAAAGATAACAAGGGTTGTCTCCCTAGAGCTCTTTCTTTATAGCCATAAAGATAGGCTTAAGACTTTAATGATGCTCTCGTAGGAATAAGAGTTGAAGAACAAAAGAGAGCATCAAGAAGCAAATACCAAATACATTTAAGCCTAACTTGCTTCCTATGCATAGGAATATTGCAATGGAATAATTCATTGAAGCACAAAGCAATAAGCATAGGAAGACAAAACAAGTGCAGCTTCAAAACCTTCAACATAAAGAGAGGGAACTTAATATTATTGAAATATCTATAAGCACATGTTCCCTTCTCATAATAATTTTCAGTGGGATCACGAATAAACTCAACAATATAAGCATCACATAAAGCATTGTTACCATGATCCACATGCAAAAAGGTACTCTTACTCTCCACATAAGCATCTTTGGGGAGCCCATGGTTAGGACTTTTTAGCATTAACGTTTTCAGTCTCCCCCAAGCTTGAGCTACGCTCTCTCCGTCACGAGACCTAAAGTTATAGATATAGTTCCTGTCTCGATGAATTTCATGATGAGGATAAAACTTAGTATAAAAGAGAGACATAAGATCTTGACAATCGAGCAAGTGCGAGTTATTGAGAAGCTTATACCAATCTGAAGCTTTATCTATAAGTGATACGGTGAACAATTTCCTCATGTCAAACTCCCTTGATACACCTGCAAGCTTAAATAATGAACATAGGTGTGACAGATATAGCAAGTGTTCACCGGGATGTCTGTCTCCTGCATAACGATTAGCCAAAACATAATCGATAATACCAGCTGGTATTTTATAGGGCACAATTTTAGTAGGGGGAGCAGCAACCACCACAGGTGTGGGGCGTCTTCCCACAAGCAGCGAACTAAGATTGCGGTTTTCCATAAACATAACTAGTGAAATAAAAACAAGAAACAAAAAGATTTAATTGCAAGATCTAAAGATATACCTTCAAGCACTCACTTCCCCGGCAACTGCGCCAGAAATAGCTTGATGTCTACACATGCTTCTACTCTTGTAGACTATGTTGGGCCTCCAAGCGCAGAGGTTTGTAGGACAACAGCAATTTCCCTCAAGTGGATGACCTAAGGTTTATCGAACTCAGGGAAGTAGAGGTTGAAGATGGTCTCTCTCAAGCAACCCTACAACTAAGATACAAGAAGTCTCTTGTGTCCCCAACACACCTAATACAACTAGGAGTTGTATAGGTGCACTAGTTCGGCGAAGAGATGGTAAAATATGGATGATAGAAGTGGCAAAGCAAAGTAATATAAATCTGTAATAAAAAGTGCAGCAAGCAAACAAGTGGTAAATGTGAGCACAAATGGTATTGCAATGGTGGAAACAAGGCCTAGGGTTCATACTTTCACTAGTGGCAACTCCCAACAACATTAACATAATCGAATCACATGATATTTCCCATAAAACATGCAATGGAGACGCACCCGGAGGTCATTCCTTCGTGGTCAAGAGAGGACGAGAATTATGTAGGGCTACAGAAGCACACCTCAAAGTTCGTAGTTCTCAATCTAAGGATTTCCCAATGTCACCGCGGCCATCCAAAGAGAGTCCCACAATCACCACAACATATCTAAAGGAGAGTCAAAGACAAGCACCAAGAGACTCTCAATCCTCAATCAACACACAAGAGAGGAAATCACTCATGAAAATATTTTTCTAATCCATGTCCAATAGACCGCTGTCACCTTGGTCTCGGGGATTATACTATATAAAGACAAGTAAATACATCAATCCAATACATAGAGGAAGGGGAAATATAATGGGATCACCCTAGATTAACATAGCTATGATCACAACGAAGATCACATCATGGTAGAGAGAGATAACCACATAGCTACCCATACGAGCCCTCGGCCCCGGAGAAGACTACTCACACATGGACATGGTGAGGAGTAGGTTGATGATGGTGTTGATGAAGAGGTGCAGCCCCGCGAGGAGGAGATGGCCGGCGGCAGCCACGGAGGCGGCTGTTGCGGCCCTTAGGGGCGCGGCAGCGGCGGCGGCCCTAGGGGGCGGCGGCGGCCCTCGGGGCGGCGGCGGCCCTCGGGGCGGCGGCGGCCCTTGGGGGTCGCGGCTCCTTGGCCCCCCTTCTTCCTTGTGGATGGTGCTGCAATGGTGCTGGTCCTCCCCTCCAAGACGGCGGCTCGGGAGGAGGAAAATTCCTGGCACTTGGTGACCTAGGTTTCCTCTCTTTATATAGACTCTCGGATTCCCGTCATCAGATTTTGGGCCTCAGTAAAACGGGCTTTACTCGGCCGTCCGGACTCCGATTTGGACGAATTTTATATCCAAAAGTATTGCCTCGAAATTCCCCACAACTTTCGCAACTAGACTTTTTCCGTTTGACGTTGTCTTCGGGCCGGTACGTGACCATCTTTAAAAAACGTTCTCAGACAGATTTCAGGAAAGTCAGAGTCCTACTCCAATACGACTCCTTTTGCGTTTTTGCCAATTTTCAAGTAATTCCTACACAATAAAGTGTAAAACAAGAACATTGTGCACTTTTGCAACCATTAGTAGGTTAGTCCAAATATGATCAAAAGTGTATGGAAGTGCATAAATATCATAGCAATATCACACAAAAAGGGCATGGAGCAAGCAGAAATTATAGATATGTTTTGGACGTATCAGGAACACCCCGATATTTTCCTCGCCCTCACTTCTACCACGGTTTTTTCCGTCAAGGACGGCCCAAAGAATGTCATGCAGCTGCGTCTCCGGCCCGCCCAGGACAAAAAGCCCATTTTCTATCATGATTTTTTTTCATAGAAGTAGAACCCCAGCACATCTATGATGATACCGTGTTTTGTCACAATTATTGTCATAGAAGTGTCATAAGTATGACTGAAAAAAGTTTCATTCAGCCCAAAATGTCAGGGGTGTTTCTTTTTTTGTATTGTTTGGTCACTTTGCCATCCTTCTTATCCGCCAAGTACTCGGGGAACTTCCGCTTCCAGTGACCATTTCCTTTGCAGTAGATGCACTCAGTTTCAGGCTTAGGTCCACCTTTGGGCTTCTTCACATGAGTGACAACTTGCTTGCTATTATTCTTCAAGTTCTCATTCTTCCCTTTGCCCTTTTTCTTGAAACTAGTGGCCTTGTTAACCATCAACACTTGATGCTCTTTCTTGATTTCTACCTTTGCCAATTTCAGCATCGCGAAGAGCTCGGGAATTGTTTTAGTTATCCCTTGCATATTATAGTTCATCACGAAGTTCTAGTAGCTTTGTGATAGTCTCTAGAGAACTTCGTCAATCACTATTTTATCTATAAGATTAATTCCCACTTGATTCAAGTGATTGTAGTACTCAGACATTCTGAGCACATTCTCACTAGCTGACCTATTCCCCCCCATCTTGTAGGCAAAGTACTTGTCGGAGGTCTCATACCTTCAACGTGGGCATGAGTTTGAAATACCAATTTCAGCTCTTGGAACATCTCATATGTTCCGTGACGTTCAAAACGTTTTTGAAGTCCCGGTTCTAAGCCGTAAAGCATGGCACACTAAACGATTAAATAGTCATCATATCTAGATTGCTAAACGTTCATAACGTCTGCATCTGCTCCTGCAATAGGTATGTCACCTAGCGGTGCATAAAGGACATAATTCTTCTATACATCAATGAGGATAATCATCATATCACGGACCTAGTCCGCATCAATGCTACTAAAGTCTTTCAACTCAATTTTCTCTGGGAACATATCAAAAACAGGGGAGCCAAATCGTGAGCTATTGATCTACAACATAGATATGCAAATACTATCACGACGAAGTTCATGATAAATTAATTTCAATTAATCAAATTACTTAAGAAGTCCCACTTAGATAGACATCCCTCAAGTCATCCAAATGATACATGATCCAAATCAACTAAACCATGTCCGATCATCACGTGAGATGGAGTAGTCATGAATGGTGAACATCTCTATGTTGATCATATCTACTATATGATTCATGTTCGACCTTTCGGTCTCTAGTGTTCTGAGGCCATGTCTGAACATGCTAGGCTTGTCAAGTTTAACGTGAGTATTTCGCATGTGCCAAACTATCTTGCACCCATTGTATGTGAACTTAGAGTCTATCACACCCGATTATCACGTGGTGTCTCAACACGATGAACTGTAGCAACCTTGCATACTCAGGGAGAACACTTTTACTTTGAAATTTAGTTAAGGGATAATCATATAATGCTACCGCCGTACTAAGCAAAATGAGATGAATAAAAGATAAACATCAGATGCAATCTAAAATATATGACATGATATGGCCATCATCATCTTGTGCTTTTGATCTCCATCGTCACCGGCTTTACACCTTGATCTCCATCGTAGTGTCGTGTCCGTCTCGCCAACTATTGCTTCTACGACTATTGCTAACTCATAACGATAAAGTAAAGCAATTACATGGTGTTTGCAAGTCATACAATAAAGAGACAACCATAAGGCTCCTGCAGGTTGCCGATAATTTAAAAATTTACAAAACATGATCATTTCATACAATAACATATAACTCATCACGTCTTGACCATATGACATCACAACATGCCCTGCAAAAACAAGTTAGACGTCATCTACTTTGTTGTTGCATGTTTTACGTGGCTGCTACGGGCTTCTAGCAATAACCATTCTTACCTACTCATCAAAACCACAACGGTGTTTCGTCAAGTTTGCTGTTTTAGCCTTCTTCAAAGACCGGCCATAGTCAAATTTGAATCAACTAAAGTAGGAGAAACAGACAACAGCTAGCCACCTTTATGCAAAACTAGTTGCATGTCTGTCGGTGGAACCAGTCTCATGAATCCAGGCCGCTTCATCCCACAATACCGCTGAATCAAAATAAGACGTTGGTGGTAAGAAGTATGACTATCACCACCCACAGCTCTTTGTGTTCTACTCATGCATATCATCTACACATAGACCTGGCTCATGATGGCACTGTTGGGAAACGTAGCATGCAATTACAAAAAAATCCTATGCTCACGCAAAATCTATCTAGGAGATGCATAGAAATGAGATGGAGAGAGCGTGTCTACGTATCCTCGTAGACCGAAAGCGAAGCGTTCGACAACGCAGTTGATGTAGGCGAACTTCTTCTCGTTCTGACCGATCGAGCACCAAACATACGGCACCTCCGAGTTCTGCACATTTTCTGCTCGATGACGTCCCTCGAACTCTTGATCTAGCAAAGTGTCGAGGAAGTAGATGAGTTCCGTCAGCACGACGGCATGGTGACAGTGATGGTGAAGTGATCCGTGCAGGGCTTCGCCTAAGCACTATGAGAATATGACCGGAGGCGTAAATCGTGGAGGGGGGCGTGATAACCCACAAGTGTAACGGATCAGTTGTAGCCTATTTCAATAAGTAAGAGTGTCGAACCCAACGAGGAGCTAAAGGTAGAACAAATATTCCCTCAAGTTCTATCGACCACCGATACAACTCTACGCACGCTTGACGTTTACTTTACCTAGAACAAGTATGAAACTAGAAGTAGTTTGTAGTTTTTGTGGGATAGGTTTGCAAGAATATAAAGAGCACATAAATAAAACTAGGGGCTGTTAAGATAAAGAAACAATAAATTTAATGATAGCAAGTGTGGAAAAATGGTGGTAGGAGTTGCGAAATTGCCCATAAGCAATTGACTATGTTACTAGACCGATAGCAAGTTTTATGTGGGAGAGGCCACTGCTAGCATGTCATCCCTTACTTGGAATTCTATGCACTTATGATTGGAACTATTAGCAAGCATCCGCAACTACTAACGTTCATTAAGGTAAAACCCAACCACAGCATTAAGATATATTGGTCCCCCTTCAATCCCGTATGCATCAATTTCTACGCTAGGTTGAAGCTTCTGTCACTCTTGCCCTCCAATACGTACAACTAACCCTATGGTGTGATCCACGCGCGCGCTCATATGATGGGCACCAAAGGACAGCAACATAACCACAAGCAATTTAAATCAATCATAGCAATTCACCAATCATTGATAGGACAACAATAATCTACTCAGACATCATAGGATGGCAACACATCATTGGATAATAATATGAAGCATAAAGCACCATGTTCAAGTAGAGGGTACAACGGGTTGCGGGGGAGTGGACCGCTGTAGACAGATGGGGGAAGGTGATGGAGATGTTGGTGAAGATGACGGAGGTGTTGGTGTAGATCGCCGTCACACGATGATGGCCCCGGTGGCACTCTGGTGCCACCGGAAGCGAGGGGGAGAGAGCCCCCCTCCTTCTTCTTCTTCCTTGACCTTCTCCCTAGGTGGGAGAAGTGTTTCCCCTCTGGTCCATGATCTCCATGGCGTGGGAGGGGCGAGAGCCCCTTCGAGATTGTACCTGTCTCTCTTTCTCTCTCTGTTTCTGCGTTCCTAGATTCTGTCCCTTCACCGTTTCTTATATTCCCGGAGATCCGTAACACCGATTGGGCTGATTTCTTGACACGATTTTTATCCGAATATTAGCTTTCTTGCGGCGAAAGAAGGGCATCAAACGCCTTACGGTGTGGCCACGAGGGCCCAGGGCGCGCCCCCCTTCCTAAGGCGCGCCCCCCTGCCTCGTGGCCCACTCGGGAATCGTTTCATGTTGGTTCCGCTTCCCAAAAAAATCTCCTTCCGTTTTTATTCCGTTTGGTATGGATATTCTGCGAAACAAAAAACATGCAACAAACAGGAACTGGCACTGGGCACTAGATCAATATGTTAGTCCCAAAAAATAGTATAAAAAGTTGCCAAAAGTATATGAAAGTTGTAGAATATTGGCATGGAACAATAAAAAATTATAGGTACGACGGAGACATATCAGGGCGCCGCACATGGCTATCAATTGTTGGTGTGTCCTAGGTGCTCCCTCACCATGTATATATAGGTTGGAGGAGAGGAGAGGAAGCCAAGGAGGCGCGCCAAGTAGGAGGAAACCTACTTGGGGTCCTCTCTAATCTTGCCAAAACCCCCCCTCCTATTCCTATTCGAAGTAGGAAGGGAAAATGAAGGAAGTTGGAATCCTATTCCCTTTTTCCTTTTCTCCTTCCCCTTTCCTTCTCCAATTTGGCCAGCCCATATGAGGCGCGCAACAGCCCCTTAGTGGCTGTTGGTTTTCCCCTCTTGGCCCATAAGGCCCATATCTTTTGTTGGGGTGCCCGAAACCCCTTTCGGTGAACCGATAAGTACCTGGTACCCCCCGGAACACTTCCGGTGTCCGAATACCACCGTCCTATATATAGATCTTTACCTCTGGACCAGTTCGAGACTCGTCGTCATGTCCGTGATCTTATCCGGGACTCCGAACAACATTCGTTCACCAAATCACATAACTCATATAATACAATATCATCATCAAATGTTAAGCGTGCGGACCCTACAGGTTCGAGAAATATGTAGACATGACCGAAAAACCTCCCCGGTCAATAACCAATAGCGGAACATGGATTCTCATATTGGCTCCCACATATTCTACAAAGATATTTATCGGTCTAACCGTTATGACAACATACGTTATTCCCTTTGTCATCGGTATATTACTTGCCCGAGATTCGATCGTCGGTATCTTCATACCTAGTTCAATTTCGTTATCGACAAGTCTCTTTACACGTTCCGTAATATATCATCCTGCAACTAACTCATTACTCACTTTGCTTGCAAGTCTTCTTATGATGTGTATCTCCGAAAGGGCCCAGAGATACCTCTCCGATACTCGGAGTGACAATTCTAATCTCGATCAATGCCAACCCAACAAACACCTTCGGAGATACCTGTAGAGCAACTTTATAATCACCCAGTTACGTCGTGACATTTGATAGGACAAAAGGCATTCCTCCGGTATCTGGGAGTTGCATAATCTCATAGTCGAAGGAATATGTATTTGACATGAAGAAAGCAATAGCAATAAAACTGAACGTCAATATGCTACCCTAACGGATGGGTCTTGTCCATCACATCATTCTCCTAATGATGTGATCCCGTGCATCAAATGACAACACATGTCTATGGTTAGGAAACTTAACCATCTTTCATTAACGAGCTAGTATAGTAGAGGCTTATAAAGTTTTGTCTATGGCCAGGGACATGGTGTTTTGTCTATGTCTATGGCCAAGGACATGGTGTTTTGTCTATGTATCCACATATGTATCAAGTTTCCGATTAATACAATTCTAGCATGAATAATAAATATTTATCATGATATAAGGAAATATAAAATAACAACTATATTATTGCCTCTAGGGCATATTTCCTTCATCCCGCGCATATATGGCTGGCTCATCCCCGATCTCGCGAAGGGGCTCACTTTGGGGGGGGGGTGGGGTGGAAGGAGGGCCCTTCTGCCCCCTCACCGGTCGGTGGTAGCTATGGATCATGGCGATGGGTGGGGGTGGTCTTGGACACCGGGATGACGGGCTCGGTGGTGCAAGCCATGGTGTCCGTGGCAGGGCTCGCTGCTTGGTTGCGGATTGGCAGCTGGTTTGCGGCGTTCTGTGGTGGGGGTGGCCGGCGTATTCATGGTTGCGCATACCTTGTTTCAATGGCGGATAGTGCTTGCCGGGGTGAAAACTTTGTCTGCCTTTGGCTAGACCGGGGGTGAAAACTCTTCTGGAAGGCTCCGTCGTGGATGCTCTTGGTGCCCCGAGAAGCTCTAGGTGAAGACCCTGATCCTTTGGGTTTGCCGATGGTGGCGTAAAGCGTCGTGATCATCCTGAAAACGCTGCTTCTGAAGTCTGGTGGCGCTAAATCTTCCTACCTGTAGTTTGCTAGGACTTGCTTGGAGTTTGTAGTTGTTCTTTGTTGGCCCAAATCCGGAACAACACGCACAAGAAAACCCAACTCGAGAATGAACTCGGAGCAATGGAGACGAACGCCGCGATGGCGAACAGTCCTGTATCTTGGCAACCTTTATTCTCTGGGTTTGGCACACCTCAACGACTGCATCATCCGGTCTTTATAATTGAGGCGACACAACACCCATGAATGCATGACCCCACGAACGCACGCTTCCCACCTCGCTCAGGCTGCGCGGGCTGATCCTGCGAACAACGTGGGGCTTCTCAACAGCTCCATGCATGCATGCGTGCACAACACACAGACATAGGTAGCTACGGCGGCGCTAAGACAACCACGGACACACACAATCGCCACGGTTCGGCATGCCCAGTGCGTGGACACACTGGTTTGCACCATCTCCCCCTATGACACGACATATAGCATGCCTGACTCCATCTCCCCCAGTGCGTCGACGTCGTCTTGAACCCCTACATCCGTCACTGTGACTTCGTGCCTGATTGCTGTCACCGGAGTTGATGTTGTTGCTCCCATCGTCATCATCGCCACGACCGCGGACTCGACCTGGCGCACTGACACCGGTCGCCACTGCCACGGACTCGACCTGGCACCCTGACGCCGGTCACCACTGTGCCTGCTTCTTCGTCTCCGGTTGCGTTGACATACGCCATCTGCTCCAGCGACATACGCCGAGTCCCTTCACCTCCGGCGACACAGGCCGAGTCCCTTCACCTCCGACAACACACGCCATCGATGCCGACGTGCTCGAACACCAAGGCGCCATAGCATGCTGCACCACGCCGTGCCACGCCGTCGCAGCCATTGCACTGCCACGCAGGACCTCCACGACTGTCCCTCCGCAGCCTCCTCGTCATGTCGCCGTTGCGTCGTGCACCTCCATAGGCTGACACACGGCCCAATGTATCGCGCAACCGCCGGTGAAGACTGCCACCACCTGCACGCCTCCGGTGAGGAAAACGTCACCCAAGACAACCAAGCTCTAATACCACTTGTTGCCGCAAATCCGCAACCACATGCACAAGATAACCCAACTCGAGCACGAACTCGGAGCAATAGCGACGAACGCCACGGCGACGAACTGGCATGTTTCTTGGCAACCTTTATTCACTGGGTTTGGCACACCTCAATGACTGCATCGTCCAGTCTTTATACACGAGGCGACGCAACTCCCATACACACGCTGATCCACCCCACGAACACACGCTGCCCACGTCGCTCCGGCTGCGCGTGTTGATCCGCTCGGCCCGCCCTCGTCGGCCCACGACGCGGGGATCCCCAACAGCTCCATGCATGCATGCATGCACAATGCACACGCATAGCTAGCTACGGCCGCGCTAACACAACCACGGACACGCACCCTCGCCACGGTTTGGCATGCCCAGTGCATGCACACAAACTGGTCTGCACCATCACTGTGTCTTATTTTAACATTCTTCAGCACCTATGTACCACTACCACTTTCTTAGGTTGATTTGTGGTCATGATCATTTGTTTGTACTTCCAATTACTACTTTCATTCTGATCTTAATATCTACTTCTTCGTGTAATTGAATTATTTTAGGTATGGGTTAGATTAAATATTTTGGTGCCGATGAGGTCAGCGCCTTTTCGTTCAACACTTGTTTTTGCTGCTCTCTCTCTTTCTCTCTATCTCTCTCTCTCTCTCAAATTGTAAAGCATGTCAAACAATTTAGACTATCTGCATGTTTGGATTGAACAAACTGGTCTGTGCAAAATACAAATACTATTCTACTGAAAAAATAGATGGGCGCAGCAACATGCGCCAATCATGATCTAGTAAACCACAAAGAGCACACTAGGTTGACTTCACTTTACTAAGTTGTCGTGCTTCATTGCTGCCTACCTAGCAAAAGATCAAGAACAAATTAGGCAGAAGAACATGTTCTGTTGGAAATATGCCCTAGAGGCAATAATAAAAGTATTATTATATTTCCTTGTTCATGATAATTGTCTGTTATTCATGCTTGAATTGTATTGTACGGAAACAGCGATACATGTGTAAATACATAGACCACAACGTGTCCCTAGTAAGCCTCTAGTTACTAGCTCGTTGATCAACAGATGGTCATGGTTTCCTGACCATGGACATTGGATGTCATTGATAACGGGATCACATCATTAGGAGAATGATGTGATGGACAAGACCCAATCTTGAGCCTAACACGAGATCGTATAGTTCGTAATGCTTAAGTTTTTTCCAGTGTCAAGTATTTATTCCTTAGACCATGAGGTTGTGCAACTCCCGGATACCGTAGGAATACTTTGGGTGTGCCAAACGTCACAACGTAACTGGGTGGCTATAAAGGTACGCAACGGGAATCTCCGAAAGTGTCTGTTGAGTTGGTACGAACCGAGACTGGGATATGGTCCCTCCGTATGACGGAGAGGTACCTCTGGGCCCTCTCGGTAAGACATCATCATAATGAGCTCAAAGTGACTAAGGAGTTAGTCACGGGATGATGGATTACTGAACGAGTAAAGAGACTTGCCATGACGAGATTGAACAAGGTATCGGGCATACCGACGATCGAATCTCGGGCAAGTACCGTACCGATAGACAAAGGGAATGACATACGGGATTGAGTGAATCCTTGACACAGTGGTTCATCCGATGAGATCATCGAGGAACACGTGGGAACCAACATGGGTATCCAGATCCCGCTGTTGGTTATTGACCGGAGAGTCGTCTCGGTCATGTATGTGTGTCTCCCGAACCCGTAGGGTCTACACACTTAAGGTTCGGTGATGCTAGGGTTGTAGAGATACATGCACGTGGAAACCCGAATGTTGTTCGGAGTCCCGGATGAGATCCCGGACGTCACTAGGAGTTCCGGAATGGTCCGGAGGTGAGGAATGATATATAGGAAGTGTTCAGGTGAACTCCGGGGGTCACCGGGAGTGTCCCGGGAACACCGGAGGGGTCCCGAGGGTCACCGGGAAGGGCCACCCATCCCGGTGGGTCCCCTAGGCCGCAAGGGGGAAGGGGCCAGCCCCTGGTGGGCTGGCGCACCACATGGACCCCCCTCCATGAGCCTAGGGTTGAAACCCTAGGGGGAGGGGGCGCCCCCTATGCCTTGGGGGGCAAGTCTACACCCCTGGCCGCCGCCCCCTTGGAGATCTGATCTCCCTAGGGCTGGCGCCCCCCCCCCCTGGCCCCTATATATAGTGGGGGGAGAGGGAAGCCGCACCCAAGCCTCTGGCGTCTCTCCCCCCTCCCGTCACACTTCCTACTCCTCTCGCAGGGCGCCGGCGAAGCCCTGCAGGTTTTCCTGTTGCATCCACCACCACGCCGTCGTGCTGCTGGATCTCCGAAAACCTCTCCTCCACCCTTGCTGGATCAAGAAGGAGGAGACGTCGCTGTACCGTACGTGTGTTGAACGCGGAGGTGCCGTCTGTTTGACGCTAGGATCATCGATGGCGAGGATCACGAAGAGTACGACTACTTCATCCACGTTCCTTCGAAAGCTTCCGCTCGCGATCTACAAAGGGTATGTAGATGCACTCCATTATGCTCGTTGCTAGATGACTCCTTAGATTGATCTTGGTGAATGATGTCTACACACGCTTCTACTCTTGTAGACGATGTTGGGCCTCCAAGCGCAGAGGTTTGTAGGATAGCAGCAATTTCCCTCAAGTGGATGACATAAGGTTTATCGAACTCAGGGAAGTAGAGGTTGAAGATGGTCTCTCTCAAGCAACCCTGCAACTAAGATACAATAAGTCTGTTGTGTCCCCAACACACCTAATACAACTAGGATTTGTATAGGTGCACTAGTTCGGCGAAGAGATGGTAAAATATGGATGATAGGAGTGGCAAAGCAAAGTAATATAAATCTGTAATAAAAATTGCAGCCAGCAAACAAGTGGTAAACGTGAGCACAAATGGTATTGCAATGGTGGAAACAAGGCCTAGGGATCATACTTTCACTAGTGGCAACTCCCAACAACATTAACATAATCGAATCACTTGATATTTCCCATAAAACATGCAATGGAGACGCACCCGGAAGTCATTCCTTCGTGGTCAAGAGAGGACGAGAATTATGTAGGGCTACAAAAGCACACCTCAAAGTTCGTAGCTTCTCAATCTAAGGATTTCCCAATGTCACCGCGGCCATCCAAAGAGAGTCCCACAATCACCACAACATATCTAAAGGATAGTCAAAGACAAGCACCAAGAGACTCTCAATATTCAATCAACACACAAGAGAGAAATCACTCATGAAAATATTTTTCTAATCCATGTCCAATAGACCGCTGTCACCTTGGTCTCGGGGATTATACTATATAAAGACAAGTGAGTACATCAATCCAATACATAGAGGAAGGGGAAATATCATGGGATCACCCTAGATTAACATAGCCTATGATCACAACGAAGATCACATCATGGGAGAGAGAGATAACCACATAGCTACACGTACGAGCCCTCGGCCCCGGAGAAGACTACTCACACATGGACATGGTGAGGAGGAGGTTGATGATGGTGTTGATGGAGAGGTGCAGCCCCGCGAGGAGGAGACGGCCGGCGGCAGCCACGGAGTCGGCGGCGGCGATCCTTGGGGGCGCGGCGGCGCCGGCCCTCAGGGCGGCGGCGGCCCTAGGGGGCAGCGGCTCCTTGCCCCCCCCTTCTTCCTTGTGGATGGTGCTGCAATGGTGCTGGTCCTCCCCTCCAAGACGGCGGCTTGGGAGGAGGAAAATTCGTGGCCCTTGGTGACCTAGGTTTCCTCTCTTTATATAGACTCTCGGATTCCCGTCATCAGATTTCGGGCCTCAGTAAAACGGGATTTACTCGGTCGTCCGGACTCCGATTTGGACGAATTTTATATCCAGAAGCATCGCCTCGAAATTTCCCACAAGTTTCGCAACTAGACTTTTTCCGTTTGACGTCGTCTTCGGGCCGGAACGTGACCATCTTTAAAAAACATTATCAGACAGATTTCAGGAAAGTCAGAGTCCTACTCCAATACGACTCCTTTTGCGTTTTTGTCAATTTCCAAATAATTCCTACACAATAAAGTGTAAAACAAGAACATTGTGCACTTTTGAAACCATTAGTAGATTAGTCCAAATATGATCAAAAAGTGTATGGAAGTGTATAAATATCATAGCAATATCACACAAAAAGGGCATGGAGCAAGCAGAAATTATAGATACGTTTTGGACGTATCAACATCCCCAAGCTTAATTCCTGCTCGTCCTCAAGTAGGTAAATGATAACAAGCATAATTTCTGTGGTGACATGCTATTAACCATACAAGAACTTTTCACAGTCACATGACAAGTGCTTACTGAGACAATGAATCTGTAGTAATTAAGTTTCCTCATTAAAATATAACGAAGAACTGAAAGTTTTACAATACGATACTGAAACATCAAATAGATTTGTAGTGAGCATGGTGTGCAAATATGATAAAGTGGTATCTCGCTTGCCCCCTTTAGTGAAGCAAAACATAAATGCAGGGGCACCTCCAAGGTTTAAGTGACGACTAGATACAATGACTTCAGAATAAACGATATCATAATCATGCAAAAGACAATGCTGCTTTGGGACAATGCACATTACACTCAGAATGACAATCATGCTCTCAATAATTGGTGCTTTAAAGAAGGTGGAGACTCTCGAACCATGGCTTTTGATGGCAAGGATGAAAACCCGTGGTCGGAAACAAAAACTAAGCATGTACCAGAGCTCTTGGTTTTTAAAACAGAGATAAAAATTATTTTTGGGGTATGCATATTTTGTCAACGAATGCTAGCAGATAACTCAATTACTTCTTGAGCTGGACAAGTTTCGAGGAACGGCTCCCGCATGAGGACGATTACATCCTCTTAATCTCCTTTGTTTATCACTGCCAAAGTTTTCTGATTTCTCATGAACACAGCGTGAAGGAGGGTTTGTTCGTTGTATTATTTTTTAATGAGCCGGGCGCACTCTATGCCAGTTCCTTCTCGTATTAAGGGTTTGCACATTAGACATGCAATCCGGGGGTGAAGCTTGTCCAACCTAAAAAGATCATGAATTAACTACTACTTCCTCATGAGCTAAAACAGAGGCCGAAAATAGAAATGCTTTTTTTTGTGAATAATTTCGAGATGGTACATGAAAGTCTTCGTTAGGAATGGCAGGTAAATACCATGTATAGGAAGGTATGGTGGACTCATATGGCATAACTGGTTTAAAGGATTTTGGATGCACAAGCAGTCAGTCCGCTTAGTACAGGCGAAGGTTAGCAAAAGACTGGGAGCGACCAACTAAGAGAGCAATGACGGTCATAATCATGCAGAGCGACAAAGCAGCATTGAATCAGGCATGGAAGTTATATCGCTACTCAGAAATTAAAGATCATCAAGGCTTGATGGACTTTCTTTACAGTCTTAAATATGCGTGAGCATATGCCAAGTCAATCAAAATAAATTCTCGGAGGAAGATATCACTAAAGCATACCACATCATAGGCAAACAAATCATGTTGGTACTTCAATAACACATTGAGAACCCCCCAGCTATTTGAGACTAACCATAAGAAAACATGAACTACTAAGCACCATTATGCACATAGCATTTTTATCATAGACATATCAACCAGTGCAACAGAAGCCAACTCTCTTAACAAGATAAGCATGATAAATAAATAGAGTTCCAGCGACCAACTTAACAAAAGCTCTTTAAAAATATAAGCATGAAAACTAAGAGCTAAGCATGACAGTAGCTATTGAAAGACCAAGAACATACACAGCAAAGATAAACATGAAAATTCTATGTTGTGTTCTAGGTTGAGGTGGAGCGTGTTTCTCTCCCACACAAAGAAGGCTGAGTTCCAACTCGTTATGAAAAGAAAGCAAAGCTAAAGAAAACTAAAAAGGAAACTAAAAGAAAGACGCTCCAAGCATAGCACATAACACATGAAGTGATAAAAATATAGTGGAACGAAAGACGAACTGATAATTGTTGATGGAGAAGGGGATGCACGGGGGCATCCCCAAGCTTAGACGCTTGAGTCTTCTTGAATATTTCTTGGGGGTGCATGGGGCATCCCCAAGCTTGAGCGTTTGACACTCCTGAATCTTTTTATCATCTTCCCTCGCACACTTGAAAACTCCCTTCATACATAACTCATCATAATCTGATTAGCGAGGTTAGTACCCATAATAAAATAATTTTTCCTTGCTGGAAATAACGATATTCTTGAAGGTCTACTGTTTCTCAAGATTGCCAAAAGGTTTTTGCAAGGAAAAGTAAGCTCAAGGTTTGCAAAACGAAGGAAAGGCAAAACAAGACAAAATCTGTGAAAAACAGACCAGCAGGTAGTAAATAATTTTTTCGGTGCACTTCTGCAACTCAAATCAAAAAACTCAGAACAGACGCCTGAAAGCCAATTGTATAGAGCACGCTGTTGAAATAATTCAGACCAAAAAGATGATCTGGTGATTTTATATGAATTTTTCTGTCCAAGGACAGAATCTGTTTCCTGGACAGCACGTCACAACTTTTGAACTTTCTTGCAATCAGAGGCTAAACATGGCACAAAGCTGAAAAATAAAGATACAATGATGTTGCTACAGTAGTAACAAACATCAAGACCGCTAAAAACTGAAAGAACAAACTGAAAGCAAAGATAACAAGGGTTGTCTCCCTAGAGCTCTTTCTTTATAGCCATAAAGATAGGCTTAAGACTTTAATGATGCTCTCGTAGGAATAAGAGTTGAAGAACAAAAGAGAGCATCAAGAAGCAAATACCAAACACATTTAAGCCTAACATACTTCCTATGCATAGGAATATTGCAATAGAATAATTCATTGAAGCACAAAGCAACTAGTATAGGAAGGCAAAACAAGCATAACTTCAAAATATTCACCATAAAGAGAGGAAACTTCTTATAATTAAGATATTTAGAACCATGTCTCCCTCTCTCATTATAAATTTAAGTGGCATCATGGATGAACTCAACAATATAACTATCACATAAGGCATTATTTCCATGATCCAAAAGCATAAAAGTGTCATTACTCTTCATATAAGCAAAATCTTTCTTATTAGGAATAGTGAGAGTAAGACTATCATAACCATCATGGTAATCATCGTATTTAGGAGGCATATCATAATCATAATAAATTTTATCCTCAATAGTAGGTGGAGTGAAAATATCATATTCATCATTGTAATCATCATATATAGGAGGCATAGTATCATCAAAGTAAATTTTCTCCTCAAAAGTTGGGGGACTAAAAATATCATGTTCATCAAACGTGTCATCCCCAAGCTTAGAGCTTTCCATGTCATTAGCAACATTGATATTAAATAAAAACATACTAATAACATCACCACCATCATGATTGTTATGCAAATAATAAAGTTCCAAAGGTTTTTTAATTTTCTCTTCGAACACATCATGTCCAAGTTGAAGGTAGAGCTTATAAAGCTCCTTCATATTTTTGTTGTTTTCCATTAAGCAAAACTAGTGAAAATAAAAACAAGAAACAAAAAGATTTAATTGCAAGATCTAAAGATATACCTTCAAGCACTCACTTCCCCTGCAACGGCGCCAGAAATAGCTTGATGTCTACACACGCTTCTTCTCTTGTAGACTATGTTGGGCCTCCAAGCGCAGAGGTTTGTAGGACAACAACAATTTCCCTCAAGTGGATGACCTAAGGTTTATCGAACTCAGGGAAGTAGAGGTTGAAGATGGTCTCTCTCAAGCAACCCTGCAACTAAGATACAAGAAGTCTCTTGTGTCCCCAACACACCTACTACAACTAGGAGTTGTATAGGTGCACTAGTTCGGCGAAGAGATGGTAAAATATGGATGATAGGAGTGGCAAAGCAAACTAATATAAATCTGTAATAAAAAGTGCAGCAAGCAAACAAGTGGTAAACATGAGCACAAATGGTATTGCAATGGTGGAAACAAAGCCCAGGGATCATACTTTCACTAGTGGCAACTCCCAACAACATTAACATAATCGAATCACATGGTATTTCCCATAAAACATGCAATGGAGACGCACCCGGAGGTCATTCCTTCGTGGTCTAGAGAGGACGAGAATTATGTAGGGCTACAAAAGCACACCTCAAAGTTCGTAGTTCTCAATCTAAGGATTTCCCAATATCACCGCGGCCATCCAAAGAGAGTCCCACAATCACCACAACATATCTAAAGGATAGTCAAAGACAAGCACCAAGAGACTCTCAATCTTCAATCAACACACAAGAGAGGAAATCACTCATGAAAATATTTTTCTAATCCATGTCCAATAGACCGCTGTCACCTTGGTCTCGGGGATTATACTAGATAAAGACAAGTGAGTACATCAATCCAATACATAGAGGAAGGGGAAATATCATGGGATCACCCTAGAATAACATAGCCTAGGATCACAACGAAGATCACATCATGGGAGAGAGAGATAACCACATAGCTACACGTACGAGCCCTAGGTCCCGGAGAAGACTACTCACACATGGACATGGTGAGGAGGAGGTTGATGATGGTGTTGATGGAGAGGTGCAGCCCCGCGAGGAGGAGACGGCCGACGGCAGCCACGGAGGCGGCGGCGGCGGCCCTTGGGGGCGCGGCGGCGGCGGCGGCCCTAGGCGGCGGCGGCGGCCCTCGGGGCGGCGGCGGCCCTAGGGGGCAGCGGCTCCTTGGCCCCCCTTCTTCCTTGTGTATGGTGCTGCAATGGTGCTGGTCCTCCCCTCCAAGACGGCGGCTTGGGAGGAGGAAAATTCGTGGCCCTTGGTGACCTAGGTTTCCTTTCTTTATATAGACTCTCGGATTCCCGTCATCAGATTTTGGGCCTCAGTAAAACGGGCTTTACTCGGCCGTCCGGACTCCGATTTGGACGAATATATCCAGAAGCATCGCCTTGAAATTCTCCACAACTTTCGCAACTAGACTTTTTCCGGTTGACGTCGTCTTCGGGCCGGAACATGACCATGTTTAAAAAACGTTCTCAGACAGATTTCAGGAAAGTCAGAGTCCTACTTCAATATGACTCCTTTTGCGTTTTTGTCAATTTCAAATAATTCCTACACAATAAAGTGTAAAACTAGAACATTGTGCACTTTTGCAACCATTAGTAGGTTAGTACAAATATGATCAAAAAGTGTATGGAAGTGCATAAATATCATAGCAATATCACACAAAAAGGGCATGGAGCAAGCAGAAATTATAGATACGTTTTGGACGTATCAGTGAAGCGTAGGAAATTTTTTGAATTCTGCTACGTTCCCCTACAGTGGCATCTGAGATAGGTCTTTGCGTAGCATCTTGCACGAGTAGAACACAAACAAGTTGTGGGCGTTGAGTTTGTTCAATTTTCTTGCCGTTACTAGTCCAATCTTGATTCGGCGGCATTGTGGGATGAAGCGGCCCGGACCGACCTTACACGTACGCTTACGTGAGACTGGTTCCACCGACAGACATACACTAGATGCATAAGGTGGCTGGCGGGTGTCTCTCTCTCCCACTTTAGTCGGATCGGATTCGATGAACAGGGTCCTTATGAAGGGTAAATAGAAATTGACAAATCGCGTTGTGGTTTTGGCGTAGGTAAGAAACGTTCTTGCTAGAAAACATATAGAAGCCACGCAAAACTTGCAACAACAATTAGAGGTCGTCTAACTTGTTCTTGCAGCATGTGCTATGTGATATGGTATGGCCAAGAAGATGTGATGAATGATATATGTGATGTGTGAGATTGATCATGTTCTTGTAATAGGAAATCACGACTTGCATGTCGATGATAATGACAACCGGCAGGAGCCATAGGAGTTGTCTTAATTATTGTATGACCCGCGTGTCACTGAATAACGCTATGTAATTACTTTACTTTATTTCTAAACGTTAGCCATAGTAGTAGAAGTAATAGTTGGCGTGAAGACTTCATGAAGACACGATGATGGAGATCATGATGATGGAGATCATGGTGTCGAGCCGGTGACAAAGATGATCATGGTGCCCCGAAGATGGAGATCAAAGGAGCAAGATGATATTGGCCATATCATGTCACTTTAATTGATTGCATGTGATGTTTATCATGTTTATGCATCTTGTTTACTGAGAACCACGGTAGTAAATAAGATGATCTCTCACTAAAAATTTCAAGAATTGTGTTCCCCCTAACTGTGCATCGTTGCTAAGGATCGTTGTTCCGAAGCACCACGTGATGATCGGGTGTGATAGGCTCTAACGTTCGCATACAACGGGTGTAAGCCAGATTTACACACGCAATACACTTAGGGTTCACTTGACGAGCCTAGCATGTACAGACATGGCCTCAGAACACGGAAGACCGAAAGGTCGAACATGAGTCGTATAGAAGATACGATCAACATGAAGGCTCATTGGTGCCCTCCCGCCACAAATCAAGTGGGCCACGGGCAGGCGAACAACGCGACCAATATCCAGTATAGTATGGCACGGCCGGCCTCTAGAGCAAGTAGGACGCAGGCTACCGCTCCCCATGCATGGCAAAGAATTGGGCTACTGGCAGGTCGTGGACACAGCTGCAGCATCTTGTCGATAGCAGGCAAGCACCAATGGATCCGCCCTTGGTCCGTGGTGCTCCAGCGGACTTGCTGTACAACGCACTATAGCCACTCGCGGACGCGCCTATGTTGCTCTCCGGCGCTCGGCCCATCTTGTTGTGCGATGCGTTGCAGCCTCTCGATGCCGATGCACCCCGCGGCAAAGGTCTACTCAACCCTGCCGATGACGCTCAACATGACTCGTTTTCCTCCCAGTGGAGCACACAATTCAAACTAAGGAATATATGTTCTTGTTCTTTAGACAGAGCGTAGACATTGTGCGGATTAAGCAAATCACATCGTAAACGATTAAACTAAGGAACACATCAATGATGATTTCAACAATCACGGATAATTATGTACTCGCAAATGTTTGCCCACAACACACACAACTTACTAGTAGGAATCTTATATTTTATTATCGGTCTTCCCACATAATTCTGATTACTGACATGTTTGCCTTTTATCACACACATCTTATTGTGGCAAATCATTTTTTGATAATTTGGCTCATCGCAAACAGTTCATATGAATCAACTGTATGCCACGTTGCACACACAACTCTTATCTGATTTGTAGTTTATGTACCAGGCATCGCACACAATTCATTTTCTTAGAGACGATTTTGTTAGCATAGCGTTTTTGATTCATGGATTGCACACATTTTGGTTAAATTGTCTCCGACATATGTGTTGTCTTATGACCTTCCTTCAGTAGTGCTGGACGATATGGCGAGCAAAAGCACCTAGGACCCCAGTGTGGCGAGGCCGGACCCTTCGAGCCAGACAAGGCAAACTGAAGTTCCTAGCCCATGATGTGGCAAGGGGCCTCACGAGGTGAAGTGAGGCCCTCGAGCACGGAAGTATTGTGGCCGGAGCCTTTGAGTCGGACGAGGCGAAGTAAATCCCCCGAGTCCGGATGTGGTAAAGGTCCTGACAAGGCAAAGTGAAGCCCTCGAGCTTGGATACAGTAACACCGGCCAGAGGCATCGAGCTAATTGAGGCAAAGTGAAACCGCTAAGCCTGGATGTGATGAGGAGCCTAATAGGGTAATGTGAAGCCCTCGATCCCAGATGTAGCAAGGTCAGAGCCTTCTAGAAAGACATGACAAACTGAAACCCTCATGTCCGGCTGTGTCATGTGCCCTGATTGGGCGAAGTGACTCTCGAGCCCAAATACGAAGAGGTCGTAGCCTTCAGGCCAGACGAGGTGAACTAAAGCCCCCTAGCCTGGATGCGGCGAAGAGCCTTACGCGGCGAAGTGAAGCCCTCGATTCCACATGCGGCGAGGCTGGAGTCCTGAAGCCCGAAGATGTAGCGAGCAAAAGCCCATCAGACCCGAAGCGGCGAGGTTTGAGCCTTTGAACCAGAGGAGGAGATAAGTGAAGCCCCCAAGCTAGATGTGGGAAGGGATCAGATGGAGTGTCAAGGAGGGAGGGGGGTCTGATAACACGCAAGAGATTTTGATATGAGAACAAAATAAGATTCACAATGATGACATTCGACAATTCGCCTTCAAATAGGCTTAAAGGATGAAACGTCTTTTAAACTGCCTAGGTCAGTCCGAAATTCCCATGCCCATGACACATTGAAAATCCGAGTGTAGCGCTCTCCAAGGAAATCTAGTGAAATGAAACTTGTCGGAGATCCTCTCTATTAGCAGAGCATGGAGCGCAAGTGATCCCCAAGTCACGAGTCGATTCTTCTCAGGAGTAGGAAATATTCGTCTGTGCAAACTTAGTTCGAGAGACAGTTCGCTGCTTGTCGTTCCATATAAAGGATATTGACTAGGTACACTTGAGCAATTCGGGCCGACATCTTGGACCACCACTGGGAATTTGATGATATGCCCACAATATGGCCATTATCCATCGTCTCTCGAGGAGATTGACAACGGGTATCACCAAGTTTTTTTCAAATTGCTCGCCTCTTTGCCTCAGAAAGCATTATTATTTCATTTAGTCGAGGTTTCTCTACCAACCAACAAATGGGTCTTCATGTCCGTTGACCAGTCAGAATCTTCTCTGTTGATGAACAGTCGGTTTCTTCAGCGAGACCTCGACTGACTGGACTACTGATGGGGTTATACCTACTGAGTAGGCTAACACTAGTAGAAAACAGGGCTTTTGTTCGGGCCTGGCCAGCCCATTAGTCCCGGTTCACCCACGAACCGGGACCCATGGGGGCATACGTCCCGGTTCGTGCGCCCAGGGGGGCGGCCGGGCCTCGTGGGGCATCTGTCCCGGTTGGTCTGGACCCATTTGTCCCGGTTCCAGGCAAGAACTGGGACCAATAGGCCTCGCTCCCAGCCCACACCCATTGGTCCTGGTTCATAACTGGAACCGGGACAAATGGGTGGCCTTTAGACCCGGTTTAACGAACTGGGACCAATTGGTTGCTTATATATACCCCATCGCCAGCGAGCCCACACTGCTCTATTTTTCTGGCCGACGAGGGGAGAGCTTTGTGTGGTGCTCTAGCTCACCTCCCATATATGCACATGAGGTGTTCGATGAAATGCCTGAGCCACACTAGTTAAGCTTTCTCCTCTCGAAGCTCGCACTCGAAGCTCCATTCTCTCCGAGATTTGGCTAGGTTGAGCGGTCCGTGACGTCCCGTCCCCGTCTTCACAGCCGTCGATCACCCATGCCGATCTCGTCGCCGGCAACACCGTGGTGAGCTATGCATGTACTTTGAATATAATGTGATGATGAACTTATATTAATTTGATCACTTATCTATCCATGGTGAACACCGGACAAATGGCCCTTACGAACCGGGACTAATGGTCTAGGGCATTTGTATCGACGCATTCTTGGCCGTTGCGTTGTAGATGAACTCGCAAACGTAGTATCCACAGTAATTATTCCGGGCTTCCTGCCACAAGCACTTTACAAGAAATAGAGGTCAATCAAACTGATAATGAAGCATTATAAAGGCATTGATGAAAGTATAGCTAGAGTCAACGGGAGATGCGCGAAACTAGCTAGCTAGTAGTACTTACTTTCGGGTAAATCCATCGCAGTTGCTGCGGCATTGCTGGAACTTTTTTGGCGAATTCTTTCCAAACCCTGCGAGACAAAGAAAAATATTACTTTATATGAGGAAAATGAACAAAGTTGCCGATATGATGCGGTAATGATCGATTGAACTTACTTGTTGAGCATTTTAGACATGTCCGCATAGTCCTCGGGATCTTTTCGTCTCGAGTCTAAGACGGTTACTAGTCCGTCCTCAAGCTTAATCTCTAGGAGAATATAGTGAAACCTCCGCACGCATGCATACAACTCATCAATTACATTAATTACTATAACCTCCAGTAATATATAATTAAGGGAAACCGAATATGCACAAGACAGTAACACTCACTTGAAGTTGTAAGGAAAGAGCATTTTATCTTTGTTTTGATTTACTATCAACGATTGTAGAAAGTTGGCCTCGGCTTCTTTGGCATGATATTGAACCTGATATTCATCTATGAGATTTGTGTTAATGAAGCCAATATCATAGATATCAGCTTTTCTACATTCGACGATCTTCAACCTGCGTAATATAGTGAGGATAATTATATATACTTGCAATGAAGTATACTTGCAATATGAAGAGCCGGGCAATATATAGAGACTTAATTAATGATAGAACTAGTACTTACAGAAAGTTACAAGTGATCGTTGGTTTATCGAGGGCCTTCTGATTGAAAATGTTGAAGAACTCCTGAAATGTAATAGACAACATATCAATTCCAGCGAGTCGTGCTCCTCTGTAACTTTCAGCATCAGAGTATCCTGGCCACCAGAGTCTCTGCAGGTTTCCATGTACCAATCATGCAATCTTCGCATACTGGTATTTGTGATCATCCACCTCTAAAACATCAGGAAGTACATCATCGGTCACGTAATCTGCAAGATTGGTACCGGGCGCCATCCCCGGATGATGAGGGACGATGTCGCTAGGCACCTTGAGCGGGGGGCACAATTGGTTCTCTTGTTCGCCGAGCTGGGGAATTTGTTTCCCACTTTTTTCTGTGCTAACCTGTGATCACTACAAGTACTTCCCGACCACAATGCTTCGACATATGACTTTTGAATAATGCGCTCATAGTTGCTTTTCGGCGGAGACGGTGGTGGTTTCTTCAGGGCATTAATAGTGCGCTTCGCTCTCGCCGGATCCATCTTCTGCTTTGGAGGTATAGGTTTCTTTGCAAAAAAGTCCTTCACTTCGGCTTTACAGATCTCCGCGTTCTCCTCGTCGGTCCTCTCGTATGGTAACTTCTCTAAGGGCCAGAGAGATGGACCGTATCTGTATTGCCTCCAGCCTGGGTGTACTGCTAGACGCCTGAGCAGTCCCAGCGGCTGCCTTCTTTTGTTGCTTACAAGGAGGAGGAGGAGGCGGGGTGCTACCATGCGCCGGAGCAGCCGGAGCGTCGGCAGCTCTCTTCACGCCTTGCTGACGAGGCGGAGCAGGAGGCGGGCAGCTCAGACGCGCCGGTGCAGGCGGAGGAGGAGGCGGGCTGCTCGGACGCGCCGGCGCAGGCGGAGAAGGAGGCAGGCTGCTCGGACGTGCCGACGCAGGCGGAGAAGGAGGCTGAGTGCCGCCAGGCGCCTGATCACCCGGAGAAGGAGATGGAGTGCGCTGATCCCTTGCTAGAGGAGGAGGCGGAGTGTGCTGACTCGCCGGAGGCGTCCTGTTCACAAGGTGGATGAGGTCCTTCCGCCATAGGCATGTAGTCTTCAGAGAAGAACCCAGCCGAGTCTCCCCTTCACCGGTAGGGTGGTCAAGCTCGAGATCCTCAAACCCCTCTGTTATTTGATCCACCATCACCCTAGCATATTCTTCTGGAATCGGACGGCAGTGAAAAGTTGCGCCGGGTTCAGAAGGAAAAACAGAGCCTACAGCCGCCTTGACTTTGAAGTGGATCCATTGCGTCATAAGGTGGCTATGTTCAGACTCCATGATAGCATCCACGGGTTAGCTAGCAGGAGAATCCAAGACAGGCTCCTCAGGCAGCACGGTGGAAGCCATGCTGCTTTTCCGCTGAGATGGCGGGGTAGCTTCGAGGGTAGCTTCGACAAGTTGCTTGCTGCGAGATTCTTCTCGTTCGTCCTCTAGAGCTTTTACTCTTGCGTGCAGCGCCTGCAAAGTGGTCTGTGATACGTCTCCAACGTATCTATAATTTTTGATTGTTCCATGCTATTAATTATGAAGTCTTGGATGTTTAATGGGCTTTATCATACACGTTTATATCATTTTTCGTACTAACCTACTAACCTATAGGCCCAGTCCAGATTGCTGTTTTTTGCCTATTTCAGGGTTTTGCAGAAAAAGAATATCAAACGGAGTCCAAACGGAATGAAACCTTTGCGAGAGACAACTTTGGAGGAAATCACGCACAAGAAACTTCAGGACCAAGTCAGGGGACAGAGGGGCTGCCCTCAAGGGTGGGGGGCGCCCCCCTTCCCAGGGCGCGCCCCCTGCCTCGAGGCTGCCTCGTTGGCCCCCGGTGCACTCCTTCTTCCTATATATATATCCATGTACCCCAGAAACTCCAGACGGAGAGAGAAAACCCTAATTCCACCGCCGTAGATTCTGTTCCTGTGGATATCCCATCTTGGAGCCTGTTCCGGAGCTCCACCGGTGGGGATCCATCACGGAGGCCTTCTTCATCATCATCATCGCCCTAACCATGAGTTGTGAGTAGTTTACCACAGACCTTCGGGTCCATAGCTAGTATCTAGATGGCTTCTTCTCTCTCTCTGGATCTCAATACAAAGTTCTCCTCGGTCTTCGAGGAGATCTATTCGATGTAATCTCTTTTTGCGGTGTGTTTTTCGAGATCCGATGAATTGTGAGTTTATGATCAAGGTTATCTATGAAAGATATTTGGTTCTTCTCTGAACTTTTTATGTGTGCTCATAATATCCTTGCAAGTCTCTTCAAATTATTGGTTTGGTTTGGCCTACTAGATCTATAGTTCTTGCAATGGGACAAGTGCTTGGCTTTGGGTTCAATCTTGTGGTGCCCTTTCCCAGTGACAGTAGGGGCAGCAAGGCAAGTATTGTATTATTGCCATCGAGGGTAAAAAGATGGGGTTTACATCATATTGCTTGAGTTTATCCCTCTACATCACGGCATCTTGCTTAAGGCGTTACTCTGTTCGTATGAACTCAATACACTAGATGCATGCTGGATAGTGGTCGATGTGTGGAGTAATAGTAGTAGATGCAGGCAGGAGTCGGTCTACTTGTCTCGGACGTGATGCCTATATACAATGATCATGCCTAGATAGTCTCATAATTATTCGCTTTTCTATCAATTGCTCGACAGTAATTTGTTTACCCGCCGTAGAATATCGCTATCATGAGAGAAGCCACAAGAGAAAACTATGCCCCCCGGGTCTATTCTTAACATATAAATCAACATCTACTTTACTTTTACTGCTTTTATTTGCTGTTTTATTAAACCAAAAATACCAAAAATATCAACTATCATCTCTATCAGATCTCACTCTCGTAAGTGACCGTAAAGGGATTGACAACCCCTTATCGCATTGGCTGCGAAGTTCTTATTTGTTTGTGCAGGTGCGAGGGACTCGCGCGTGGTCTCCTACTGGATTGATACCTTGGTTCTCAAAAACTAAGGGAAATACTTACGCTACTGTGCTGCATCTCCCTTTCCTCTTCGAGGGAATACAACGCAAGCTCAAGAGGTAGCAAGAAGAATTTCTGGCGCCGTTGCCGGGGAGGCTTACGCAAAAGTCATATACAAGTACCTATCACAAACCCTTATCCTTCGCATTACATTTATTTGCCTCTCGTTTTCCTCTCCCCCACTTCACCCTTGCCGTTTTATTCACCCTTCTTCCGCCGTGTGTTTATCGTTCGCTTGTTTCTTGTTTTCTTGTGCGTGTTGGATTGCTTGCTTGTCACTATGGCTCAGAACAATACCAAATTGTGTGACTTCTCCAATACCAACAACAATGACCTTATTAGCACTCCAATTTCTCCAATTACCGATGCTGAATCTTGTGAGATCAATGCTGCTTTGTTGAATCTTGTCATGAAAGATCAATTCTCTGGCCTTCCTAGTGAAGATGCCGCTACCCATCTAAACAACTTTGTTGATTTGTGTGATATGCAAAAGAAAAGGGATACGGATAACGATATTGTTAAATTGAAGTTATTTCCATTTTCACTTAGAGTTCATCCTAAAACTTGGTTCTCCTCTTTGCCTAGAAATAGTATTGATTCATGGAATAAGTGCAAATATGCTTTTATCTCTAAGTATTTTCCACCTGCTACGATCATCTCTCTTAGAAACGATATTATGAATTTTAAGCAACTAGATCATGAGCATGTTGCACAAGCTTGGGAGAGAATGAAATTGATGATACGTAATTGCCCTACACATGGTTTGAATCTATGGATGATTATTCAGAACTTTTATGCTGGCTTGAATTTTGCTTCTAGAAATCTTTTAGATTTGGCCGCCGGATGCACTTTCATGGAAACCACCTTAGGAGAAGCTACCAAACTCCTAGATAATATTATGGTTAATTATTCTCAATGGCACACCGAAAGATCTACTACTAAAAAAGTGCATGCTATCGAAGAGATTAGTGTTTTGAGTGGAAGGATGGATGAACTTATGAAATTGTTTGCTGCTAAGAGTGCTTCTTCCAATCCTAATGATAAGCCTTTGTGCACTTTGATTGAGAATAACAATGAATCTTTGGATGTGAATTTTGTTGGTAGGAATAATTTTGGTAACAATGCTTATAGAGGTAATTTTAATCGTAGGCATTTTCCTAGTAATTCCTCTAATAACTATGGTAATTCCTACAACAACTCTTATGGAAAGAAGCCTTCTCAATTTGAAACTAGTGTTAAAGAGTTTATGGTCTCGCAAAAGAATTTCATTGCTTTGCTTGAAGAGAAATTGCTTAAGGTTGATGAATTGGCTAGAAGTCTGGACATAATTACTCTTGATGTTGATTCTTTGAAACTTAGATCTATCCCACCTAAGCATGATATCATTGAGTCTCTCAAAGCCATGAGAATTTCCATTGATGAATGCAAAGAAAGAACCGCTAGAATGCGTGCTAAAAGAGAAGATTATATTAAATCGTGTTCTTCTAGTTATCATGAAAGTAAAGATGAAGATCTTAAAGTTATTGATGTGTCTCCTATTAGATCCTAGTTTTCTAGTATTAATCTTGATGAGAATAGGATTGGAGATGATTATGCTTTAAGGTGTCCCAATGATTCAGAGTTTTTAGATCTTGATGCTAAAATTGCTAAAAGTGGGAACGACGAGATTAAAACTTTGCATAGTGATGAAACCACTACCTTGGATTTTAAGGGATTCAATTATGATAATTGCTCTTTGATTGATTGTATTTCCTTGTTGCAATCCCTGTTAAATTCTCCGCAGGCTTATAGTCAAAATAAAGCTTTCACTAATCATATAGTTGATGCTTTAATGCAATATTATGAAGAAAAACTTGAATTGGAAGTTTATATACCTAGAAAGCTTTATGATGGGTGGGAAACAACTATAAAAATAAAAATAAAAGATCATGAATGTTATGCTTTGTGTGATTTGGGTGCAAGTGTCTCCACTATACCAAAAACTTTGTGTGATTTGCTAGGGTTCCATGAGCTTGATGATTGTTCTTTAAATTTGCATCTTGCGGATTCCACTATTAAGAAACCTATGGGAAGAATTAATTATGTTCTTATTGTTTCCAATAGGAATTATGTGCCCATAGATTTCATTGTTCCTGATATAGATTGCAATCCTTCATGTCCTATTATTCTTGGTAGACCTTTCCTTAGAACGATTGGTGCAATTATTGATATGAAGGAAGGAAATATAAGATTCCAATTTTCATTAAGGAAAGGCGTGGAACACTTTCCTAGAAAGAAAATAAAATTACCATATGAATCTATCATGAGAGCCACTTATGGATTGCCTTCCAAAGATGGCAATACCTAGATCTATCTTGTATCATGCCTAGCTAGGGGCGTAAAACGATAGCGCTTGTTGGGAGGCAACACAATTTTATGTTTTTTGTTTTTTTTGCTGTTAGGGAATAAATATTGCATCTAGCCTCTGATTAGATGTGGTTTCATGTTTTGTTTAGTGTTTGTGCCAAGTAGAACCTTTGGGAAGACTTGTGTGAAGTTTATATGATCTTGCTGTGAAAAACAGAATCGTTAGCGCTCACTAAATTAGTCGTGGGATTTTAATGGAGCGTGATTTTTAGTTGATTATTTTTGCTTCTGATTTGTAGAAAAAGTGCGCAAATTTGCCATTTTAGTTTGAATTTTTTGGAGTTCCAGAAGTAGGCGAACCCTGAAGATTACTTCAGACTGTTCTGTCTTTGACAGATTCTGTTTTTCGTGTGTTGTTTGCTTATTCCGATGCATCTATGAGTAATATTGGAGGATATGAACCATACAGAAGTTGGAGTACAGTAGGTTTAACACCAATATAAACAAAGAATGAATTCATTGATGTACCTTTGAGTAGTATTTTGCTTTCTCATACTAACGGAGCTCACGAGAATTTTTGTCTAAGTTTTGTGTTGTGAAGTTTTCAAGTTTTGAGTATTGCTTTGATGGACTATGGAACAAGGAGTAGCAAAGGCCTAAGCTTGGGTATTCCCATGGCACCCCAATTAAATTCAAGATAATCAAAAGCCTAAGCTTGGGGATGCACCGGGAAGGCATCCCCACTTTCGTCTTCATCCATCGGTAAGTATACTTGGAGCTATATTTTTATTTGCAACATGATATGTGTTTTGCTTGGAGCGTCTTGTAAAATTTGAGTCTTTGCTTGTTAGTTTGCCACAATCATCCTTTCTGGACACACCTATTTGAGAGAGTTAAATATGGCCTAGAATTTATTAGAACACTCTATGTGCTTCACTTATATCTTTTGAGTTGAATAGTTTTTGCTCGAGCGCTTCACTTATATCTTTTAGAGCACGGTGGTGGTAATATTTTGTAGAAATTGTTGAACTCTCATGCTTCACTTATATATATTTGAGAGTCTATTAAAACAGCAATGTAATGTGTTTAGTCTAAAGAAACTAGTCTTCACATGATAGACATCCAATGTCAATGTAGTAAAAAATTTCACACCAAGTGCACTGAATAGAAAGAGATGTTGGATACTTGATAATTGTTTTGAGACATGAGGATAGTGATATTAGAGTCGTGCTAGTGGAGTTATTATGAAATTGAGAAATACTTGTGTTAAGGTTAGTGATTCCCGTATCATGGACGTATGGTGAACCGCTATGTGACGAAGTTAGAGCATGAGGTATTTGTAAAGTGCCAACCTTTGTGTGGAGGTCGGGGGCGCGCGATGGTTAACTCCTACCAACCTCCCCCATAGGAGCATGCGTTGATTGCTTTGTTTTGATGACTCGTAGATTTTTGGAATAAGTATATGAGTACTTATGACTAATGTTGAGTCCATGGATTATACGCACTCTCACCCTTCCACCATTGCTAGCCTCTCTTGTACCGCGCAACTTTCGACGGTACCATAAACCCACTATATATCCTTCCTCAAAACAACCACCATATTATTCCTCAAAACAGCCACCATACCTACCTATCATGGCATTTCCATAGCCATTCCAAGATATATTGACATGCGACTTTCCACCGTTCCGTTCATATGACACGCATCATATTGTCATATTGCCATGCATGATCATGTAGTTGAGATCGTATTTGTGGCAAAGCCACCATGCATAATCTTTTCATACATGTCACTCTTGTTTCATTGCACATACCGGTACACCGCTGGAGGCATTCATATAGTCATACTTTGTCGTTGTATTATCGAGTTGTAATTTCATGTTGTAATGAAAGTGTGATGATCATCATTATTAGAGCATTGTCCCATGGGAGGAAAGTCTGAATCTATAAAGCCCCTCCGCAAAAAAAAGAAAAAAATAAAGGCCAAAGAAAAGAAAAAAAAAGAAAGGCCCAAAAAAAGAAAAAAAAGAAAAGAAAGAAAAAGGGACAATTGCTACTATCTTTTTCCACACTTGTGCTTCAAAGTAGCACCATGTTCTTCATTGTACAGAGACTCATGCTTAGTTCCTTTCATATACTAGTTGGAATTTTCATTATAGAACTTGGCTTGTATATTCCAACGATGGGCTTCCTCAAATGCCCTAGGTCTTCGTGAGCAAGCAAGTTGGATGCACACCCACTAGTTTATTTTGTTGAGCTTTCATTCATATTTAGCTGTAGTGCATCCGTTGCATGGCAATCCCTACTCACTCACATTGATATCTATTGATGGAAATCTCCATAGCCCGTTGATACGCCTAGTCGATGTGATACTATCTCCCACCTTTTTGTCTTCTCCACAACCACCTCTATTCCACCCATAGTGCTATATCCATGGCCTATGCTCATGTATTGCGTGAAAGTAGAAAGGTTTGAAAAGATAGAGTAGGAAAACAAATGCTTGGCTGGAATTGGGGTTGTGCATGATATGAATATTTTGTGTGATGAAGAGGGAGCATAGCCAGACTATATGATTTTGTAGGGATAACGTTCTTTAGCCATAGTATTTTGAGAAGACATGATTGCTTTGTTAGTATTGCTTGAAGTATTGTTATTTCTTATGTCAATATAGACTTTTATCTTGAATCTTTCAGATCTGAACATTCATGCCACAATTAAGAGAATTACAATGAAAAACTATATTGGTTAGCATTCCACATAAAAAATTCTTTCTTTATCATTTACCTACTCGAGGACGAGCAGGAATTAAGATTGGGGATGCTTGATACGTCTCCAACGTATCTATAATTTTTTATTGTTCCATGCTATAATTTATGAAGTCTTGGATGTTTAATGGGCTTTATCATTCACTTTTATATCATTTTTTGGGACTGACCTACTAACCCAAAGGCACAGTCCAGATTGCTAGTTTTTGCGTATTTCAGGGTTTTGCAGAAAAAGAATATCAAATGGAGTCCAAACGGAATGAAACCTTTGCGAGAGATATTTTTGGAGGAAATCACGCATAGGAAACTTGAGGACCAAGTCAGGGGACAGAGGGGCTACCCTCGAGGATGGGGGCGCGCCCCCCTTCCCAAGGCGCGCCCCCTGCCTCGAGGTTGCCTCGTGTGGCCCCCGGTGCCCTCCTTCTTCCTATATATATCCACGTACCCTAGAAACTCCAGACGCACAGAGAAAACCGTAATTCCACCGCCGTAGCTTCTGTTCCCGTGGAGATCCCATCTTGGAGCCTGTTTCGGAGCTCCACCGGAGGGGGATCCATCACGGAGGCCTTCATCATCATCATCATCGCCCTCACCATGAGTTCTGAGTAGTTTACCACAGACCTTCGGGTCCATAGCTAGTATCTAGATGACTTCTTCTCTCTCTCTGGATCTCAATACAAAGTTCTCCTCGGTCTTCGAGGAGATCTATTCGATGTAATCTCTTTTTGCGGTGTGTTTGTCGAGATCCGATGAATTGTGAGTTTATGACTAGGTTATCTATGAAAGATATTTGGTTCTTCTCTGAACGTTTTATGTGTGCTCATAATATCCTTGCAAGTCTCTTCGAATTATTGGTTTGGTTTGGCCTACTAGATCTATAGTTCTTGCAATGGGAGAAGTGCTTGGCTTTCGGTTCAATCTTGCGGTGTCCTTTCCCAGTGACAGTAGGGGCAGCTAGGCAAGTATTGTATTGTTGCCATCGAGGATAAAAAGATGAGGTTTACATCATATTGCTTGAGTTTATCCCTCTACATCATGTCATCTTGCTTAAGGCGTTACTCTGTTCGTATGAACTCAATACACTAGATGCATGCTGGATCTTGCTTAAGGCGATGTGTGGAGTAATAATAGTATATGCAGGCAGGAGTCGGTCTACTTGTTTTGGACGTGATGCCTAGATAGTCTCATATTTATTCGCTTTTGTATCAATTGCTCGACAGTAATTTGTTTACCCGCCGTAGAATATCGCTATCATGAGAGAAGCCACTAGAGAAAACTATGGCCCCCGGGTCTATTCTCAACATTTCAATCTACATCTACTTTACTTTTACCGCTTTTATTTGTTGTTTTATTAAACCAAAAATACCAAAAATATCAACTATCATCTCTATCAGATCTCACTCTCGTAAGTGACCATAAAGGGATTGACAACCCCTTATCGCGTTGGCTGCGAAGTTCTTATTTGTTTGTGCAGGTGCGAGGGACTCGTGCGTGGTCTCCTACTGGATTGATACCTTGGTTCTCAAAAACTTAGGGAAATACTTACGCAACTGTGCTGCATCTCCCTTTCCTCTTCGAGGGAATACAACGCAAGCTCAAGAGGTAGCAGTCTCATCCACTTTCTTCTTCCTCTCCCGGCATTTGTAACCGCCTGCGTCGGGAAACCCGGCCTTCCACGAAAGGGAGCCTGGCGTGCCTCGTGTCCGTCCAGGGTGCTTAGGATTCCCGAGGGCCATTGTGAGCTCGTCGTTCTCTCTGTCGGGAACGAACGTCCCTTGCTGCGCTGCTTCGATATAGAACTGAAGCTGCGTGATGGGTATTGCAAGTTGCTCATCCATCCAAATGCACTTCCGTGTTACAGGGTCCAAGGTTCCCCCAACTCCAAAGAACCAAGTGCTTGAACGGTCTGGCCAGTGTAATGTCTGTGGTTCGACCCCTTTAGCAAGCAGGTCATTCTCGGCCTTGTCCCACAACGGTCGGGCTTTGAGGTAGCCACCTGACCTAGTGCGATGGTGATACAGCTTCTTCGCAGCATTTTTCTTGTATCTCTCTGACATGTCCTTACTCTTTTCCGATTTTTTGTGGGCCACAAATGCGTCCCAGTGATCTCTGATCTTCTCAAACCGGACGGTGAATTCTAGAGTCTTGTTAAATTCGGATGTAACTTTTCGAGTAGATGATTTTTCATATAAAAAACTTTTTAATCCGAGTTCGTATGCAAAAATTATGCCCGTTTTACTAAATTCCAGAGATATTTTGCAAATAAAGTCAAAATTCATATTTGTAAATTTTCCCAACAAGTAGACCACATATCACATGGGAAACTTATTTTCTTTTATTTTTTTGACATTTACATCATTTTCTTTTATTTATTTTTGAACTGGAAAAGGCGGTCCACGCGGGGGGGGGGG
>LR738712.1:900832661-900888495 GCA_902687465.1 Secale cereale
GGTGCGCCATTATTAGTTCAACTACTAATGGCGCACCACTCCCACGATGCGCCATTAGTAGTTTTGAAAAAAAAAACAAAATATGAAAAAAATTTACTAATGGCGCACCGTAGGTCTGGTGCACCATTAGTAGTTTTGAAAAAAATTAAAAAAAACAAAATATGAAAAAAAATACTAATGGCGCACCGTAGGAGTGGTGCACCATTAGTAAGTTTAACTACTAATGGCGCACCACTCCCACGGTGCGCCATTAGTAGTTTTGAAAATAAAAGTAAAAATAAAATAAAATAAAATTGAAAAAAAATTACTAATGGCGCACCGTGGATGTGGTTCGCCATTAGTAGTTACCATTAGTAGTTTAACTACTAATGGCGCGCTATCCACTGGTGCGCCATTAGTAGTTTTGAAAATAAAATGAAAAAAAAAATTGTTACTAATGGCGCACCACATCAACGGTGCGCCATTAGTATTTGGATACTAATGGCGCACCAACACATGGTGCGCCATTGGTATATACTAATGGCGCACCGCATGTCTGGTGCGCCATTAGTAACAATCCTATATATAGCCCTTTTCCTAGTAGTCTTAGTCCCGGTTCGTGACAACAACCGGGACCAATGCCCCCTATTAGTCTCGGTTGGTGCCACCAACCGGGACTAAAGGTCTCTTTTCAGCAGTCCAGACGGCGGGAAGCTGAGGCCTTTGGTCCCGGTTCGAGACCAATAGCATGTGCACAGCGGCGTGGTGGTGGGAGTTTAGTCCCACCTCGCTAGCTGAGAGCGACGAGGACCTGTTTATAAGCCCTGCTCTCTCTTCCATATTGAACTCCTCTGAACTGCATGCCTATGGGCCTAAACTGACACTGCTATACCTGTGGGCTTGCTGGGTTTCTACGGGCCTGAATCCTGGCCCACGGTTGGGTTTCTAGTCGTATTCAGGCCGTGGTGGCGCAGTAGGTGGCATTTTTTTTATTTTTTTTTCTTTGTTGCTTTATTTTTTAGTTTTGTTTCTACTTTCAACAAAATACTTACTGTTGCCATTTTTTTATTTTAAATACTTACTGTTGCTATTTTTATTTATTTTATTAAAGTTTATTTATTTTACTTTATTAAAGTTTATTTTGTTTCTACTTATTTATTTTATTTTTATTCTACTCATCTGTTACGAAGGGATTTCAAAATTTTCACTTATTTGAATAACAGACTACTTCTGTGTTCAAAATGCACCATTACAAAGTGATATTCCAGATTAAAGGCATCATCACAATAGTTGTGGAGAAAAAGTCTTCACCTTTTCATCGCTTGTGTCCTTTGCTTATTGCGTCGTAACCATGGATAATCTTCATCGTTTATCAGGGTGCTTGGGTCAGCCTTGACTTTGAAGGTGGGAATTGCATGAAACTTTTCATAATCTTCGGAAATGTCTGTCTTGTCCTCCACTCCCACGATGTCTCTTTTTCCTGAAAGAACTATTAGGCGCTTTGGTTCATCGTTTGATCTGTTCGCTTCCATATCTTTTCTTTTTTCTGGTTCTTATAGACATGTCCTTCACATAGAAAACCTGCGCCACATCATTGGCTAGGACGAACGGTTCGTCGGTGTACCCAAGATTGTTCAGATCCACTGTTGTCATTCCGTAATCTGGGTCTACCTGTACCCCACTTCCTGACAGATTGACCCATTTGCACTTAAACAAAGGGACCTTAAAATCATGTCTGTAGTCAAGTTCCCATATGTTCACTATGTAACCATAATATGTGTCCTTTCCCTTATTGGTTGATGCATCAAAGCGGACACCGCTGTTTTGGTTGGTGCACTTTTTATATTGGGTGATCGTGTAAAATGTATTCCCATTTATCTCGTATCCTTTGTAAGTCAATACAGTCGAAGATGGTCCCCTAGACAACGAGTACAGCTCATCACAAACAGTGTTGTCACCTCTGAGACGTGTTTCCAACCAACTGGCGAAAGTCTTGATGTCTTCACATGTAATCCAGTCGTCACACCACTCCGGGTGTTTGGAGCACAGACTGTTCTTGTGTTCATCGACATACGGGGTCACCAGGGTAGAGTTCTGTAGAACTGTGTAGTGTGCTTCAGACCAAGAATGCCCGTCCCTGCATATTATTGACTCCCCTCCAAGCATGCCTTTCCTAGTAGTCTGCCCTCATACTGCGATTTAGGGAGACCAATCTTCTTAAGGCCAGGAATGAAGTCAACACAAAACCCAATGACATCCTCTGTTTCATGGCCCATGGAGATGCTTCCTTCTGGCCTAGCGCGGTTACAGACATATTTCTTTAGGAATCCCATAAACCTCTCAAAGGGGAACATATTGTGTATACATACGGTGCCCAGAATGATAATCTCGTCAACTAGATGAACTAGGACGTGCGTCACGATATTGAAGAACGATGGTGGGAACACCAGCTCGAAACTGACAAGACATTGCGCCTCATCACTCCTTAGCCTTGGTATGATTTCTGAATCGATCACCTTCTGAGAGATTTCATTGAGGAATGCACATAGCTTCACAATGGCTAATCGGACGTTTTCCGGTACAAGCCCCCTCAGTGCAACCGGAAGCAGTTGCGTAATAATCATGTGGCAGTCATGAGACTTTAGGTTCTGGAACTTTTTCTCTGCCATATTTATTATCCCTTTTATATTCCACGAGAAGCCCGACATGACCTTCATACTGAGCAGGCATGCAAAGAAGATTTCCTTCTCTTCTTTGGTAAGAGCGTAGCTGCCAGGACCTTCATACTGCTTTGGAGGCAGGCCGTCTTTTTCGTGCAAATGTTGCAGGTCCTCCCGTGCCTCCGGCGTATCTTTTGTCTTCCCATACACGCCCAAGAAGCCTAGAAGGTTCACAGAAAGGTTCTTCATCATGTGCATCACATCGATTGAAGAGCGGACCTCTAGGTTTTTCTAGTAGGGTAGGTCCCAAAATATAGATTTCTTCTTCCACATGGGTGCGCATCCCTCATCGTCATTCAGAACAGATAGTCCGCCGAGACCCTTTCCAAAGATTATCTGTAAATCATTGACCATAGCAAGTACGTGATCACCGGTACACACGGCGGGCTTCTTCCGGTGATCTGCCTCACCTTTGAAATGCTTGCCTTTCTTTCGACATTGACGATTGGTCGGAAGAAATCGACGATGCCCCAGGTACACATTCTTCCTGCATCTGTCCAGGTATATACTTTGGGTGTCATCTAAACAGTGTATGCATACATGGTATCCCTTGTTTGTCCTGAAAGGTTACAGAGAGCAGGCCAATCATTGATGGTTACAAACAACAACACATGTAGGTCAAATTCCTCCTGGTTGGCCTCATCCCACGCACGTACACCTTGTCCATTCCACAACTGTAAAAGTTCTTCAACTAATGGCCTTAGGTACACATCAATGTCGTTGCCGGGTTGCTTAGGGCATTGGATGAGTATTGGCATCATAATTAACTTCCGCTTCATGCACTGCCAAGGAGGAATGTTATAGATACATACAGTCACGGGCCAGGTGCTGTGATTGCTGCTCTGCTCCCCAAAAGGATTAATGCCATCCGCGCTTAAACCAAACCATACGTTCCTTGCGTCACCTGCAAACTCCTCCCAGCACGTTCTCTCGATTTTTCTCCACCGCGACCCGTCAGCGGGTGCTATCAACTTCTCGTCTTTCTTACGGTCCTCTACGTACCATCGCATCAACTTGGCATGCTCTTTGTTTCTGAACAGACATTTCACCCGTTGTATTATAGGAGCATACCACATCACCTTGGCAAGAACCCTCTTCCTAGGGCGCTTGCCGTCAACATCACCAGGGTCATCTCTTCTAGTCTTATACCGCAAGGCACCGCATACCGGGCATGCATTCAAATGCTCGTACGCACCGTGGTACAGGATGCAGTCATTAAGGCATGCATGTATCTTATGCACCTCCAATCCTAGAGGGCATACGACCTTCTTTGCTGCGTACGTACTGTCGGGCAATTCGTTATCCTTTGGAAGCTTCTTCTTCAATATTTTGAATAGTTTCTCAAATCCTTTGTCAGGCACACCATTCTCTGCCTTCCACTGCAGCAATTCCAGTATGGTACCGAGCTTCGTGTTGCCATCTTCGCAATTGGGTACAACCCTTTTTTGTGATCCTCCAACATGCGATCGCACTTCAGCTTCTCCTTTTCACTTTCGCACTGTCTCCTTGCATCAACAATGACCCGGCGCAGATCATCGTCGGGCACAACATCGTCTGGTTCCTCTTGACCTTCAGCAGCTTCCCCCGTTGGAGCATCACAGTATTCCGGGGGCACATAGTTTTCATCGTCCTCTTCTTCGTTGTCTTCCATCATAATCCCTATTTCTCCGTGCTTGGTCCAAACATTATAGTGTGGCATGAAACCCTTATAAAGCAGGTGGGTGTGAAGGGTGCTCGAGTCGGAGTAAGACCTCGTATTCCCACAGATAGTGCATAGCAGCACATAAAACCATTCTACTTGTTTGCCTTAGCCACTTCGAGAAAATTATGCACGCCATTAATGTACTCGGAGGTGCGTCTGTGACCGTACATCCATTGCCGGTTCACCTGCTTGCATTTATATATAATTAAGTGTGTCAAAAACCATTACAGAACATCATGGATAGATAAGTGATCAAATTAATATAAGTTCATCATCACATTATATTCAAAGTACATGCATAGCTCACCACGCTAGTGCCGGCGACAAGATCGGCGCGGGCGATCGACGGCGGTGAAGACGGGGACGGGACGTGACGGACCGCTCAACCTAGCCAAATCTCGGAGAAAATGGAGCTTCGAGTGCGAGCTTCGAGAGGAGAAAGCTTAACTAGTGTGGCTTGGGCATTTCATCGAACACATCATGTGCATATATGGGAGGTGAGCTAGAGCACCACACAAAGCTCTCCCCTCGCCGGCAAGAAAGAACATAGCAGTGTGGGCTCGCCGGCGATGGCGTATATATAAGCAACGAATTGATCACGGTTCGTTACTGGATCCGGGTCTAAAGGCCACCCATTCGTCCCGGTTCCAGTTATGAACCGGGACCAATGGGTGTGGGCCAGGAGCGAGGCCTATTGGTCCCGGTTCGTGCCTGGAACCGGGACAAATGGATCCAGACCAACCGGGAGAGATGCCCCGCGAGGCCTGGTCGGCCCCCTGGGCGCACGAACCGGGACGTATGCCCCCATGGGTCCCGGTTTGTGGGTGAACTGGGACTAATGGGCTGGCCAGGCCCGAACCAAAGCCCTGTTTTCTACTAGTGGGGTCCCAGACTTCATGGCGACGGCTCTTCCGGCCCTCTTCTCATGGGCGCAATGGGGGTGCTCCTCTCCCCTCCCCGGGCCTGCTGCGGCGGCCGAAGGTGACCCGGTCTTCGGATTTTGAGGTGAGGCGTTGTGTTTGGATCCGGGTGAAAACCTTCCAGAGACCTCGGTTGATGCCGGTGACGCGCAGTGCCTTTTGGTGTCGTCCTCCTCCCTGTAGGCTCCGGGTGAAAACCTTGCAGAGACCTCCGGGAGAAAGAAGGATCGGCCACGCCGGCGACCTCACCCCGGAGATCCGATCGTGGTTAGCCCACCCCTCCTCCTTCCCTTCTCCGTCTCCGTCTCCTTCCCTTCCTTCTCCGTCAAATCTTCTAGTTATTCCTTTTCATCTCAACTTATTTTTTCCTTGGTAGTAAACCCTAGCCAGATTTCCCCCTCCTAATCAAACCCTAAAATTCATCCCCTTCTGCAGCAGTGCAGAGACAGAGAGGGATAGGGTGCCGTAGATGGATCCCGCTGCAGAGGTTCGCCAAGGCCAAGGGTAATATCCCGTTGATGTTCCTCTCCCTCTTAATTTTGTGCCGTGCACTACTTACTTTATACCATCGCTATTGTGGATGGATGTGCATACGTGTGTTGGATTCTAGCAGCTGCCCATATATGTGTGTCCATTGATTTAATTCCTTTTCATGCCAAGGCCGATACCTTTCCCATCTCGACGCGTGTGGACAGCAGTAGGCTGCGCTGTTTTGTGCCGCTGGCCGACCCAGTGTCCAAGGTGCTTGGCGACGACAACCTCCTCATCGAAATCCTCGTTCGCCTCCCTCCAAAGCCGTCCTTGATACCCCGTGCGTCAGCCGTATGCAAGCAATGGGGCAGCATCCTGTGCCACCCCCATTTCCGCAATTCCTTCCTCAAGCACCACCGGAAGCCTCCTCTACTCGGCTTCTTTAGAGGGTATGCTAAAAGCTTCATTCCTGCCATGGACTCACCTGAACGCATCCCTGCTGCCCGTTTCTCCCTACCCAAGAGCAGCACACCCTACCACACCGATGAAGCATACATGGGCAGCCGCCACGGTCTCTCTGTCCTATTCGACAGTTATAAGCAGGAGATCGTCGTGTGGGATCCCCTCACCGGCAAAGAGCACATCGTTGATTTTCCACCGGGATACCAATAGATGAGGAGCAACTCAGCCTGGCAGAGCACTGTAGTGTGTGTTGATGCCGAAGATGGGCATGTCCATGGAGATTGCTTCTCGAGCCAGTTTAAATTGGTTTTGGTCTGCGATGTACTCAGTAGTACACAGGCATTTTGTTCTCTCTATGACTCAGCGTCTAGCGTTTGGGGAAATATATTCTCGGTGACCATGGCAAATAGGATTTCTGTGACAAGCCGCAGCATCCTTGTCGGGAATACACTTTGCTGGTTGATTTGTGGAGGTGATGTTCTTGTGTTTGATTCCAAAATGCAAAGTCTTATTGTGATTAAGACACCGGTGCACAGACATGTCAGCTACGACTGGTGTTTTCAGCTCTTGCGGATGGCGGATGGTGGACTTGGCCTTGATGTTTTGTTGGACCTGACCATCCAATTATGGGATAGGAAATCTAACTGTGATGGCATTGACGAATGGGTTTTGCTGCGGAAAACCATTCCACTGGATAAGATGCTTCCAAGGAGAATAAGTTATGCATTTTTTGTTGGGTATGATGAGGACACAAATTTGATTGTTCTCTCCACGATGATTGGGAACTTTACACTCCAAATTGACTCGATGCAAATCAAACATATTGTTAAAAGAAACCAGATATGTCATGACACCTTTTATCCTTACAGGAATTTCTATACTCCAGGTAATGCACCCTATCTTCATTTGACAAGCAAAATAGTGCAATTTGTTTTCGCTCATAATCATTCCAGTTACTTTTGGTATGTTCTTGCGGTAGAATAGTTCCTGTTAGTAGGATTGAACTAGATATATATACATATAAGAATACAGTGTCTTTTTTATTTCTCTGTTGATCTACTCATGTTATGGTTATCTAATTTCCATTAAAACTAGAACATGAATACAAATATTGCTTTGATGCCTGGCTATTGCTAAAGGCTGCTTGTAATGATCTTTTCATCAGAGGGTTTATAGAAAATTGGAAAATGGCAGTAGCTGCTGTAGTTAAACCATCCGAAATAATTAATCAATTGGAAAATTGTCACGTTTTTTTATTCACTATTTTTCCTTGCAAGAATTAAATTTATATTGATCGATCTTGATGCAAATCGTCAATTCATGATACCATGTGCTCTAGTTTTTATTGAAGAGTAGCACTAGTTTATTAATTTCATGTAGTGCTATGTAATGCTTGTTTTCGAACTCTGGTTTCCCATTCCGTGCATATTTTATTTTGGCATTATGGTCATAACTGGTACAAAACTCACTTGACAATTATTCTGGGTAAATGCATTTTCTTTGAACATGTAATACAATAAAAAAATTGACCTGGCGAGATATGTGGCTTCATTTACTATCCTTCACTAAACTTTTCCTTGTATTTTCATTTGGTTTGGGCTTCTTTTGCTGCTAAACAACTTAGATAATTTTATCTTTTCATATACCCTGGATATGCTAACGTACTATCTTGGTCAAACAACTTAGATAATTTTATCTTTTCATATAACCTTTTTTTGCTTGGTTACCCAATTTACAAGATGGTGCATAGTCTATGCATACATTTTCCTACGTAATAGACATATTAGCTTGGCACACTAGATATTTTTCCAACGTAATCTGAGCCTCACATATAGCTTTGCACACAAAAGTAAATCTGGAATGAGTCAAAACATTCTTCTAAGCCTCACATGATTTGCGGCGAGTCACTGATCTCTTAGTTTCTACTGCGATCGTATGTAGTTATGTAGCAAGAATCTATTAAACATGTCACCATACAGCTGCCAGTACAAACTAAATGCTCTGTTATTGTTGTTCTCCAATTGTTGTATCAGTTTGTCGAATAATGATTGGACGACTGAGCTCTTGATATTTTGTTCCGTATAATTTGCACTATGGCAAAGTTAATGTTTATTTTTTGGGATCATCCAAATTTTGTTTTTCTGAGTGGGCATGAGAAATTAGTTTGACTGAGATCACATTGATGTTCTGCAGGTATCCAGAGTTAAATTCCGATTGTTGAGATGCGGACCTGGCTATCTGTTGCAAGGAAGTTGTTCCATTTTGTATGGTGTTGTGGATGCTCAAAGTGTCCAACTATGTAGTCTACAGATTCTTCCATTTTGTATGTTGCGGCATGAGTTGTTGTTGACGCTTGTTCTACATATATGTATTGTCCCCTGTGAAGTGGAATTTGTTGGATTTAATCGTGTGGCCTCTTTTATACTACTCCCTCCGTTCCTAAATATAAGTCCTTTTAGACATTTCAAATGGAATACAACATACGGATGTATGTAGACATATTTTAGAGTGTAGATTCACTCATTTTGCTCCGTATGTAGTCACTTGGTGGAATCTCTAGAAAGACTTATATTTGGGAACGGAGGGAGTATCATCTAATGTCAACATGCGTGCCTGGTTAGTGTCTCGTGGGGTTGCTCCGGCAAATAATTGGTTCTGTGATGTGAGATACTTACTGGAAAGATGATCAAAGAATAGTAGGCTCTAGCACTTCATAAGGTTTCTTGGTATCCATAGTTGATTTATGTAAGTCTTGCTAGTGATTTAACTATGATAATGCTGCTTACATCTCCACTTGCGGAAGAGGAAGACAATGCTTGCATAGTCCCAGAAGCAGACAGAGCACACAACCTAGCCCCAGTTGCCGACATTGTTGGGCTGCGACATGATCCTTTGGCACCTCTGATGTTTTAGCAACTTGAAAAGCAGCTGTTGCATATCTGATATCTCTGTATTGGCTCGAGAGGCAGGAAGGAAGGCTCTGCTGGCAAAAATCACAACCAAGAGCACAACATCAGGAGGAAACACGAAATGGAGCAGCCACAACTCCGCTTAACTATTCGTGCTTTATGAAACCTGTTAGGTGTCTATGTCAATTTATCATTGTGTCAATGACACATTTGACGTTTTTTCTGTTGTGAGTTCTTTTTTACGAGTCCCAAGATTTGGCATGCTCCAGGCTACACACAAATATTTTTGCATTCTCAGGCTGTTGACGATGCATTACTCATTATCAGTACTCTTAATGAGTTGGATTCGCGGACTACAAAACCAATATACACAAAGGAAGTGTTTGCCTATTTGGGTAAGTCCTACTTTGGTTCTTCCTAACTGCGATGGAGGCGACAAGGCAAAAAATTGTTCTATTTAAAATGAACTCAAGTGCTTAATGAATGTGTGTACGTATTTACATATACTCCGCAAAGAATATTCAACATGAGAAAACTGTTTCACACTTGAAAGGTGGTCCAGCGTGGATCCAAAATTTTCTCTCAATTCGAATTATACTGAAATCTGTCTCTTGCTCCGGATTTGCCACTTGCAGTAGCAGCTATAGTACACGTCCTTTGTTGGCTGATTTGTACTAGCGACGCGAGAACGAGAGAACAAGAGAGTGAGCGAGGGGTGGAAGAAGATGAACTCTGAATATTTTTTGATATCCACTATGGCTCCACTTGCAATTGCAGCTATAGTACATGCTTGTTATTAGTACCTTCTTAGAAAATTCAACTACTAATGTGAATATGTAGTAATGTGAATCTAAACACTAACATACATTTACAATCTATACATATGTTAATGTATAAATGTGTGAGTCAAATCTAAAGTTCATCTACATACAGAATTTATAAACACTAACATTCATCTACATACGTGAATCTACTAATAATATTCAACTACAATTTATACATATGTGAAACCAGTACTAATATTCAACTGCAATTTATACACATTACTTACCTGTACGATGCTTGAGTGAAAGGCGGAGGATGGACCGATACTGTCCTCGGCGATGGAGAAGTTGGCTGGTAGCGACACTGTTAGGCCCCCGCTGCTGGCGGATGAAGCCATGACGACTAAGGGCGGCGGAGGAGGAGGCTCGGTGACTAGGGGGTCACGACGATGAGGGGGCACGATAGAGGAGGGCCCTGGCAAAGAAGGGGACGCGACATAAGAGGGTCCCAGTGGAATAGGAATGCAGCAAGGAAGGGGGCGGGCCATGGCGGTGAGGGAGGCGTGGTGGAGAAGGGCCTCGATGGAGGAGAGACCAGCGACGAGGGTGGTCGCGGCATAGGAACGGTCGCGACGGCCAGGATGGCGCGGTGGCGCACGGAGGAGGGGCATGCCGACGGCGAGGAACGGGGTTGGGGGTGAGGGTGGCAGAGATCGAGAAGAGTTAAGATTTTTAACTGCCTTTTCGCAAGAGGGAGGGGTGGTTTTGGGGCGAAAGTGAAATTGCCATGGGCGGGTTTAGCAGTGGCAAGCAAAAATAGATACCCGCCACTACTATGCTCTGCGAACAGTGGACATTGGACAAAGCCAACTAGTGCTGGTTCTTCGATGATGCCCGCCACTGCTCTGGCACGTACCTGTGGTGACCGCCTACTTGCACCCGCCACCGGTGAGTTAGGCAAAATAAACATTTGGAAGAATTTACTTGTGGCGGGCGAGATGAAGTGCCCGCTGCTGATGTTCAATTAGTTGTGGCGAACCCAATTAATTACCGGCCACTGCAAATGTTTCAAAATAGCGGTGGCAAGTGCCCTGCCGCTCCCGCCACTCATTTAAGTTCACCTATAAGGCTTTTCCCAGTAGTGTCTACTACACCTCGGTCGACACCAGGGCCATTGGGGCCCTCGAGCCTAGCGACCAACGCGCTGGAATCAAGTGGGACATGGGCAGGCGAACAGCACGACCAATATCTGGTATAAGTATGGTGCGGTCGGCCTCTAGTGCAAGTACGACGCAGACTACCACTCCCCATGCGTGGCGAAGAATCGGGCAACTGACAGGTCGTGGACACAGCTGCAACGTCTTGTCGATAGCAGGCAAGCACCAATGGATCCGCCCTTGGTCCGTGGTGCTCCAACGGACTTGATGTACAACGCACTATAGCCACTCGCGGACGCACCTATCTTGCTCTCGGGCGCTCGGCCCATCTTGTTGTGCGATGCGTTGCAGCCCCTCGATGCTGATGCACCCTGCGGCAAAGGTCTACTCAAACCTGGCGATGACGCTCAACATGTCTCGTTTTCCTCCTCTATGAGGTTGATGGCAGAGGCGGCACTTTGGCGGGTTGGCATGCTTGGGAATGGTAGATGGTCTATCGGCTACGCTTGTTATGCCCAATTTCTGCTGGCGGGAAACCGATGGGGAAGTTGTGGGAAACGTGGCGTGTTCGGCTAACAGAATCAATTGAGAACTTAGCAAAGAAGTAAGAGCGAGTGAGCACGATGCCTCGGCACACATTGCTTAACCCTGGTGTGATCGATATACTTGTGTGCCCAATGGAGCACACAATTCACACTACGGAATATATGTTCTTGTTCTGTAGATAGAGCGTAGACATTGTGCAGACTAAGAAAATCACATCATAAATGATTAAACTAAGGAACACGTCAATGATGATTTCAACAATCACGGATAATTATGTACTCGCAAATGTTTGCCCACAACACACACAACTTACTAGCAGGAATCATATATTTTATTATCGGTCTTCCACACAATTCTGATTAGTGACATGTTTGCCTATTATCGCACACATCTTATTGTGGCAAATCATTTTTGTTATTTTGACTCATCGCAAACAGTTCATATGAATCAACTGTATGCCACTTGCACACCCAACTCTTATCTGAATTGTAGTTGATGTACCAGCCATTGCACACAATTCATTTTCTTGGAGACGATTTTGTTATCATAGCGTTTGTGATTCATGGATTGCACACAATTTGGTCGAATTGTCTCCGACATATGTGTCGTCTTAGGACCTTCCTTCAGTAGTGCTGGACGATATGGCGAGCAAAAGCCCCTAGGACCCCAGTTTGGCGAGGTCGGATCCTTCGAGCCAGACAAGGCAAAGTGAAGTTCCCTACCCAAGATGTGGCAAGGGGCCTCACGGGGTGAAGTGAGGCCCTCGAGCACGGATGTGTTGTGGCCGGAGCCTTCGAGTCACACGAGGAAAAGTAAATCCCCCAAGCCCGGATGTGGCAAAGGTCCTGACAAGGCAAAGTGAAGCCCTTGATCTTGGATACAGTAACACCGGCCAGAGGCATCGAGCTAAATGAGGCAAAGTGAAACCTCTGAGCCTGGAAGCGATGAGGATCCTAACAGGGTAATGTGAAGCCCTCGATCCCAAATGTAGCAAGGTCAGAGACTGCGAGAAAGACATGACGAACTGAAACCCTCATGTCCGGTTGTGTCGTGTGGCCTGATTCGGCGAAGTGACTCTCGAGCCCAAATACGAAGAGGTCGTAGCCTTCGGGCCAGACGAGGTGAACGAAAGCCCCCTAGCCTAGATGCGGCGAAGAGCCATACGAGGCGAAGTGAAGCCCTCGAGCCCTCATGCGGCGAGGCCGGAGTCCTGAAGCCCAAAGACAAGCGAGCAAAAGCCCATCAGACCCGAAGGGGCAAGGTTGGAGCCTTCGAACCAGAGGAGATAACTGAAGCCCCCAAGCTAGATGTGGGAATGGGTCAGATGGAATGTCAAGGGGGGAGGGGGTCTAATAACACGCAAAAGATTTTGATATGAGAACACAACAAGATTCGCAATGATGACATTCAACAATTCGCCATCAAATAGGCTTAAAGGATGAAACGTCTTTTCAACTGCCTAGGTCAGTACCAAATTCCCATGCAAATGACACATTGAAAATCCGAGTGTAGTGCTGTCCAAGGAAATCTAGTGAAATGAAACTTGTCGCAGATCCTCTCTATTAGCAGAGCAAGGAGCGCAAGTGATCCCCAAGTCACGAGTCGAATCTTCTCAGGAGTAGCAAATATTCGTCTGCGCAAACTTAGTTCGAGAGAAAGTTCTCTGATTGTCGTTCCATATAAAGGATATTGACTGGGTACACTAGAGCAATTCGGGCCGACATCATGGACCCCCACTGGGAATTTGATGATATGCCCACAATATGGCCACGATCCATCGTCTCTCGAAGAGATGGACAACGGGTATCACCAAGTTTTTCCAAATTGGTCGCCTCTTTGGCTCAGAAAGCATGATTACTTGATTTAGTCGAGGTCTCTCTACCAACCAACAAATGGGTATTCATGTCCGTTGACCTGTTCTTTGTTGATGAACAGTCGATTTTTTCAGCGAGACCTCAACCGACTGGACTACTGATGGGGTTATACCTACTGAGTAGTCTAAGTACATATATGACCCACCCAAGGGCCCAAGCCCATCAAATATATGGTAAAAGAAGTAATGGACCAAGGGCCATCACAACGACCCCATTGCCGTTACAGCCCAAGGCGTCAAAGAACAGGGGGACTCCTAAAAAAATTCAAAGAACTGTGGGGATTACTTTCAAAAATAAATATATCAAAGAACAGGGGGGGTCGTCATCTTCGTTGTTGCAGTTGGAGGTTATCATTGCTGAAATCACAACTCTTTTTTTGCGGGGTTACTGAGATCACAATTCATCTGGAGGCGACTCGGGCGGACCCCCGACCGTGCCGCCGAAGCCCACCCCTCACCTCGACTCCTCCCTCGCCGCCGCCGAGACACGTCACGAGGCAAAGCCCGCTGGCAGCTGGCGGCGGCGGGACCTGCCCTTTTTTCGTGTGGGGGCTCCCAGGCGGCTGGTGGATCTCGTGGTGGTGCGCGGCGGCTGTCCGGCTTGGCGAGCTCTAGAGTTCCGGTGGCTCGGAGTTTCCCGGTGTTGACTGCTGTGCAGCGCGTTCGCTGGAGCCGGCACGACCTATGCTGGTGCAGGCAGGCGTGCATCTGCCCGGATCTGGCTAGTGCCGCCGCCATTGCGTGGATCCAGATCTGGGTAGGTGCCCGCGTTCTCCGGCCTCCCTCCTGCCACCCCGCGCTTCTGCACCGCTGGTGCTTGCTGCCGACTGCGTGTCGGTCCAGCTTATGTGAGGGTGGAGGTGTAGGGGGTCCCAGACTTCATGGCGACGGCTCTTCCCGCCCTCTTCTCATGGGTGCAATGGGGGTGCTCCGGGTGACCCGGTCTTCGGATTTTGAGGTGAGGCGTTGTGTTTGGCTCCGGGTGAAAACCTTGCAGAGACCTCGGTTGATGCCGGTGACGCGCGGTGCCTTTTGTTGTCGTTCTCCTCCCTGTAGGCGCGTTGCTGAGGAGTCCAAAAATCACTAAAATCCCTCAAGTCTGGGTCTCCGGGCGAAAGTCCATGATCTGGTTTTGCTGGATCAGGCGATGACGGCGTCGAGTACGTCGCTACCTCCATGGAGGCGTCGTCTTGGAAACCTTGACTGTGGGTGGTTACCGACGGCTTATGTGGTTGGTTTGCGGTGGTGGGTGGTTGTTGGGGGTGGTGGTGCCACCGGCTTGGGGTCGGCGGTGGTTTAGTTCTCTCCTTTGGCGGTGTTTGTGCTCGAGTGCTCCTTGGTGTGTCTCTGCTAGGCGATGCCCTGCCGCTACGCCGGTGGCACACAGATGTCGTGGCGCAATCTCGGCCTCGCATGACCGTTCGAATGTACCCCCGACACAGGTGGTGTCGCGGCGTTGTGCAGCCTTGGTTGCGCAGGTGCCTTTCGATTGCATCGAAACCACAGTGCCATAGTTTGTCCGCTAGGCGATGCTCTTCGACTACGTCGGTGGCTCACAGGCGTCGTGACGTCCGTCTTGGCCTCGTGTGACCCTTCGAATGTGCCCCACGACACAGGTGGTGTCGCGGCGTTGTGCAGTCTCGGATGCGCTAATCCTTTCGACTGCGTCGATGGTGCAGTGTCGTGGTTGTGTCTTGGCTGGCAGATGTCGTTCGGTTACACAGGCGGTGCTCTTTGTTTGTTTTGTGTTGTGTTTTCCTCTTTGTTCCCACTTGTGTGTTGTCAGTGTGTGTTGTTTTGCTTTATCTCTTCTCCCTTGTGCGCCATGTATCTCTGGTTCACTTGAACCCTATCTTGCAACAAGGCTGCAAAGTCTTATAGACAAACTGAATACAATTCAGGTGGGAGGCTTCGCCTCCCTCGGTAACCTTCAAAAAAAAATACGTTCGTTAAGTAGGTTATTGAGGATTTTCTTTAGGAAAAGAAAGGAAGTTGTACGTAGGAATTTCAAACATCTCAATTTTGTATGTGATGTCTGGTGATGTGGTAGACGTTGCAATTAATCATACCCTAATTCGAAGATACGTGAAAGAGACACGCAGCCAGCCGCCGCCGCTTACCCAAAAACTATGGTTTGCCTGCCTCCTGCCGGCGCCGGTGCCGGTCCGTCCCGTCTCCCGTGGCCTTAGGGCTATGGGGGCGGAGTGGATCCCGGCCCTTGCCGGTGGGAGGGCTTCGTTTTTAGATCTTTTTTCAAGGTTTGTTAGGGTTTGTGTCCTACTCAGGAAGACGAGACGGCGGCGGCTTCCTGAAAATGGAATAAAAGTCTCTCCGCCTAGCCCCCGTTCCGGTGATGCATCTAGCATCATCGGTGGGCGTGTGGAGGTGTGTCTCCGGTGGATCTGTCTTTGGTGGATTTGCTCGGATCTGTTCGTCGTTCGTCTTTGTTTGTCTGTCTTCAGGTTGGATCCTTCTTATCTACACTCTTCATCTGCGGCGGTTGCTGTTCTGGTGCGTTGGTTCTACGTGGCCTTAGCACGACGACTTCCCGACTGTCTACTACAACAAGGTTTGCCCGGCTCCAGCGAGGGAGGGGCGATGACAGCGGGGCGCCTTCGGCTCGCTTCAGTGATTGTAGTCGTCGCTAGGTGGTCTACGAATCTGGATGTAATTTTTATTATTTCTAGTGTTCATTATACTATCATGATTGAAGATGAATAGATCAGAACTTTATCCCGCAAAAAAAAATCATACCCTAAATGTGGTGTTATGTACGTTGTTCACATGGTTAAAAAAATAAAATACGTTCGTTAAGTAGGTTATTGAGGATTTTCTTTAGGAAAAGAAAGGAAGCTGTAGGTAGGAATTTCAAACATCTCAATTTTGTATGTGATGTCCGGTGATGTGGTAGACGTTGCAATTAATCATACCCTAAATGTGGTGTTATGTACGTTGTTCACATAGTTAAAAAAAACAAAACAAAACAAAAATCTCAGGGCTGGGCTTTGGACGGGCCAACGTTACAGGGCAGGCTAAGCCTGCAGCTGCGTACAACCACAGCTCAAAAAAATAAAAAAAACTGCGGCCGTTACAGGTCAGTTGCGTACTCCACTTCCCATTGTCTAAAGAGTAACTAGTAAAAGCGGCGTTACCCCCACTCTCATCTGCGGACACGCCGGCGACCTCACCCCGGAGATCCGATCGTGGTTAGCCCACCCCTCCTCCTTCCCTTCTCCGTCTCCGTCTCCTTCCCTTCCTTCTCCGTCAAATCTTCTAGTTATTCCTTTTCGTCTCATCTTATTTTTTCCTTGGTAGTAAACCCTAGCCTGATTTTCCCCTCCTAATCAAACCCTAAAATTCATCCCCTTCTGCAGCAGTGCAGAGACAGAGAGGGATCGGGTGCCGTAGATGGATCCCGCTGCAGAGGTTCCCCAAGGCCAAGGGTAAGATTCCGCTGATGTTCCATGCACTACTTATTTTGTACTCCCTCCGTCTGGAAATACTTGTCCAAGGAATGGATGTATCTAGATGTATTTTAGTTTTAGATGCATCCATTTGTATCCATTTTCGCGACAAGTATTTTCGGACGAAGGGAGTATGTACTATCGCTATTGTGGATGGATGTGCATATGTGTGTTGGATTCTAGCAGCTGCCCCTATATGTGTGTCCATTGATTTCATTCATTTTCATTTCCCAGCTTGACGCGTGTGGACGGCAGTAGTCTGCGCTGTTTTGTGCCGCTGGCCGACCCAGTGTCCAAGGTTCTTGGCGACGACAATCTCCTCATCGAGATCCTCGTTCGCCTCCCTCCAAAGCCGTCCTTGATACCCCGTGCGTCAGCCGTATGCAAGCGCTGGGGCAGCATCCTGTGCCACCCCCATTTCCGCAAATCCTTCCTCAAGCACCACGGGAAGCCTCCTCTACTCGGCTTCTTCAGAGGGTATGCTTAAAGCTTCATTCCTGCCATGGACTCGCCTGAACGCATCCCTGCTGCCCGTTTCTCCCTACCCAAGAGCAGCACACCCTACCACACCGATGAAGCATACATGGGCAGCCGCCACGGTCTCTCTGTCCTAATCAACAGTTATAAGCAGGAGACCGTCGTGTGGGATCCCCTCACCGGCAAAGAGCACATCGTTGATTTTCCACCGGGATTCCAATATATGAGGAGCAACTCAGCCTGGCATAGCGCTGTACTGCGTGTTGATGCCGAAGATGGGCATGTCCATGGAGATTGCTTCTCAAGCCCGTTTAAATTGGTCTTGGTCCGCGATGGACTCAGTAGTAAACAGGCATTTTGTTCTCTCTATGACTCGGCGTCTAGCGTTTGGGGAAATATATTCTCGGTGACCATGGCAAATAGGATTTCTGTGACAAGCCGCAGCATCCTTGTCGGGAATACACTTTGCTGGTTGATTTGTGGAGGTGATGTTCTTGTGTTTGATTTCGAAATGCAAAGTCTTGTTGTGATCAAGACACCGGTGCACAGACATGTCAGCTACGACTGGTATTTTCAGCTCTTGCGGATGGCGGAAGGTGGACTTGGCCTTGCTGGTTTGTTGGACCTGACCATCCAATTATGGGATAGGAAATCTAACTGTGATGGCATTGACGAATGGGTTTTGCTGCGGAAAACCATTCCGCTGGATCAGATGCTTCCAAGGAGAATAAGTTATGCATTTTTTGTTGGGTATGATGAGGACACAAATTTGATTGTTCTCTCCACGATGATTGGCAACTTTACGCTCCAAATTGACTCGATGCAAACCAAACATATTGTTAAAAGAAACCAGATATGTCATGACACCTTTCATCCCTACAGGAATTTCTATACTCCAGGTAATGCACCTTATCTACATTGGACAAGCAAAATAGTGCAATTTGTTTTCGCTCATAATCATTCTAGTTACTTTTGGTATGTTCTTGCAGTAGAATAGTTCCTGTTAGTAGGATTGAACTAGATATATATACATATAAGAATACAGAGTCTTATTTATTTCTCTGTTGATCTGCTCATGTTATGGTTATCAAATTTCCATTAAAACTAGAACATGAATACAAATATTGCTTTGATGCCTGGCTATTGCTAAAGGCTGCTTGTAATGATCTTTTCATCAGAGGGTTTCTAGAAATTGGAAAATGGCAATAGCTGCTGTAGTGAAACCATCTGAAATAATGAATCAATTGGAACATCTGGAGGCCGTTTAAGGCTTGTCACGTTTTCTTATTCACTATTTTTTCCTGCAAAAATTAAATTTATTTTGATCGATCTTGATATAAATTGTCAATTCATGATACCGTGTGCTCTAGTTTTTATTGAAGAGTAGCACTAGTTTATTAATTTCATGTAGTGCTATGTAATGCTTGTTTTTGAACTCTGGTTTCCCATTCCGTGCATATTTTATTTTGGCATTATGGTCATCACTGGTACAAAACTCACTCGACAATTATTCTGGGTAAATGCATTTTCTCTGAACATGTAATACAATAAAAAAATTGACCTGGCGAGATATGTGGCTTCACTTACTATCCTTGACTAAACTTTTCCTTGTATTTTCATTTGGTTTGGGCTTCTTTTGCTTCTAGGCAGGCGTGTTGGGAGGAAAGGGGCCGATCTTGAACTTTGAACACACTAGATATGCTAACGTGCTATCTTGGTCAAACAACTTAGGTAATTTTATCTTGTCATATACCCTTTTTTTTATTTCTTGGTTACCCAATTTACAAGATGGTGCATAGTCTATGCATACATTTTCCTACGTACTAGACATACTAGCTTGGCACACTAGATATTTTTCCATCGTACTCTGAGCCTCACATATAGCTTTGCACACAAAAGTAAATCTGGAACGAGTCAACATTCTTGTAAGCCTCACATGATTGGCGGCAAGTCGCTGATCTATGAGTTTCTACTGCGATCATATGTAGTTATGTAGCAAGAATCTCGTAAACATGTCACCATACAGCTGCCAGTACAAACCAAATTCTTTGTTATTTTTGTTCTCCCTTTGTGTTATCAGTTTGTCAAATAATGATGCGATGATTAATTGAGCTCTGGATATATTTTTCATATAATTTGCACTATGGCAAAGTTAATGTTTATTTTTGGGGATCTTCCAAATTTTGTTTTTCTGAGTGGGCATGACAAATTAGTTTAACTGAGATGACATTTATGTTCTCCAGGTATCCAGAGTTAAATTCGAGTTGTTGAGATGTGGACATGGCTATGTGGTGTAAGGAAGTTGTTCCATTTTTTTTTTGCTGTTGTGGATGCTCAAAGTGTCCCACTATGTAGCCTGCAGATTCTTACATTCTATATGCCGCGGCATGTGTTGTGGTCGACGTTTGTTCTACATTGGTGTATTGTCACCTGTGAAGTGGAATTTGTTGGATTTAATCGTGTGGACTCTTTTATACTATTATCTAATGTCAACATGCGTGCCTGGTTACTGGTTACTGTCTCGTGGAGTTGCTCCAATTAATGATTGGTTGTGTGATGTGAGAACTTACTGGAAAGATGAAAATTTAATCGTCCTCATCTAGAAAAAAAACTGGAAAGATGAACAAAGAAGAGTAGGCTCTAGCACTTTATAATGTTTCTTGGAATCCATAGTTGATTTCTGTAAGAGTAGGCTAGTGATTTAACTATGATAATGCTGCTTAGATATCCACTTGCGGAAGAGGAAGACAATGCTTGCATAGTCCCAGAGGCAGACAGAGCACACCACCTAGCCCCAGTTGCCAACATTGTTGGGTTGCGACATGATCCTTTGGCACCTTTGATGTTTCAGCAACCTGAAAAGCAACTTTTGCAGGTTCTCTGCAAATGTTCAGTCGCAAAGTGTTAGAGCCGGGCCATGAATCATGTGTGCGTGTGTGGGTTTGCACACCGATTGTATTTTTTAATTTTTTTGAACCGGTATTGAAGTTCCCAGTAGAACCGGGACTAATGCCAGCTGAAGCCCCGGCCGGCGTCCTAGCCGCTCGAACCGGGACTAATGCTCACATTAGTCTCTGTTGGTAACACAACCGCGATTGTTGCTCTGATCGGGCCAAAACCAAAGGCGCCGTGTTTTCTACTAGTGGTGATAGGAAGCCAGCAAACGTGTTAGTTTGTCATTGGGCTAGGGAAATTGGAGGAGAGTGGGAGAAAGTCCAGATGCCAGTAAGCAGCGGCAGGAGGGGCTGTCGAGGAGGAAATCAGCCGGGAGCAGGAGGGGGTGACATGGAGGGGGCCAGCGCAGCTCTCACATAAGGCGCGCCATGAGAGAGTGGATTGTCCTAGCCCATCTTCTCACAAAGTCGACCCAGTCAAATTCAGATTTAGTTCCATGGCCTATGCATCCTAAAATCTATCCCCTTATCCCGCTCCTATGAGCGGTAAGTGGTTATGATCCGCTGATTTTTAGTTTTCAATTCTACGAGTGGTGACTGGTGAATGCAATTCATCACAAATATTTTTGGAGGGTCTCTGCAAATGTTCAGTCATGATTTCCGCGTCATTTTGTTGGCTGTGTCATGTTGTAGCGTGATGGAAGAAATATTTGGATCCCGAGGAGCATATTATTTTTAGATGAAGTTCTTGTATACATCCAATTGAGTGATGGCATCTAATTTTGGTACTAGATCATTCAGTTTCAAGCCTGTTCTGTAGGGTTAGTCATGATTTCTGTAAACTGATGATCTGTCATTTCTGGAATACGTTTTGTTGGTTATTCTACGCTGAGTACTTCTTTAATTTCCATGGGCGTGGCCAGTATGTCACTACTAGGAAAAGGGCTATAGATGGAATTGATACTAATGGAGCACCAGACAAGCAGTGCGCCATTAGTATATAATAATGGCGCACCAACATCTGATACGCCATTAGAGTTCAAACTTCTAATGGCGCACCTGGCCCAGGGTGCGCCATTAGTATCAAAAAGTTTTTTTTGAACTAGTGCGCCTGTCCAAACATACTAATGGCGCATCGAAACAAAGTGTGCCATTACTAGTTGTAACTAGTAATGGCGCACCAGCTGAAAAGTGCGCCATTAGTATCACAAAGTTTTTTTTTGAACTAGTGCGCCTGTCCAAACATACTAATGGCGCATCCAGACGAAGTGCGCCATTAATGTTCTTTTTTTATTATATTTTTTATTCTTTTTTTTTGCAAAACTACTAATGGCGCACTGTTCCGCAGTGCGCCATTACTAGTTTATGTTTTTTTTTTGTTTTTTTCAAAACTAGTAATGGCGCACTAACTGAAGATGCGCCATTAGTAACCTTGATTACTAATGGCGCATTTATAGAAGGTGCGCCACTAGTAAGTAGGCAGCAACAAGATATTTTGGACAGCCTCTCCTACACACACTCACTTTCTCCCCACTTCATTCTCTCCACCTCCTCCTCCAAAGCTTGTCTCGGGTCCCTCCTCTTTTTAACCTCATTTCCACCATAGATTCATTCAAATTAAATGGTTAAATTACCTTGTTTTGATAGGTAAGTAAGGGGGGAAGCTATATTTATGTTGTTCTCCATACAACAATGTGCACATGCACTTTTTATGGCCTAGCTAGATCTATGTATGTTCGTGGTGTTGCATATGTTTGTTGTGTTGCATAAGTTTTTGTGTTTGGAGGTGTACCGGTTTTTGAAATGCAATAGTTGCCAATATTTTCCCGGAATGTTGATTCATTTCCGTTTCGGTGAGAATTTAGGCATTAAGCATTCTTTTTTGTCCTATTTTTTGGGAAAGTCATGGCAAATTTTTTCTTGGTTCTAAAATATCGTTTTGCTCTACCCCGCAGGCGACCATGGTGCGCACGATGACCGAAGGCATCGTGAATAGGTTTTTGAGGTCCGCGAAGGCCGACATGCTTCAAAAGAACGAGATGGAGATAAGATGTCTGTGTCGAAGATGCAAGCTGAAGAGCCTTATTGCGGACCCAGATTCCGGGCAGGTGCGGGACCACCTGCTCTTGCGTGGTTTCATGGATGGCAAGGTGATGAAGATGACTACGAAGTCGTCCATGGGGCCGGGCAAGAAATGAGGAAGGGCAGCAAGACAACCACCGCGGCTCGGGCGGGCGAGAATACGAAGAATCCCCAGGAGGTGATCACGACGGTGATGCTGTACACAGTCATTATGTAGAAGATGCAGGACATGATGATGAGGAAGATGCCGGAGCAGACGACGGGCATGATCATGAAGATGATGATGCCGGCGGAGCAGACGACGCTGGACCATCGATGGGCTGGGTGCAGGACCCTCATATTCAAGAGCTGCTTCTCAAGCAGACCGATAACGCAAGAGCTGCCGCCCGAGAGAAAGCCAAGATGGATCAACTTGAGTTAGACGCGGTTACTCCATTGTATGAAGGATGCAGGCCCGAGGATACCCGCCTGAAAGTAACGCTCATGGCTCTGGAGATGAAGGTAAAACACAAAATGACCGACGCATGCTTCGACGAGAACATGTCATTTTGGCACGAACGTCTTCCCAAGGGGAACAAGTGCCCGACCAGTTTGGAGGAGGCGAAGAAAATCGTGTGTCCTCTGGATTTACCGCACGTGAAATACCATGTGTGCATGAACAATTGCATCATTTATCGGGGACGAGCACGCGGAGTCTACCATATGTCCGGTGTGCGGCATCACTCGATACAAGAAGAGGAAGAAAGCTCCTCGAAAAGTGGTGCGGTACTTTCCGATCACTCCTCGTCTGCAGCGGTATTTCGCGGACCCTAAGGTAGCAAAGCTCCTGCGTTGGCACGCGGATAGGGAGGAGAAGAAGCGAGAATATGACGCAAATGATCCGGAGATAGATAAAAAAGACAAGATGCTGAGTCACCCTAAGGATGCGAGCCAGTGGCAAGCGTTGAACTTCGAAGACCTAGAATTTGGGAACGATCCAAGGAACATCGTGCTGGGCGCGAGCACCGATGGAGTCAATCCGTTTGGCAGCCAGAGAAGCACACATAGCATCTGGCCTGTGTTTGTGTGGATGTACAACCTTCCCCCCTGGTTGTGCATGAAGAGGAACTACATTCACATGAGTATGCTAATTGAAGGACCGAAACAACCAGGGAACGACATCAATCTGTATCAGGGGCTGATGAAAGAGGAGCTAGACACGCTGTGGAAAACACCAGCCAATACGTGGGACGCCGCAAAGAAAGAATATTTCCCTATGAGAGCCGCGCTGGTCACGACGGTGCACGACTATCTCGGTTACGGATATGTCGCGGGGTGATACGTCCAAAACGTATCTATAATTTCTGCTTGCTCCATGCCTCTTTTGTGTGATATTGCTATGTTATTTATACACTTCCATACACTTTTGATCATATTTGGACTAACCTATTAACTCAGTGCACCCCAGTGCCAGTTTCTGTTTTCTGCTGTTTGTATATTTCAGGTTTTCCCATTACGTAAATTGCCAGAAAAATTCCGAGAAAAATATATAGAAAATCAGCATTCCGGAAGCTTCCATGCGGCCAAAGTAGGGCCGGAGGGGACCCACAGGGGCCCCAGGCGGCCTGCCCACGCGGCCCCCCTCCTGGCCGCGCCGGGGGGGGGGGGGGCGCCTGGGCACCCCTGACCCCCTCTGATGCCCCCCTTTGGCATATATTTACACCGTGTCGCGGAAACCCTGATTCCGGACCCCTTTTCTCCAGACGTGATTCCGATCTCCGCCGCCATCGCCATCAAGCTTCGGGGGACCAGAATTCCTGTGCCGGCACCCTGCCGGGACGGGGAAGTGCCCCCGGATTCATCTCCATCGACGTTGCTTCCTCCCTCCATGATGCGGGAGTAGTTCCTCCTCGGGGCTGAGGTTTCTACCAGTAGCTATGTGGTCAATTCTCTCTCCCATGATGTGATCTTCGTTGTGATCATAGGCTATGTTAATCTAGGGTAATCCCATGATATTTCCCCTTCCTCTATGTATTGCATTGATGTACTCACTTGTCTTTATCTAGTATAATCCCCGAGACCAAGGTGACAGCGGTCTATTGGACATGGATTAGAAGAATAATTTCATGAGTGATTTCCTTTTTGTGTGTTGATTGAAGATTGAGAGTCTCTTGGTGCTTGTCTTTGACTATCCTTTAGATATGTTGTGGTGATTGTGGGACTCTCTTTGGATGGCCGCGGTGACATTGGGAAATCCTTAGATTGAGAACTACGAACTTTGAGGTGTGCTTTTGTAGCCCTACATAATTCTCGTCCTCTCTTGACCACGAAGGAATGACCTCCGAGTGCGTCCCCTTTGCATGTTTTATGGGAAATATCATGTGATTCGATTATGTTAATGTTGTTGGGAGTTGCCACTAGTGAAAGTATGAAGCCTAGGCCTTGTTTCCACCATTGGAATACCATTTGTGCTCATGTTTACCACTTGTTTGCTTGCTGCACTTTTTATTACAGATTTATATTACTTTGTTTTGCCATCCATATCACTTGCCATTTAACATCTCTTCGCCGAACTAGTGCACCTATACATCTAACAAGTGTATTAGGTGTGTTGGGGACACAAGATACTTCTTGTATCTTAGTTGCAGGGTTGCTTGAGAGAGACCATCTTCAACCTCTACTTCCCTGAGTTCGATAAACCTTAGGTCATCCACTTGAGGGAAATTGCTGTTGTCCTACAAACCTCTGCGCTTGGAGGCCCAACATAGTCTACAAGAGTAGAAGCGTGTGTAGACATCAAGCTATTTCTGGCGCCGTTGCCGGGGAGGTGAGCGCTTGAAGGTATATCTTTAGATCTTGCAATTAAATCTTTTTGTTTCTTGTTTTTATTTCACTAGTTATGCTTATGGACAACCTTGTTATTGGATCGTTGCTTGCGGGAAGACGCCCCACACCTGTGGTGGTTGCTCCTCCCCCTACTGAAATTGTGCCCTATAAAATACCAGCTGGTATTATCGATTATGTTTTGGCTAATCGTTATGCACGAGACAAACATCCTGGTGAACACTTGCTATATCTGTCACAACTATGTTCATTATTTAAGCTTGCAGGTGTATCAAGGGAGTTTGTCATGAGGAAATTATTTGCCTTGTCACTGAAAGGAAAAGCATTGGAATGGTATAGGCTACTAGATGACTCTCACCTGCTGGATTGGGAAGAGATCCAGTCTCTCTTTTACTCCAAGTTTTATCCTCTTCATGAAGTCCATGAGAATAGGAATTATGTTTATAATTTCTATCCTCATGACGTAGAGAGCATAGCTCGAGCTTGGGGGAGACTGAAAACGTTAATGCTAAAATGTCCTAACCATGGGCTCCCCAAAGATATGATTATTACTAATTTCTATGCGAGGCTTTCTCGACAGGATAAAGATTTGCTCGACGCCTCCTCTATGGGTTCTTTCACAAACAAAAGGATTGATGCTAAATGGGAACTCCTTGAAAGAATTCAACGCAACACTGAAGATTGGGAGATCGACAAAGGTAAAGAATCAGGTATAATTTATGAGTATGATTGCATTAAGTCCTTTGTTGAAACTACAAGTTTTAATAAGTTTAGTGCTAAGTTTGGGCTTGATTCTCAACTCCTTGTTGATTTCCTCAAATCTTTTGCTTCAGATCTTAATATGCCTAAGGAGGATTGGATCAAGTATCATAAACCTTTTAAAGAGACTTGCAAAGAAAATGAAATTGTTCATGATGACTGCAACATGCATGATCCAATTCCTAAAAATGAAGTTTTATATAAGCATGTTAATTTTTGTGGAGTGGATAGACCATGTGAAAGGCCTATGATTGAAGAAGAGAAGTATTGTAAGCAACATAAGCATGAAAGAACAATCACTTGGGTCAGAGATTTAAATGAAATTGCTAGAGATTTGTGTGACCTTTATCCTTTTACTTGTGAACGTTGCCGTATAGAGGGTCACTTTAATTTTCAATGCATGAACTTTCAAAACATAACTGTTAACCGGTTGTGTGATAACATGATCACCTCTGATCTTTATGATGAGCTTATGTTATTTTTGATGTGTGAAGAGTTATCAGAAAAGACTTCTTGGCTGGATGATAATGCCATAGGAATAAAAAACACTTTGCAAAATTGCCATCTCTATTGTGTTGTTAATTTCCATGAAAATGATTACATAAGTAAGATTAGAAACGAGTGAACTTTACCAAAGTATAAAAATGTCTCTTATATTTCTGCTAATAAAAAGGAGAGTATCTCCCAAGTTTCCCCTATTGTTTCTAATGATAAACCAGGATATGTGGAGAAGCTTCATCTCCTACCACTCCCTCCTAAGGTGAAGAAGAAGAAAAAGAAGAGGAGGAGGAAGAGGAGCAAGAAGGAAGAAGAATAGGTATCAACCTGGCCTGAGCATACTCCTCCCATCAACTTTTATCCTAACGGTTGTAAGTTTAAAGAAGAAGGTGAAGTTTATTGCCTTAATTATCATCTTGATGATACGTCCGTAGGTACTATTGAAGATGATTTTGATTATGACATGCATGTTACTTATTGTGATTGGGAAAATGATGATAATGCTACTTATGATCTTGAAAATCTTTTTGGTACCAACTCTGAAAGTGAAGATATGGGAAGCTCTAAGCTTGGGGATGATAGGATTGCAAATCCTTTACCCACTAGTGATGTGATAATTGATAATTCTCTTGCTGGTAAGAATAAAGACAACATGTTTACAAATATAGTTGCTAGCAATGATAATGCTCCTCTCTACCATGATGATGTTATGACCCCAATCTATAGTGATTATAAAGGTACCGATGACATAAGGAGAAATTATCCTTATGAAACTTGTCATAATCATGGAGGGAATTACTCCCTTGTTGAACACCACCCTCCTAATACACAATTAATCTATAGTGTTCAAGTTGTTTATGATAGTCCTACTCCCACTATTACCAATGAGAAAGATTATGCTTATGTGGAGAGTAAGAGTACCTTTTTGCATGTGGATCACGGTAACAATGCTTTATGTGATGCTTATATTGTTGAGTTCATCCATGATGCCACTGAAATTTATAATGAGAGAGGGAGACTTGGTTCTAAATATCTTAATAATAAGAAGTTTTCTCTCTTTATGGTGAATATTTTGAAGTTATGCTTGTTTTGCCTTCCTATGCTAGTTGCTTTGTGCTTCAATGAATTATTCTATTGCAATATTCCTATGCATAGGAAGCATGTTAGGCTTAAATGTGTTTGGTATTTGCTTCTTGATGCTCTCTTTTGTTCTTCACTTCTTATTCCTACAAGAGCATCATTAAAGTCTTAAGCCTATCTTTATGGCTATAAAGAAAGAGCTCTAGGGAGACAACCCTTGTTATCTTTGTTTTCAGTTTTAGTGGTCTTGATGTTTGTTACTACTGTAGCAACATCATTGTATCTTTATTTTTCAGCTTTGTGCCAAGTTTAGGCTCTGATTGCAAGAAAGTTCAAAAGTTGTGACGTGCTGTCCAGGAAACAGATTCTGTCCTTGGACAGAAAAATTCGTATAAAATCACCAGATCATCTTTTTGGTCTGAATTTTTTCGACATAGAGCTCTATATAATTGTCTTTCGTGCTTCTGTTTTGAGTTTTTTGATTAGAGTTGCAGAAGTGCCCCGAAAAAATCATTTACTACCTGCTGTTCTGTTTTTCACAGATTCTGTCCTGTTTTGCCTTTCCTTCATTTTGCAAACCTAGAGCTTGCTTTTTCTTTGCAAAAACCTTTTGGCAATCTTGAGAAACAGTAGACCTTCAAGAATATCTTTATTTTCAGCAAGGAACAATTATTTTATTATGGGTACTAATCTCGCTAATCATATTATGATGAGTTATGTATGAAGGGAGTTTTCAAGTGTGCGAGGGAAGATGATAAAAAGATTCAGGAGTGTCAAACGCTCAAGCTTGGGGATGCCCCCATGCACCCCCAAGAAATATTCAAGGAGACTCAAGCGTCTAAGCTTGGGGATGCCCCCGTGCATCTCCTTCTCCATCAACATTATCAGTTCGTCCTTCGTTCCACTATATTTTTATCACTTCATGTGTTATGTGCTATGCTTGGAGCGTCTTGCTTTTAGTTTTCCTTTTTAGTTTTCTTTAGCTTTTCACAACTAGTCGGAACTCATCTTCTTTATGTGGGAGAGAAACACGCTCCACTTCTACCTAGAACATAACATAGAATTTTCATGTCTATCTTTGCTGTGTGTGTTCTTTGTCTTTTAATAGCTACTATCATGTTCAGCTTTTAGTTTTCATGCTTATCTTTCTAAAGAGCTTTTGTTTAGTTGGTTGCTTGAACTCTCTTTAGTTATCATGCTTATCTTATTAAGAGAGTTTGCTTCCGTTGCATTGGTTGATATGTCTATGATAAAGATGCTACGTGCATAATGGAGCTTAGGAGTTCATGTTTTCTTATGGTTAGTCTCAAATAGCTGGGGGGTTCCCAATGTGTTATTGGAGTACCAACATGATTTGTTTGCCTATGATGTGGTATGGTTTAGTAATATCTTCCTTCAAGAATTTATTTTGATTGACTTGGCGTATGCTCACGCATATTTAAGACTGTAAAGAAAGTCTGTCAAGCCTTGATGATCTTTTATTTCTGAGTAGCGATATAACTTCCATGCCTGATTCAATGTTGCTTTGTCGCTCTGCATGATTATGACCGTCATTGCTCTTTTAGTTGGTCGCTCCCAGTCTTTTGCTAACCTCCACATGTACTAAGCGGATTGACTGCTTGTGCATCCAAATCTTTTAAACCAGTTATGCCATACGAGTCCACCATACCTTCCTACATGGTATTTACCTGCCATTCCTAACAGAGAGTTGCGTGTACCATCTCGAAATTATTCAAAAAGAAATGCATTCTTATTTTGTGCCTCTGTTTTAAGTTCATGCGGAAGTAGTAGTTAATTCATGATCTTTTTAAGTTGGACAAGCTTCACCCCGGGATTGCATGTATAATGTGCAAACCCATAATGCTTGTTATCATTTACCTACTCGAGGACGAGCAGGAATTAAGCTTGGGGATGTTGATACGTCCAAAACGTATCTATAATTTCTGCTTGCTCCATGCCTCTTTTGTGTGATATTGATATGTTATTTATACACTTCCAAACACTTTTGATCATATTTGGTCTAACCTATTAACTCAGTGCACCCCAGTGCCAGTTTCTGTTTTCTACTGTTTTTGTATTTCAGGTTTTCCCATTACGTAAATTGCCAGAAAAATTTCGGGAAAAATATATAAAAAATCAGCGTTCCGGAAGCTTCCTTGCGGCCAAAGTAGGGCCGGAGGGGACCCACAGGGTCTCCAGGCATCCTGCCCACGCGGCCCCCCTCCTGGTCGCGCCGGGGGGGCGCCTGGGCACCGCTGACCCCCTCTGATGCCCCCCTTTGGCATATATTTACACCGTGTCGCGGAAACCCTGATTCTGGACCCCTTTTCTCCAGATGCGATTCCGATCTCCGCCGCCATCGCCATCAAGCTTCGGGGGACCAGAATTCCTGTGCCGGCACCCTGCCGGGACGGGGAAGTGCCCCCGGATTCATCTCCATCGACGTTGCTTCCTCCCTCCATGATGCGGGAGTAGTTCCTCCTCGGGGCTGAGGTTTCTACCAGTAGCTATGTGGTCAATTCTCTCTCCCATGATGTGATCTTCGTTGTGATCATAGGCTATGTTAATCTAGGGTGATCCCATGATATTTCCCCTTCCTCTATGTATTGGATTGATGTAATCACTTGTCTTTATCTAGTATAATCCCCGAGACCAAGGTGACAGCGGTCTATTGGACATGGATTAGAAGAATAATTTCATGAGTGATTTCCTTTTTGTGTGTTGATTGAAGATCGAGAGTCTCTTGGTGCTTGTCTTTGACTATCCTTTAGATATGTTGTGGTGATTGTGGGACTCTCTTTGGATGGCCGCGGTGACATTGGGAAATCCTTAGATTGAGAACTACGAACTTTGAGGTGTGCTTTTGTAGCCCTACATAATTCTCGTCCTCTCTTGACCATGAAGGAATGACCTCCGAGTGCGTCCCCTTTGCATGTTTTATGGGAAATATCATGTGATTCGATTATGTTAATGTTGTTGGGAGTTGCCACCAGTGAAAGTATGAAGCCTAGGCCTTGTTTCCACCATTGCAATACCATTTGTGCTCACGTTTACCACTTGTTTGCTTGCTGCACTTTTTATTACAGATTTACATTACTTTTTTTTGCCATCCATATCACTTGCCATTTAACATCTCTTCGCCGAACTAGTGCACCTATACATCTAACAAGTGTATTAGGTGTGTTGGGGACACAAGAGACTTCTTGTATCTTAGTTGCAGGGTTGCTTGAGAGAGACCATCTTCAACCTCTACTTCCCTGAGTTCGATAAACCTTAGGTCATCCACTTGAGGGAAATTTCTGTTGTCCTACAAACCTCTGTGCTTGGGGGCCCAACATAGTCTACAAGAGTAGAAGCGTGTGTAGACATCACGGGGCAGGTGGTCCACGGATTTTCTGGATGCGTCAGGTGCATGGATGACACAACGTATCGCCAGCTAGATAGAGATCCCGGGTCTTCGAAAACCGTGTTCATGGGACATCGAAGGTGGCTTCGCGACGATGACCTGTGGAGAAAACGCTAGGATCTGTTCGATGGTGAAACCGAACCCCGAGGACGCCCGCGTACGAGGAGCGGTGAGGAAATAGACGAGCTGTTGAAAAATTGGAAAGATTGCCCACTGCCGGGAAGAAGCAAAAGGCGCCAGAGCTGGGAATGAAGCGAAAGGCGCCAGAGCCGCTGCTGAAGGTATGGAAAACGAGGTTTGTTTTCTGCGACTTGCCATACTGGAAGATCCACCGTGTGCCTCACAGCCTTGATGTAATGCATATCACGAAGAACGTGTGCGAGAGTCTGCTTGGTACCCTGCTCAACCTGCCAGAGAGGACCAAAGATGGGCCGAAAGCAAGGGCAGACTTGAAATCAATGGGTATCAGGCAGGAGCTTCACGCTATATATGATGATCATGATGATGATGATGATGATGATGAGGCGAAGCAGGACACAGAAAGTCGTCGCAAAGGAAAAAAGGCCAAGAAGACCGGAAATGACTACCCTCCCGCGTGCTTCACTCTAACTCAGGAGGAGATCGAGCAGTTTTTCACCTGCCTCGTAGGAATACAACTTCCTTACGGTTACGCGGGGAAGATAAGCAGATACCTAGACCGGGCGAAGCTGAAGTTCAGCGGGATGAAGTCTCACGACTGTCACGTGCTGATGACGCAGATACTTCCAGTTGCAATCCGTGGGATCATGGACACGCACGTCCGTGAAACCCTATTTGGCCTATGCAACTTTTTCGACGTCATCTCTCGGAAGTCTGTTGGCGTGAGGCAACTCAGAAGGCTACAGGAAGAGATCGTGGTGATACTATGCGAGCTTGAGATGTACTTCCCGCCCGCATTCTTCGACGTTATGGTGCATCTGCTGGTCCATATCGTGGACGATATCATCCAACTCGGGCCGACGTTCCAGCACAGCATGATGCCGTTCGAAAGGATGAATGGTCTCATCAAAGGATACGTTCGCAACATGTCACGTCCAGAGGGAAGCATAGCCAGGGGCTTTCTGACCGAAGAGTGCATCTCCTACTGCACGAATTATCTAGGCATCGAGAACCCCGTTGGGCATACCGACGATCGAATCTCGGGCAAGTACCGTGCCGATAGACAAAGGGAATGACATACGGGATTGAGTGAATCCTTGACACAGTGGTTCATCCGATGAGATCATCGAGGAACACGTGGGAACCAACATGGGTATCCAGATCCCGCTGTTGGTTATTGACCGGAGAGTCGTCTCGGTCATGTCTTCGTGTCTCCCGAACCCGTAGGGTCTACACACTTAAGGTTCAGTGACGCTAGGGTTGTAGAGATACATGCACGTGGAAACCCGAATGTTGTTCGGAGTCCCGGATGAGATCCCGGATGTCACGAGGAGTTCCAGAATGGTCCGGAGGTGAGGAATGATATATAGGAAGTCCAGTTTCGGCCATCGGGTGAACTCCGGGGGTCACCGGGAGTGTCACGGGACCACCGGAGGGGTCCCGGGGGTCCACCGGGTGGGGCCACCCATCCCGGTGGGTCCCCTAGGCCGCAAGGGGGAAGGGGCCAGCCTCTGGTGGGCTGGCGCACTACATGGGCCCCCCCTCCATGCGCCTAGGGTTGAAACCCTAGGGGGAGGGGGCGCCCCCTATCCCTTGGGGGGCATGTCTACCCCCCTGGCCGCCGCCCCCTTGGAGATCTGATCTCCCTAGGGCCGGCCCCCCTGGCCCCTATATATAGTGGGGGGGAGAAAGGGCAGCCGCACCCAAGCCTCTGGCGCCTCTCCCCCCTCCCGTCACACTTCCTACTCCTCTCGCAGGGCGCCGGCAAAGCCCTGCAGGTTTTCCTGTTGCATCCACCACCACGCCGTCGTGCTGCTGGATCTCCGACAACCTCTCCTCCGCCCTTGCTGGATCAAGAAGGAAGAGACGTCGCTGTACCATACGTGTGTTGAACGCGGAGGTGCCGTCCGTTCGGCGCTAGGATCATCGGTGACGAGGATCGCGAAGAGTACGACTACTTCATCCACGTTCCTTCGAACGCTTCCGCTCGTGATCTACAAAGGGTATGTAGATGCACTCCATTATGCTCGTTGCTAGATGATTCCTTAGATTGATCTTGGTGAAGCGTAGGAATTTTTTTGAATTCTGCTACGTTCCCCTACATGTTCATCTACTTTTGCTTGTAACTACGAAAGGCTATAACTAAGCACGACCCAGATTCGCCGACTTAACGAGAGATGACTGAGTGTCACTGACATGTGGCTCCGTTGATTTGTGGCACCACACGTCAGTGACCCTAAGTCACGCGACGTTCAAGCCAGCCAATCCTGGCCCTTCTCAATAGGTTCTAGCGTAAGGAACATGAATTTTTATACCATTTATAGTATTTTGAAATATTTTTAATAAATATTGGAGTCAACCAAAAGAGAATGTTTTTGACAAAGAGTAACATCTTTATATGACTTTGAAATATTATGTGAAGGCAATATAAGAGATTAATCCAATGTGCTATGGATGCACTATTTCACGGAGGTTCAATTCTTCAGCGGTCATGAATTACACGGATATACAGACAAAAATACCTTTTTCACAATGTCTACACTACAATTCAAAACTAAAGATCCCAACTATTGTTTTTTTATTTAACTTTCTTTATGGAAGGAGTGGTTGTGAAACAAAAAACTATCTACAATCTACTAATAATGCCATAAATTCATTTTTATTATGAATCTAATAGGCTTGTTACTAGTTACATGTTATATATAAAATTCATCTACTAATGTGAATCTAAATACTAACATTCATTTTTATTATGAATCTAACATGGTTGTTACTAGTTACTTGTTATAAAATTCACCTACCAATGTGAATATAAACACTAACATTCATTTTTATTATGAATCTAATAGGTTTGTTACTAGTTACTTGTTATAATATTCATCTACTAATGTGAATCTGAACACTAACATTCATTTATTATGAATCTAACAGGCTTGTTACTGGTTACTTGTTATCAAATTCATCTACTAATGTGAATCTAAACACTAACATTTATTTTTATTATCAATCTAAAATGCTTGTTACTAGTACCTTGTTAGAAAATTTAACTACTAATGTGAATATGTATTAAGGTGAATCTAAACACTAACATACAATTACAATCTATACATATGTTAATGTATAAATGTGTGAGTCAAATCTAAAGTTCATCTACATACATAATTTATAAACAATAACATTCATCTACCTGCTGTTCTGTTTTTCACAGATTCTGTCCTGTTTTGCCTTTCCTTCATTTTGCAAACCTAGAGCTTGCTTTTTCTTTGCAAAAACCTTTTGGCAATCTTGAGAAACAGTAGACCTTCAAGAATATCTTTATTTTCAGCAAGGAACAATTATTTTATTATGGGTACTAATCTCGCTAATCATATTATGATGAGTTATGTATGAAGGGAGTTTTCAAGTGTGCGAGGGAAGATGATAAAAAGATTCAGGAGTGTCAAACGCTCAAGCTTGGGGATGCCCCCATGCACCCCCAAGAAATATTCAAGGAGACTCAAGCGTCTAAGCTTGGGGATGCCCCCGTGCATCTCCTTCTCCATCAACATTATCAGTTCGTCCTTCGTTCCACTATATTTTTATCACTTCATGTGTTATGTGCTATGCTTGGAGCGTCTTGCTTTTAGTTTTCCTTTTTAGTTTTCTTTAGCTTTTCACAACTAGTCGGAACTCATCTTCTTTATGTGGGAGAGAAACACGCTCCACTTCTACCTAGAACATAACATAGAATTTTCATGTCTATCTTTGCTGTGTGTGTTCTTTGTCTTTTAATAGCTACTATCATGTTCAGCTTTTAGTTTTCATGCTTATCTTTCTAAAGAGCTTTTGTTTAGTTGGTTGCTTGAACTCTCTTTAGTTATCATGCTTATCTTATTAAGAGAGTTTGCTTCCGTTGCATTGGTTGATATGTCTATGATAAAGATGCTACGTGCATAATGGAGCTTAGGAGTTCATGTTTTCTTATGGTTAGTCTCAAATAGCTGGGGGGTTCCCAATGTGTTATTGGAGTACCAACATGATTTGTTTGCCTATGATGTGGTATGGTTTAGTAATATCTTCCTTCAAGAATTTATTTTGATTGACTTGGCGTATGCTCACGCATATTTAAGACTGTAAAGAAAGTCTGTCAAGCCTTGATGATCTTTTATTTCTGAGTAGCGATATAACTTCCATGCCTGATTCAATGTTGCTTTGTCGCTCTGCATGATTATGACCGTCATTGCTCTTTTAGTTGGTCGCTCCCAGTCTTTTGCTAACCTCCACCTGTACTAAGCGGATTGACTGCTTGTGCATCCAAATCTTTTAAACCAGTTATGCCATACGAGTCCACCATACCTTCCTACATGGTATTTACCTGCCATTCCTAACAGAGAGTTGCGTGTACCATCTCGAAATTATTCAAAAAGAAATGCATTCTTATTTTGTGCCTCTGTTTTAAGTTCATGCGGAAGTAGTAGTTAATTCATGATCTTTTTAAGTTGGACAAGCTTCACCCCGGGATTGCATGTATAATGTGCAAACCCATAATGCTTGTTATCATTTACCTACTCGAGGACGAGCAGGAATTAAGCTTGGGGATGTTGATACGTCCAAAACGCATCTATAATTTCTGCTTGCTCCATGCCTCTTTTGTGTGATATTGATATGTTATTTATACACTTCCAAACACTTTTGATCATATTTGGTCTAACCTATTAACTCAGTGCACCCCAGTGCCAGTTTCTGTTTTCTACTGTTTTTGTATTTCAGGTTTTCCCATTACGTAAATTGCCAGAAAAATTTCGGGAAAAATATATAAAAAATCAGCGTTCCGGAAGCTTCCTTGCAGCCAAAGTAGGGCCGGAGGGGACCCACAGGGTCTCCAGGCATCCTGCCCACGCGGCCCCCCTCCTGGTCGCGCCGGGGGGCGCCTGGGCACCGCTGACCCCCTCTGATGCCCCCCTTTGGCATATATTTACACCGTGTCGCGGAAACCCTGATTCTGGACCCCTTTTCTCCAGATGCGATTCCGATCTCCGCCGCCATCGCCATCAAGCTTCGGGGGACCAGAATTCCTGTGCCGGCACCCTGCCGGGACGGGGAAGTGCCCCCGGATTCATCTCCATCGACGTTGCTTCCTCCCTCCATGATGCGGGAGTAGTTCCTCCTCGGGGCTGAGGTTTCTACCAGTAGCTATGTGGTCAATTCTCTCTCCCATGATGTGATCTTCGTTGTGATCATAGGCTATGTTAATCTAGGGTGATCCCATGATATTTCCCCTTCCTCTATGTATTGGATTGATGTAATCACTTGTCTTTATCTAGTATAATCCCCGAGACCAAGGTGACAGCGGTCTATTGGACATGGATTAGAAGAATAATTTCATGAGTGATTTCCTTTTTGTGTGTTGATTGAAGATCGAGAGTCTCTTGGTGCTTGTCTTTGACTATCCTTTAGATATGTTGTGGTGATTGTGGGACTCTCTTTGGATGGCCGCGGTGACATTGGGAAATCCTTAGATTGAGAACTACGAACTTTGAGGTGTGCTTTTGTAGCCCTACATAATTCTCGTCCTCTATTGACCATGAAGGAATGACCTCCGAGTGCGTCCCCTTTGCATGTTTTATGGGAAATATCATGTGATTCGATTATGTTAATGTTGTTGGGAGTTGCCACCAGTGAAAGTATGAAGCCTAGGCCTTGTTTCCACCATTGCAATACCATTTGTGCTCACGTTTACCACTTGTTTGCTTGCTGCACTTTTTATTACAGATTTACATTACTTTGTTTTGCCATCCATATCACTTGCCATTTAACATCTCTTCGCCGAACTAGTGCACCTATACATCTAACAAGTGTATTAGGTGTGTTGGGGACACAAGAGACTTCTTGTATCTTAGTTGCAGGGTTGCTTGAGAGAGACCATCTTCAACCTCTACTTCCCTGAGTTCGATAAACCTTAGGTCATCCACTTGAGGGAAATTGCTGTTGTCCTACAAACCTCTGTGCTTGGGGGCCCAACATAGTCTACAAGAGTAGAAGCGTGTGTAGACATCACGGGGCAGGTGGTCCTCGGATTTTCTGGATGCGTCAGGTGCATGGATGACACAACGTATCGCCAGCTAGATAGAGATCCCGGGTCTTCGAAAACCGTGTTCATGGGACATCGAAGGTGGCTTCGCGACGATGACCTGTGGAGAAAACGCTAGGATCTGTTCGATGGTGAAACCGAACCCCGAGGACGCCCGCGTACGAGGAGCGGTGAGGAAATAGACGAGCTGTTGAAAAATTGGAAAGATTGCCCACTGCCGGGAAGAAGCAAAAGGCGCCAGAGCTGGGAATGAAGCGAAAGGCGCCAGAGCCGCTGCTGAAGGTATGGAAAACGAGGTTTGTTTTCTGCGACTTGCCATACTGGAAGATCCACCGTGTGCCTCACAACCTTGATGTAATGCATATCACGAAGAACGTGTGCGAGAGTCTGCTTGGTACCCTGCTCAACCTGCCAGAGAGGACCAAAGATGGGCCGAAAGCAAGGGCAGACTTGAAATCAATGGGTATCAGGCAGGAGCTTCACGCTATATATGATGATCATGATGATGATGATGATGATGATGAGGCGAAGCAGGACACAGAAAGTCGTCGCAAAGGAAAAAAGGCCAAGAAGACCGGAAATGACTACCCTCCCGCGTGCTTCACTCTAACTCAGGAGGAGATCGAGCAGTTTTTCACCTGCCTCGTAGGAATACAACTTCCTTACGGTTACGCGGGGAAGATAAGCAGATACCTAGACCGGGCGAAGCTGAAGTTCAGCGGGATGAAGTCTCACGACTGTCACGTGCTGATGACGCAGATACTTCCAGTTGCAATCCGTGGGATCATGGACACGCACGTCCGTGAAACCCTATTTGGCCTATGCAACTTTTTCGACGTCATCTCTCGGAAGTCTGTTGGCGTGAGGCAACTCAGAAGGCTACAGGAAGAGATCGTGGTGATACTATGCGAGCTTGAGATGTACTTCCCGCCCGCATTCTTCGACGTTATGGTGCATCTGCTGGTCCATATCGTGGACGATATCATCCAACTCGGGCCGACGTTCCAGCACAGCATGATGCCGTTCGAAAGGATGAATGGTCTCATCAAAGGATACGTTCGCAACATGTCACGTCCAGAGGGAAGCATAGCCAGGGGCTTTCTGACCGAAGAGTGCATCTCCTACTGCACGAATTATCTAGGCATCGAGAACCCCGTTGGGCATACCGACGATCGAATCTCGGGCAAGTACCGTGCCGATAGACAAAGGGAATGACATACGGGATTGAGTGAATCCTTGACACAGTGGTTCATCCGATGAGATCATCGAGGAACACGTGGGAACCAACATGGGTATCCAGATCCCGCTGTTGGTTATTGACCGGAGAGTCGTCTCGGTCATGTCTTCGTGTCTCCCGAACCCGTAGGGTCTACACACTTAAGGTTCAGTGACGCTAGGGTTGTAGAGATACATGCACGTGGAAACCCGAATGTTGTTCGGAGTCCCGGATGAGATCCCGGATGTCACGAGGAGTTCCAGAATGGTCCGGAGGTGAGGAATGATATATAGGAAGTCCAGTTTCGGCCATCGGGTGAACTCCGGGGGTCACCGGGAGTGTCACGGGACCACCGGAGGGGTCCCGGGGGTCCACCGGGTGGGGCCACCCATCCCGGTGGGTCCCCTAGGCCGCAAGGGGGAAGGGGCCAGCCTCTGGTGGGCTGGCGCACTACATGGGCCCCCCCTCCATGCGCCTAGGGTTGAAACCCTAGGGGGAGGGGGCGCCCCCTATCCCTTGGGGGGCATGTCTACCCCCCTGGCCGCCGCCCCCTTGGAGATCTGATCTCCCTAGGGCCGGCCCCCCTGGCCCCTATATATAGTGGGGGGGAGAAAGGGCAGCCGCACCCAAGCCTCTGGCGCCTCTCCCCCCTCCCGTCACACTTCCTACTCCTCTCGCAGGGCGCCGGCAAAGCCCTGCAGGTTTTCCTGTTGCATCCACCACCACGCCGTCGTGCTGCTGGATCTCCGACAACCTCTCCTCCGCCCTTGCTGGATCAAGAAGGAAGAGACGTCGCTGTACCATACGTGTGTTGAACGCGGAGGTGCCGTCCGTTCGGCGCTAGGATCATCGGTGACGAGGATCGCGAAGAGTACGACTACTTCATCCACGTTCCTTCGAACGCTTCCGCTCGTGATCTACAAAGGGTATGTAGATGCACTCCATTATGCTCGTTGCTAGATGATTCCTTAGATTGATCTTGGTGAAGCGTAGGAATTTTTTTGAATTCTGCTACGTTCCCCTACATGTTCATCTACTTTTGCTTGTAACTACGAAAGGCTATAACTAAGCACGACCCAGATTCGCCGACTTAACGAGAGATGACTGAGTGTCACTGACATGTGGCTCCGTTGATTTGTGGCACCACACGTCAGTGACCCTAAGTCACGCGACGTTCAAGCCAGCCAATCCTGGCCCTTCTCAATAGGTTCTAGCGTAAGGAACATGAATTTTTATACCATTTATAGTATTTTGAAATATTTTTAATAAATATTGGAGTCAACCAAAAGAGAATGTTTTTGACAAAGAGTAACATCTTTATATGACTTTGAAATATTATGTGAAGGCAATATAAGAGATTAATCCAATGTGCTATGGATGCACTATTTCACGGAGGTTCAATTCTTCAGCGGTCATGAATTACACGGATATACAGACAAAAATACCTTTTTCACAATGTCTACACTACAATTCAAAACTAAAGATCCCAACTATTGTTTTTTTATTTAACTTTCTTTATGGAAGGAGTGGTTGTGAAACAAAAAACTATCTACAATCTACTAATAATGCCATAAATTCATTTTTATTATGAATCTAATAGGCTTGTTACTAGTTACATGTTATATATAAAATTCATCTACTAATGTGAATCTAAATACTAACATTCATTTTTATTATGAATCTAACATGGTTGTTACTAGTTACTTGTTATAAAATTCACCTACCAATGTGAATATAAACACTAACATTCATTTTTATTATGAATCTAATAGGTTTGTTACTAGTTACTTGTTATAATATTCATCTACTAATGTGAATCTGAACACTAACATTCATTTATTATGAATCTAACAGGCTTGTTACTGGTTACTTGTTATCAAATTCATCTACTAATGTGAATCTAAACACTAACATTTATTTTTATTATCAATCTAAAATGCTTGTTACTAGTACCTTGTTAGAAAATTTAACTACTAATGTGAATATGTATTAAGGTGAATCTAAACACTAACATACAATTACAATCTATACATATGTTAATGTATAAATGTGTGAGTCAAATCTAAAGTTCATCTACATACATAATTTATAAACAATAACATTCATCTACATACGTGAATCTATTACTAATATTCAACTACAATTTATACATATGTGAAACTAGTACTAATATCCAACTGCAATTTATACACATTACTTACCTGTACGCTGCTTGAGTGCAAGGTGGAGGATGGATCGATACTGTCCTCGGCGATGGAGAAGTTGGCTGGCAGCGACACTGTTAGGCCCCCGCTGCTGGCGGATGAAGCCATGACGACTAAGGGGTGGAGGAGGAAGAGGCTCGGCAACTAGGGGCCGGGGGCACGACGATGTGTGGGCGCGATAGAGAAGGGCCCTAGCAAAGAAGTGGATGCAACAGAAGAGGGTCCCGGTGGAATTGGAATGCAGCAAGGAAGGGGGCGGGCCATGGCGGCGAGGGAGGCGTGATGGAGAAGGGCCCCGACGGAGGAGAGACAAGAAACGAGGGTGGTTGCAGCACAGGAGGACGGTTTCGATGACGAGGATGGCGCGGTGGCGCACGGAGGAGGGGCGTGGCGACGGCGAGGAACGGGGTTGGGGGTGAGGGTGGCAGAGATCAAAAAGAGTTAATTAAGATTTTTAACTGCCTTCTCGTGAGAGGGAGGGGTGGTTTTGGGGCGAAAGTGAAATTGCCATGGACGGGTTTAGCAGTGGTAAGCAAAAATAGATACCCGCCACTACTATGTTCTACGAACAGTGGACATTGGACAAGGCCAACTAGTGGTGGTTCTTCGATGATGCCTGCCACTGCTCTGGCACGTACCTGTGGTGACCACCTACTTGCACCCGCCACCGGTGAGTTAGGCAAAACAAACATATGGAAGATTTTACTCGTGGCGGGCGAGATGAAGCGCCAGCTGCTGATGTTCAATTAGTTGTGGCGAACCCAATTTATTACCGGCCACTGCAAATGTTTCAAAATAGCTGTGGCGGGTGCCCTGCCGCTCCTGCCACTCATTTGAATTCACCTATAGGCTTTTCCCGGTAGTGTCTAGTACACCTCGGCCGACTCCAGGGCCATTGGTGCCCTCCCGCCACAAATCAAGTGGGCCACGGGCAGGCGAACAACGCGACCAATATCCAGTATAGTATGGCACGGCCGGCCTCTAGAGCAAGTAGGACGCAGACTACCGCTCCCCATGCATGGCAAAGAATTGGGCTACTGGCAGGTCGTGGACACAGCTGCAGCATCTTGTCGATAGCAGGCAAGCGCCAATGGATCCGCCCTTGGTCCGTGGTGCTCCAGCGGACTTGCTGTACAACGCACTATAGCCACTCGCGGACGCGCCTATGTTGCTCTCCGGCGCTCGGCCCATCTTGTTGTGCGATGCGTTGCAGCCTCTCGATGCCGATGCACCCTGCGGCAAAGGTCTACTCAACCCTGCCGATGACGCTCAACATGACTCGTTTTCCTCCCAGTGGAGCACACAATTCAAACTAAGGAATATATGTTCTTGTTCTGTAGACAGAGCGTAGACATTGTGCGGATTAAGCAAATCACATCGTAAACGATTAAACTAAGGAACACATCAATGATGATTTCAACAATCACGGATAATTATGTACTCGCAAATGTTTGCCCACAACACACACAACTTACTAGCAGGAGTCTTATATTTTATTATCGGTCTTCCCACATAATTCTGATTACTGACATGTTTGCCTTTTATCACACACATCTTATTGTGGCAAATCATTTTTTGTTAATTTGGCTCATCGCAAACAGTTCATATGAATCAACTGTATGCCACGTTGCACACACGACTCTTATCTGATTTGTAGTTATGTACCAGGCATCGCACACAATTCATTTTCTTAGAGACGATTTTGTTAGCATAGCGTTTGTGATTCATGGATTGCACACATTTTGGTCAAATTGTCTCCGACATATGTGTTGTCTTAGGACCTTCCTTCAGTAGTGCTGGACGATATGGCAAGCAAAAGCACCTAGGACCCCAGTGTGGCGAGGCCGGACCCTTCGAGCCAGACAAGGCAAACTAAAGTTCCTAGCCCATGATGTGGCAAGGGGCCTCACGAGGTGAAGTGAGGCCCTCGAGCACGGAAGTATTGTGGCCGGAGCCTTTGAGTCGGACGAGGCGAAGTAAATCCCCCGAGTACGGATGTGGTAAAGGTCCTGACAAGGCAAAGTGAAGCCCTCGAGCTTGGATACAGTAACACCGGCCAGAGGCATCGAGCTAATTGAGGCAAAGTGAAACCGCTAAGCCTGGATGTGATGAGGAGCCTAATAGGGTAATGTGAAGCCCTCGATCCCAGATGTAGCAAGGTCAGAGCCTTCTAGAAAGACATGACAAACTGAAACCCTCATGTCCGGCTATGTCATGTGCCCTGATTGGGCGAAGTGACTCTCGAGCCCAAATACGAAGAGGTCGTAGCCTTCAGGCCAGATGAGGTGAACTAAAGCCCCCTAGCCTGGATGCGGCGAAGAGCCTTACGCAGCGAAGTGAAGCCCTCGATTCCACATGCGGCGAGGCTGGAGTCCTGAAGCCCGAAGATGTAGCGAGCAAAAGCCCATCAGACCCGAAGCGGCGAGGTTGGAGCCTTTGAACTAGAGGAGGAGATAAGTGAAGCCCCCAAGCTAGATGTGGGAAGGGATCAGATGGAGTGTCAAGGAGGGAGGGGGGTCTGATAACACGCAAGAGATTTTGATATGAGAACAAAATAAGATTCACAATGATGACATTCAACAATTCACCTTCAAATAGGCTTAAAGGATGAAACGTCTTTTCAACTGCCTAGGTCAGTCCAAAATTCCCATGCCCATGACACATTGAAAATCCGAGTGTAGCGCTCTCCAAGGAAATCTAGTGAAATGAAACTTGTAGGAGATCCTTTCTATTAGCAGAGCATGGAGCGCAAGTGATCCCCAAGTCACGAGTCGATTCTTCTCAGGAGTAGGAAATATTCGTCTGTGCAAACTTAGTTCGAGAGACAGTTCACTGCTTGTCGTTCCATATAAAGGATATTGACTGGGTACACTTGAGCAATTCGGGCCGACATCTTGGACCACCACTGGGAATTTGATGATATGCCCACAATATGGCCACTATCAATCGTCTCTCGAAGAGATTGACAACGGGTATCACCAAGTTTTTTTTCAAATTGGTCGCCTCTTTGCCTCAGAAAGCATTATTATTTCATTTAGTCGAGGTTTCTCTACCAACCAACAAATGGGTCTTCATGTCCGTTGACCAGTCAGAATCTTCTCTGTTGATGAACAGTCGGTTTCTTCAGCGAGACCTCGACTGACTGGACTACTGATGGGGTTATACCTACTGAGTAGGCTAACACTAGTAGAAAACAGGGCTTTTGTTCGGGCCTGGCCAGCCCATTAGTCCCGGTTCACCCACGAACCGGGACCCATGGGGGCATACGTCCAGGTTCGTGCGCCCAGGGGGGCGGCCGGGCCTCGTGGGGCATCTGTCCCGGTTGGTCTGGACCCATTTGTCCCGGTTCCAGGCAAGAACCGGGACCAATAGGCCTCGCTCCCGGCCCACACCCATTGGTCCTGGTTCATAACTGGAACCGGGACAAATGGGTGGCCTTTAGACCCGGTTCTAGTAACGAACTGGGACCAATTGGTTGCTTATATATACCCCATCGCCAGCGAGCCCACACTGCTCTATTTTTCTGGCCGGCGAGGGGAGAGATTTGTGTGGTGCTCTAGCTCACCTCCCATATATGCACATGAGGTGTTCGATGAAATGCCTGAGCCACACTAGTTAAGCTTTCTCCTCTCGAAGCTCGCACTCGAAGCTCCATTCTCTCCGAGATTTGGCTAGGTTGAGCGGTCCGTCACGTCCCGTCCCCATCTTCACAGCCGTCGATCACCCACGCCGATCTTGTCGCCGGCAACACCGTGGTGAGCTATGCATGTACTTTGAATATAATGTGATGATGAACTTATATTAATTTGATCACTTATCTATCCATGGTGAACACCAGACAAATGGACCTTATGAACCGGGACTAATGGTCTAGGGCATTTGTATCGACGCATTCTTCGCCGTTGCGTTGTAGATGAACTCACAAACGTAGTATCCACAGTAATTATTCCCGGCTTCCTGCCACAAGCACTTTACAAGAAATAGAGGTCAATCAAACTGATATTGAAGCATTTTAAAGTCATTGATGAAAGTATAGCTAGAGTCAACGGGAGATGCGCGGAACTAGCTAGCTAGTAGTACTTACTTTCGGGTAAATCCATCGCAGTTGCCGCGGCATTGCTTGAACTTTTTTGGCGAATTCTTTCCAAACACTGCGAGACAAAGAAAACAATTACTTTATATGAGGAAAATGAACAAAGTTGCCGATATGGTGCGGTAATGATCGATTGAACTTACTTGTTGAGCATTTTAGACATGTCCGCATAGTCCTCAGGATCTTTTCGTCTCGAGTCTAAGACGGTTACTAGTCCGTCCTCAAGCTTAATCTCTAGGAGAATATAGTGAAACCTGCGCACGCATGCATACAACTCATCAATTACATTGATTACTATAACCTCCAGTAATATATAATTAAGGGAAACCGAATATGCACAAGACAGTAACACTCACTTGAAGCTGTAAGGAAAGAGCATTTTATCTTTGTTTTGATTTACTATCAACGATTGTAGAAAGTTGGCCTCGGCTTCTTTGGCATGATATTGAACCTGATATTCATCTATGAGATTTGTGTTAATGAAGCCAATATCATAGATATCAGCTTTTCTACATTCGACGATCTTCAACCTGCGTAATATAGTGAGGATAATTATATATACTTGCAATGAAGTATACTTGCAATATGAAGAGCCGAGCAATATATAGAGACTTAATTAATGATAGAACTAGTACTTACAGAAAGTTAAAAGTGATCGTTGGTTTATCGAGGGCCTTCTGATTGAAAATGTTGAAGAACTCCTCAAATGTAATAGACAACATATCAATTCCAGTGAGTCGTGCTCCTCTGTAACTTTCAGCATCAGAGTATCCTGGCCACCAGAGTCTCTGCAGGTTTCCATGTACCAATCATGCAATCTTCGCATACCGGTATTTGTGATCATCCACCTCTAAAACATCAGGAAGTACATCATCGGTCACGTAATCTGCAAGATTGGTACCGGGCGCCATCCCCGGATCATGAGGGACGATGTCGCTAGGCACCTTGAGCGGGGGGCACAATTGGTTCTCTTGTTCGTCGAGCTGGGGAATTTGTTTCCCACTTTTTTCTGTGCTAACCTGTGATCACTAGAAGTACTTCCCGACCACAATGCTTCGACATATGACTTTTGAATAATGCGCTCATAGTTGCTTTTCGGCGGAGACGGTGGTGGTTTCTTCAGGGCATTAATAGTGCGCTTCGCTCTCGCCGGATCCATCTTCTGCTTTGGAGGTATAGGTTTCTTTGCAAAAAAGTCCTTCACTTCGGCTTTACAGATCTCCGCGTTCTCCTCGTCGGTCCTCTCGTATGGTAACTTCTCTTAGGGCCAGAGAGATGGACCGTATCTGTATTGCCTCCTGCCTGGGTGTACTGCTAGACGCCTGAGCAGTCCCAGCGGCTGCCTTCTTTTGTTGCTTACAAGGAGGAGGAGGAGGCGGGGTGCTACCATGCGCCGGAGCAGCCGGAGCGTCGGCGGCTCTCTTCACGCCTTGCTGACGAGGCGGAGGAGGAGGCGGGCTGCTCGGACGCGCCGGTGCAGGCGCAGGAGGAGGCGGGCTACTCGGACGCGCCGGCGCAGGCGGAGAAGGAGGCAGGCTGCTCGGACGTGCCGGCGTAGGCGGAGAAGGAGGCTGAGTGCCGCCAGGCGCCTGATCACCCGGAGAAGGAGATGGAGTGCGCTGATCCCTTGATAGAGGAGGAGGCGGAGTGTGCTGACTCGCCGGAGGCGTCCTGTTCACAAGGTGGATGAGGTCCTTCCGCCATAGGCATGGAGTCTTCAGAGAAGAACCCAGTCGAGTCTCCTCAAACCCCTCCGTTATTTGATCCACCATCACCCTAGCATATCCTTCTGGAATCGGACGGCAGTGAAAAGTTGCGCCGGGTTCAGAAGGAAAAACAGAGCCTACAGCTGCCTTGACTTTGAAGTGGATCCATTGCGTCATAAGGTGGCTATGTTGAGACTCCATGATAGCATCCACGGGGTAGCTAGCAGGAGCATCCAAGACAGGCTCCTCAGGCAGCTCGGTGGAAGCCATGCTGCTTTTCCGCTGAGATGGCGGGGTAGCTTCGAGGGTAGCTTCGACAAGTTGCTTGCTGCGAGATTCTTCTCGTTCGTCCTCTAGAGCTTTTACTCTTGCGTGCAGCGCCTGCAAAGTGGTATGTGATACGTCTCCAACGTATCTATAATTTTTGATTGTTCCATGCTATTAATTATGAAGTCTTGGATGTTTAATGGGCTTTATCATACACGTTTATATCATTTTTCGGACTAACCTACTAACCTATAGGCCCAGTCCAGATTGCTGTTTTTTGCCTATTTCAGGGTTTTGCAGAAAAAGAATATCAAACGGAGTCCAAACGGAATGAAACCTTTGCGAGAGACATGTTTGGAGGAAATCACGCACAGGAAACTTCAGGACCAAGTCAGGGGACAGAGGGGCTGCCCTCAAGGGTGGGGGGCGCCCCCCTTCCCAGGGCGTGCCCCCTGCCTCGAGGCTGCCTCGTGTGGCCCCCGGTGCCCTCCTTCTTCCTATATATATCCATGTACCCCAGAAACTCCAGACGGAGAGAGAAAACCCTAATTCCACCGCCGTAGATTCTGTTCCTGTGGATATCCCATCTTGGAGCCTGTTCCGGAGCTCCACCGGTGGGGATCCATCACGGAGGCCTTCTTCATCATCATCATCGCCCTAACCATGAGTTGTGAGTAGTTTACCACAGACCTTCGGGTCCATAGCTAGTATCTAGATGGCTTCTTCTCTCTCTCTGGATCTCAATACAAAGTTCTCCTCGGTCTTCGAGGAGATCTATTCGATGTAATCTCTTTTTGCGGTGTGTTTGTCGAGATCCGATGAATTGTGAGTTTATGATCAAGGTTATCTATGAAAGATATTTGGTTCTTCTCTGAACTTTTTATGTGTGCTCATAATATCCTTGCAAGTCTCTTCGAATTATTGGTTTGGTTTGGCCTACTAGATCTATAGTTCTTGCAATGGGACAAGTGCTTGGCTTTGGGTTCAATCTTATGGTGCCCTTTCCCAGTGACAGTAGGGGCAGCAAGGCAAGTATTGTATTGTTGCCATCGAGGATAAAAAGATGGGGTTTACATCATATTGCTTGAGTTTATCCCTCTACATCACGGCATCTTGCTTAAGGCGTTACTCTGTTCGTATGAACTCAATACACTAGATGCATGCTGGATAGTGGTCGATGTGTGGAGTAATAGTAGTAGATGCAGGCAGGAGTCAGTCTACTTGTCTCGGACGTGATGCCTATATACAATGATCATGCCTAGATAGTCTCATAATTATTCGCTTTTCTATCAATTGCTCGACAGTAATTTGTTTACCCGTCGTAGAATATCGCTATCATGAGAGAAGCCACTAGAGAAAACTATGCCCCCCGGGTCTATTCTCAACATATAAATCTACATCTACTTTACTTTTACTGCTTTTATTTGCTATTTTATTAAACCAAAAATACCAAAAATATCAACTATCATCTCTATCAGATCTCACTCTCGTAAGTGACCGTAAAGGGATTGACAACCCCTTATCGCGTTGGCTGCGAAGTTCTTATTTGTTTGTGCAGGTGCGATGGACTCGCGCGTGGTCTCCTACTGGATTGATACCTTGGTTCTCAAAAACTAAGGGAAATACTTACGCTACTGTGCTGCATCTCCCTTTCCTCTTCGAGGGAATACAACGCAAGCTCAAGAGGTAGCAAGAAGAATTTCTGGCGCCGTTGCCGGGGAGGCTTACGCAAAAGTCATATACAAGTACCTATCACAAACCCATATCCTTCGAATTACATTTATTTGCCTCTCGTTTTCCTCTCCCCCACTTCACCCTTGCCGTTTTATTCACCCTTCTTCCGCCGTGTGTTTATCGTTCGCTTGTTTCTTGTTTGCTTGTGCGTGTTGGATTGCTTGCTTGTCACTATGGCTCAGAACAATACCAAATTGTGTGACTTCTCCAATACCAACAACAATGACCTTATTAGCACTCCAATTGCTCCAATTACTGATGCTGAATCTTGTGAGATCAATGCTGCTTTGTTGAATCTTGTCATGAAAGATCAATTCTCTGGCCTTCCTAGTGAAGATGCCGCTACCCATCTAAACAACTTTGTTGATTTGTGTGATATGCAAAAGAAAAGGGATACGGATAACGATATTGTTAAATTGAAGTTATTTCCGTTTTCACTTAGAGATCATCCTAAAACTTGGTTCTCCTATTTGCCTAGAAATAGTATTGATTCATGGAATAAGTGCAAATATGCTTTTATCTCTAAGTATTTCCCACCTGCTAAGATCATCTCTCTTAGAAACGATATTATGAATTTTAAGAAACTAGATCATGAGCATGTTGTACAAGCTTGGGAGAGAATGAAATTGATGATACGTAATTGCCCTACACATGGTTTGAATCTATGGATGATTATTCAGAACTTTTATGCTGGCTTGAATTTTGCTTCTAGAAATCTTTTAGATTTGGCCGCCGGATGCACTTTCATGGAAACCACCTTAGGAGAAGCTACCAAACTCCTAGATAATATTATGGTTAATTATTCTCATGGCACGCCGAAAGATCTACTACTAAAAAAGTGCATGCTATCGAAGAGATTAGTGTTTTGAGTGGAAGGATGGATGAACTTATGAAATTGTTTGCTGCTAAGAGTGCTTCTTCCAATCCTAATGATACGCCTTTGTGCACTTTGATTGAGAATAACAATGAATCTTTGGATGTGAATTTTGTTGGTAGGAATAATTTTGGTAACAATGCTTATAGAGGTAATTTTAATCGTAGGCCTTTTCCTAGTAATTCCTCTAATAATTATGGTAATTCCTACAACAACTCTTATGGAAAGAAGCCTTCTGAATTTGAAACTAGTGTTAAAGAGTTTATGGTCTCGCAAAAGAATTTCATTGCTTTGCTTGAAGAGAAATTGCTTAAGGTTGATGAATTGGCTAGAAGTGTGGACATAATTACTCTTGATGTTGATTCTTTGAAACTTAGATCTATCCCACCTAAGCATGATATCAATGAGTCTCTCAATGCCATGAGAATTTCCATTGATGAATGCAAAGAAAGAACCGCTAGAATGCGTGCTAAAAGAGAAGATTATATTAAATCGTGTTCTTCCAGTTATCATGAAAGTAAAGATGAAGATCTTAAAGTTATTGATGTGTCTCCTATTAGATCCTAGTTTTCTAGTATTAATCTTGATGAGAATACGATTGGAGATGATTATGCTTTAAGGTGTCCCAATGATTCGGAGTTTTTAGATCTTGATGCTAAAATTGCTAAAAGTGGGAACGACGAGATTAAAACTTTGCATAGTGATGAAACCACTACCTTGGATTTTAAGGGATTCAATTATGATAATTGCTCTTTGATTGATTGTATTTCCTTGTTGCAATCCCTGTTAAATTCTCCACAGGCTTATAGTCAAAATAAAGCTTTCACGAAACATATAGTTGATGCTTTGATGCAATCTTATGAAGAAAAACTTCTATTGGAAGTTTATATACCTAGAAAGCTTTATGATGAGTGGGAAACAACTATAAAAATAAAAATAAAAGATCATGAATTCTATGCTTTGTGTGATTTGGGTGCAAGTGTCTCCACTATCCCAAAAACTTTGTGTGATTTGCTAGGGTTCCATGGGCTTGATGATTGTTCTTTAAATTTGCATCTTGCGGATTCCACTATTAAGAAACCTATGGGAAGAATTAATTATGTTCTTATTGTTTCCAATAGGAATTATGTGCCCATAGATTTCATTGTTCTTGATATAGATTGCAATCCTTCATGTCCTATTATTCTTGGTAGACCTTTCCTTAGAACGATTGGTGCAATTATTGATATGAAGGAAGGAAATATAAGATTCCAATTTTCATTAAGGAAAGGCATGGAACACTTTCCTAGAAATAAAATAAAATTACCATATGAATCTATCATGAGAGCCACTTATGGATTGCCTTCCAAAGATGGCAATACCTAGATCTATCTTGTATCATGCCTAGCTAGGGGCGTAAAACGATAGCGCTTGTTGGGAGGCAACCCAATTTTATGTTTTTTCTTTTTGTTGCTGTTAGGGTATAAATATTGCATTTAGCCTATGATTAGATGTGGTTTCATGTTTTGTTTAGTGTTTGTGCCAAGTAGAACCTTTGGGAAGACTTGTGTGAAGTTTATATGATCTTGCTGTGAAAAACAGAATCGTTAGCGCTCACTAAAGTAGTCGTGGGATTTTAATGGAGCGTGATTTTTAGTTGATTATTTTTGCTTCTGATTTGTAGAAAAAGTGCGCAAATTTGCCATTTTAGTTTGAATTTTTTGGAGTTCCAGAAGTAGGCGAACCCTGAAGATTACTTCAGACAGTTCTGTCTTTGACAGATTCTGTTTTTCGTGTGTTGTTTGCTTATTCCGATGCATCTATGAGTAATATTGGAGGATATGAACCATAGAGAAGTTGGAGTACAGTAGGTTTAACACCAATATAAACAAAGAATGAATTCATTGATGTACCTTTGAGTAGTATTTTGCTTTCTCATACTAACGGAGCTCACGAGAATTTTTGTCTAAGTTTTGTGTTGTGAAGTTTTCAAGCTTTGAGTATTGCTTTGATGGACTATGGAACACGGAGTAGCAAAGGCCTAAGCTTTGGTATTCCCATGGCACCCCAATTAAATTCAAGATAATCAAAAGCCTAAGCTTGGGGATGCACCGGGAAGGCATCCCCACTTTCGTCTTCATCCATCGGTAAGTATACTTGGAGCTATATTTTTATTTGCAACATGATATGTGTTTTGCTTGGAGCGTCTTGTAAAATTTGAGTCTTTGCTTGTTAGTTTGCCACAATCATCCTTTCTGGACACACCTATTTGAGAGAGTTAAATATGGCCTAGAATTTATTAGAACACTCTATGTGCTTCACTTATATCTTTTGAGTTGAATAGTTTTTGCTCGAGCGCTTCACTTATATCTTTTAGAGCACGGTGGTGGTAATATTTTGTAGAAATTGTTGAACTCTCATGCTTCACTTATATATATTTGAGAGTCTATTAAAACAGCATGGTAATGTGTTTAGTCTAAAGAAACTAGTCTTCACATGATAGACATCCAATGTCAATGTAGTAAAAAATTTCACACCAAGTGCACTGAATAGAAAGAGATGTTGGATACTTGATAATTGTTTTGAGACATGAGGATAGTGATATTAGAGTCATGCTAGTGGAGTTATTATGAAATTGAGAAATACTTGTGTTAAGGTTAGTGATTCCCGTATCATGGATGTATGGTGAACCGCTATGTGACGAAGTTAGAGCATGAGGTATTTGTAAAGTGCCAACCTTTGTGTGGAGGTCGGGGGCGCGCGATGGTTAACTCCTACCAACCTCCCCCCTAGGAGCATGCGTTGATTGCTTTGTTTTGATGACTCGTAGATTTTTGGAATAAGTATATGAGTACTTATGACTAATGTTGAGTCCATGGATTATACGCACTCTCACCCTTCCACCATTGCTAGCATCTCTTGTACCGCGCAACTTTCGCCGGTACCATAAACCCACTATATATCCTTCCTCAAAACAACCACCATATTATTCCTCAAAACAGCCACCATACCTACCTATCATGGCATTTCCATAGCCATTCCAAGATATATTGACATGCAACTTTCCACCGTTCCGTTCATATGACACGCATCATATTGTCATATTGCCATGCATGATCATGTAGTTGAGATCGTATTTGTGGCAAAGCCACCATGCATAATCTTTTCATACATGTCACTCTTGTTTCATTGCACATACTGGTACACCGCTGGAGGCATTCATATAGTCATACTTTGTCGTTGTATTATCGAGTTGTAATTTCATGTTGTAATGAAAGTGTGATGATCATCATTATTAGAGCATTGTCCCATGGGAGGAAAGGCTGAATCTATAAAGCCCCTCCGAAAAAAAAATAAAAAAAAAGGCCAAAGAAAAGAAAAAAAAGAAAGGCCCAAAAAAAGAAAAAAAGAAAAGAAAGAAAAAGGGACAATTGCTACTATCTTTTTCCACACTTGTGCTTCAAAGTAGCACCATGTTCTTCATTGTACAGAGTCTCATGCTTAGTCCCTTTCATATACTAGTTGGAATTTTCATTATAGAACTTGGCTTGTATATTCCAACGATGGGCTTCCTCAAATGCCCTAGGTCTTCGTGAGCAAGCAAGTTGGATGCACACCCACTAGTTTATTTTGTTGAGCTTTCATTCATATTTAGCTCTAGTGCATCCGTTGCATGGCAATCACTACTCACTCACATTGATATCTATTGATGGAAATCTCCATAGCCCGTTGATACGCCTAGTCGATGTGAGACTATCTCCCACCTTTTTGTCTTCTCCACAACCACCTCTATTCCACCCATAGTGCTATATCCATGGCTCACGCTCATGTATTGCGTGAAAGTAGAAAGGTTTGAAAAATAGAGTAGGAAAACAAATGCTTGGCTGAAATTGGGGTTGTGCATGATATGAATATTTTGTGTGATGAAGAGGGAGCATAGCCAGACTATATGATTTTGTAGGGATAACGTTCTTTAGCCATAGTATTTTGAGAAGACATGATTGCTTTGTTAGTATTGCTTCAAGTATTGTTATTTCTTATGTCAATATAGACTTTTATCTTGAATCTTTCAGATCTGAACATTCATGCCACAATTAAGAGAATTACAATGAAAAACTATATTGGTTAGCATTCCACATAAAAAATTCTTTCTTTATCATTTACCTACTCGAGGACGACCAGGAATTAAGATTGGGAATGCTTGATACGTCTCCAACGTATCTATAATTTTTTATTGTTCCATGCTATAATTTATGAAGTCTTGGATGTTTAATGGGCTTTATCATTCACTTTTATATCATTTTTTGGGACTAACCTACTAACCCAAAGGCATAGTCCAGATTGCTGTTTTTTGCGTATTTCAGGGTTTTGCAGAAAAAGAATATCAAATGGAGTCCAAACGGAATGAAACCTTTGCGAGAGATATTTTTGGAGGAAATCACGCACAGGAAACTTGAGGACCAAGTCAGGGGACAGAGGGGCTACCCTCGAGGATGGGGGCGCGCCCCCCTTCCCAAGGCGTGCCCCCTGCCTCGAGGTTGCCTCGTTTGGCCCCCGGTGCCACCCTTCTTCCTATATATATCCACGTACCCTAGAAACTCCAGACGCACAGAGAAAACCGTAATTCCACCGCCGTAGCTTCTGTTCCCGTGGAGATCCCATCTTGGAGCCTGTTTCGGAGCTCCACCAGAGGGGGATCCATCATGGAGGCCTTCATCATCATCATCATCGCCCTCACCATGAGTTCTGAGTAGTTTACCACAGACCTTCGGGTCCATAGGTAGTATCTAGATGGCTTCTTCTCTCTCTCTCTGGATCTCAATACAAAGTTCTCCTCGGTCTTCGAGGAGATCTATTCGATGTAATCTCTTTTTGCGGTGTGTTTGTCGAGATCCGATGAATTGTGAGTTTATGATCAAGGTTATCTATGAAAGATATTTGGTTCTTCTCTGAACTTTTTATGTGTACTCATAATATCCTTGCAAGCCTCTTCGAATTATTGGTTTGGTTTGGCCTACTAGATCTATAGTTCTTGCAATGGGAGAAGTGCTTGGATTTGGGTTCAATCTTGCGGTGTCCTTTCCCAGTGACAGTAGGGGCAGCTAGGCAAGTATTGTATTGTTGCCATCGTGGATAAAAAGATGAGGTTCTACATCATATTGCTTGAGTTTATCCCTCTACATCATGTCATCTTGCTTAAGGCGTTACTCTGTTCGTATGAACTCAATACACTAGATGCATGCTGGATCTTGCTTAAGGCGATGTGTGGAGTAATAATAGTATATGCAGGCAGGAGTCGGTCTACTTGTTTTGGACGTGATGCCTATATACAATGATCATGCCTAGATAGTCTCACATTTATTCACTTTTCTATCAATTGCTCGACAGTAATTTGTTTACCCGTCGTAGAATATCGCTATCATGAGAGAAGCCACTAGAGAAAACTATGGCCCCCGGGTCTATTCTCAACATTTCAATCTACATCTACTTTACTTTTACCGCTTTTATTTGTTGTTTTATTAAACCAAAAATACCAAAAATATCAACTATCATCTCTATCAGATCTCACTCTCGTAAGTGACCGTAAAGGGATTGACAACCCCTTATCGCGTTGGCTGCGAAGTTCTTATTTGTTTGTGCAGGTGCGAGGGACTCGTGCGTGGTCTCCTACTGGATTGATACCTTGGTTCTCAAAAACTTAGGGAAATACTTACGCAACTGTGCTGCATCTCCCTTTCCTCTTCGAGCGAATACAACGCAAGCTCAAGAGGTAGCAGTCTCATCCACTTTCTTCTTCCTCTCCCGGCATTTGAAACCGCCTGCGTCGGGAAACCCGGCCTTCCACGAAAGGGAGCCTGGCGTGCCTCGTGTCCGTCCAGGGTGCTCAGGATTCCCGAGGGCCATTGTGAGCTCGTCGTTCTCTTTGTCGGGAACGAACGTCCCTTGCTGCGCTGCTTCGATATAGAACTGAAGTTGCGTGATGGGTATTGCAAGTTGCTCATCCGTCAAAATGCACTTCCCGTGTTACAGGGTCCAAGGTTCCCCCAACTCCAAAGAACCAAGTGCTTGAACGGTCTGGCCAGTGTAATGTCTGTGGTTCGACCCCTTTAGCAAGCAGGTCATTCTCGGCCTTGTCCCACAACGGTCGGGCTTTGAGGTAGCCACCTGACCTAGTGCGATGGTGATACAGCTTCTTCGCAGCATTTTTCTTGTATCTCTCTGACATGTCCTTACTCTTTTCCGATTTTTTGTGGGCCACAAATGCGTCCCAGTGATCTCTGATCTTCTCAAACCGGACGGTGAATTCTGGAGTCTTGTTAAATTCGGATGTAACTTTTCGAGTAGATGATTTTTCATATAAAAAACTTTTTAATCCGAGTTCGTATGCAAAAGTTATGCCCGTTTTACTAAATTCCAGAGATATTTTGCAAATAAAGTCAAAATTCATATTTGTAAATTTTCCCAACAAGTAGACCACATATCACATGGGAAACTTATTTTCTTTTATTTTTTTGACATTTACATCATTTTCTTTTATTTATTTTTGAACTGGAAAAGGCGGTCCAC
>LR738712.1:900888675-900925567 GCA_902687465.1 Secale cereale
GGTTGCAGTAATGGCCAAGTTAGTAATGGCGGACCGTGGGAGTGGTGCGCCATTATTAGTTCAACTACTAATGGCGCACCACTCCCACGATGCGCCATTAGTAGTTTTGAAAAAAAAATACTAATGGCGCACCGTAGGTCTGGTGCACCATTAGTAGTTTTGAAAAAAATAAAAAAAAACATAATATGAAAAAAAAATACTAATGGCGCACCGTAGGAGTGGTGCACCATTAGTAAGTTTAACTACTAATGGCGCACCACTCCCACGGTGCGCCATTAGTAGTTTTGAAAATAAAATTAAAAATAAAATAAAAAAATTTGAAAAAAATTACTAATGGCGCACCGTGGATGTGGTTCGCCATTAGTAGTTACCATTAGTAGTTTAACTACTAATGGCGCGCTATCCACTGGTGCGCCATTAGTAGTTTTGAAAAAAAATGAAAAAAAAATTGTTACTAATGGCGCACCACATCAACGGTGCGCCATTAGCATTTGGATACTAATGGCGCACCAACACATGGTGCGCCATTGGTATATACTAATGGCGCACCGCATGTCTGGTGCGCCATTAGTAACAATCCTATATATAGCCCTTTTCCTAGTAGTGTTACTCCCGGTTCGTGACAACAACCGGGACCAATGCCCCCTATTAGTCTCGGTTGGTGCCACCAACCGGGACTAAAGGTCTCTTTTCAGCAGTCCAGACGGCGGGAAGCTGAGGCCTTTGGTCCCGGTTCGAGCAACCAACCGGGACCAATAGCATGTGCACAGCGGCGTGGTGGTGGGAGTTTAGTCCCACCTCGCTAGCTGAGAGCGACGAGGACCTGTTTATAAGCCCCGCTGTCTCTTCCATATTGAACTCCTCAGAACTGCATGCCTATGGGCCTAAACTGACACTGCTATACCTGTGGGCTTGCTGGGTTTCTACGGGCCTGAATCCTGGCCCACGATTGGGTTTCTAGTCGTATTCCGGCCGTGGTGGCGCTGTAGGTGGCATTTTTTTATTGTTTTTCTTTGTTGCTTTATTTTTTAGTTTTGTTTCTACTTTCAACAAAATACTTACTGTTGCCTTTTTTTTATTTTAAATACTTACTGTTGCTATTTTTATTTATTTTATTAAAGTTTATTTATTTTACTTTATTAAAGTTTATTTTGTTTCTACTTATTTATTTTATTTTTATTCTACTCATCTGTTATGAAGGGATTTCAAATTTTTCACTTATTTGAATAACAGACTACTTCTGTGTTCAAAATGCACCATTACAAAGTGATATTCCAGATTAAAGGCATCATCACAATAGTTGTGGAGAAAAAGTCTTCACCTTTTCACCGCTTGTGTCCTTTGCTTATTGCGTCGTAACCATGGATAATCTTCATCGTTTATCAGGGTGCTTGGGTCAGCCTTGACTTTGAAGGTGGGAATTGCATGAAACTTTTCATAATCTTCGGAAATGTCTGTCTTGTCCTCCACTCCCACGATGTCTCTTTTTCCTGAAAGAACTATTAGGCGCTTTGGTTCATCGTTTGATCTGTTCGCTTCCATATCTTTTCTTTTTTCTGGTTCTTGTAGACATGTCCTTCACATAGAAAACCTGCGCCACATCATTGGCTAGGACGAACGGTTCGTCGGTGTACCCAAGATTGTTCAGATCCACTGTTGTCATTCTGAAATCTGGGTCTACCTGTACCCCGCCTCCTGACAGATTGACCCATTTGCACTTAAACAAAGGGACCTTAAAATCATGTCTGTAGTCAAGTTCCCATATGTTCACTATGTAACCATAATATGTGTCCTTTCCCTTATTGGTTGATGCATCAAAGCGGACACCGCTGTTTTGGTTGGTGCTCTTTTTATATTGGGTGATCGTGTAAAATGTATTCCCATTTATCTCGTATCCTTTGTAAGTCAATACAGTCGAAGATGGTCCCCTAGACAACGAGTACAGCTCATCACAAACAGTGTTGTCACCTCTGAGACGTGTTTCCAACCAACTGGCGAAAGTCTTGATGTCTTCACATGTAATCCAGTCGTCACACCACTCCGGGTGTTTGGAGCACAGACTGTTCTTGTTTTCATCGACATACGGGGTCACTAGGGTAGAGTTCTGTAGAACTGTGTAGTGTGCTTCAGACCAAGAATGCCCGTCCCTGCATATTATTGACTCCCCTCCAAGCATGCCTTTCCTAGTAGTCTCTCCTCATACCGCGATTTAGGGAGACCAATCTTCTTAAGGCCAGGATTGAAGTCAACACAAAACCCAATGACATCCTCTGTTTCATGGCCCATGGAGATGCTTCCTTCTGGCCTAGCGCGGTTACAGACATATTTCTTTAGGAATCGCATAAACCTCTCAAAGGGGAACATATTGTGTATAAATACGGTGCCCAGAATGATAATCTCGTCGACTAGATGAACTAGGACATGCGTCATGATATTGAAGAAGGATGGTGGGAACACCAGCTCGAAACTGACAAGACATTGCGCCTCATCACTCCTTAGCCTTGGTATGATTTCTGAATCGATCACCTTCTGAGAGATTGGATTGAGGAATGCACATAGCTTCACAATGGCTAATCGGACGTTTTCCGGTACAAGCACCCTCAGTGCAACCGGAAGCAGTTGCGTAATAATCATGTGGCAGTCATGAGACTTTAGGTTCTGGAACTTTTTCTCTGCCATATTTATTATCCCTTTTATATTCCACGAGAAGCCAGACATGACCTTCATACCGAGCAGGCATGCAAAGAAGATTTCCTTCTCTTCTTTGGTAAGAGCGTAGCTGCCAGGACCTTCATACTGCTTTGGAGGCAGGCCGTCTTTTTCGTGCAAATGTTGCAGGTCCTCCCGTGCCTCCGGCGTATCTTTTGTCTTCCCATACACACCCAAGAAGCCTAGAAGGTTCACAGAAAGGTTCTTCATCATGTGCATCACATCGATTGAAGAGTGGACCTCTAGGTTTTTCCAGTAGGGTAGGTCCCAAAATATAGATTTCTTCTTCCACATGGGTGCGCATCCCTCATCGTCATTCAGAACAGATAGTCCGCCGAGACCCTTTCCAAAGATTATCTGTAAATCATTGACCATAGCAAGTACGTGATCACCGGTACACATGGCGGGCTTCTTCCGGTGATCTGCCTCGCCTTTGAAATGCTTGCCTTTCTTTCGACATTGACGATTGGTCGGAAGAAATCGACGATGCCCCAGGTACACATTCTTCCTGCATCTGTCCAGGTATATACTTTGGGTGTCATCTAAACAGTGTGTGCATACATGGTATCCCTTGTTTGTTTGTCCTAAAAGGTTACTGAGAGCAGGCCAATCATTGATGGTTACAAACAGCAACACATGTAGGTCAAATTCCTCCTGGTTGGCCTGATCCCACGCACATACACCTTGTCCATTCCACAACTGTAAAAGTTCTTCAACTAATGGCCTTAGGTACACATCAATGTCGTTGCCGGGTTGCTTAGGGCGTTGGATGAGTATTGGCATCATAATTAACTTCCGCTTCATGCACTGCCAAGGAGGAATGTTATAGATACATACAGTCACGGGCCAGGTGCTGTGATTGCTGCTCTGCTCCCCAAAAGGATTAATGCCATCCGCGCTTAAACCAAACCATACGTTCCTTGCATCACCTGCAAACTCCTCCAAGCACGTTCTCTCGATTTTTCTCCACCGCGACCCGTCAGCGGGTGCTCTCAACTTCCGGTCTATCTTATGGTCCTCTACGTGAAATCGCATCAACTTGGCATGCTCTTTGTTTTTGAACAGACATTTCAACCGTGGTATTATAGGAGCATACCACATCACCTTGGCAAGAACCCTCTTCCTAGGGCGCTTGCCGTCAACATCACCAGGGTCATCTCTTCTAGTCTTATACCGCAAGGCACCGCATACCGGGCATGCATTCAAATGCTCGTACGCACCGCGGTACAGGATGCAGTCATTAAGGCATGCATGTATCTTATGCACCTCCAATCCTAGAGGGCATACGACCTTCTTTGCTGCGTACGTACTGTCGGGCAATTCGTTATCCTTTGGAAGCTTCTTCTTCAATATTTTGAGTAGTTTCTCAAATCCTTTGTCAGGCACACCATTCTCTGCCTTCCACTGCAGCAATTCCAGTATGGTACCGAGCTTCGTGTTGCCATCTTCGCAATTGGGTACAACCCTTTTTTGTAATCCTCCAACATGCGATCGCACTTCAGCTTCTCCTTTTCACTTTCGCACTGTCTCCTTGCATCAACAATGACCCGGCGCAGATCATCGTCGGGCACAACATCGTCTGGTTCCTCTTGACCTTCAGCAGCTTCCCCCGTTGCAGCATCACAGTATTCTGGGGGCACATAGTTGTCATCGTCCTCTTCTTCGTTGTCTTCCATCATAATCCCTATTTCTCCGTGCTTGGTCCAAACATTATAGTGTGGCATGAAACCCTTATAAAGCAGGTGGGTGTGAAGGGTGCTCGAGTCGGAGTAAGACCTCGTATTCCCACAGATAGTGCATAGCAGCACATAAAACCATTCTACTTGTTTACCTTAGCCACTTCGAGAAAATTATGCACGCCATTAATGTACTCGGAGGTGCGTCTGTGACCGTACATCCATTGCCGGTTCACCTGCTTGCATTTATATATAATTAAGTGTGTCAAAAACCATTACAGAACATCATGGATAGATAAGTGATCAAATTAATATAAGTTCATCATCACATTATATTCAAAGTACATGCATAGTTCACCACGCTAGTGCCGGCGACAAGATCGGCGCGGGCGATCGACGGTGGTGAAGACGGGGACGGGACGTGACGGACCGCTCAACCTAGCCAAATCTCGGAGAAAATGGAGCTTCGAGTGCGAGCTTCGAGAGGAGAAAGCTTAACTAGTGTGGCTTGGGCATTTCATCGAACACATCATGTGCATATATGGGAGGTGAGCTAGAGCACCTCACAAAGCTCTCCCCTCGCCGGCAAGAAAGAACATAGCAGTGTGGGCTCGCCGGCGATGGGGTATATATAAGCAACAAATTGGTCACGGTTCGTTACTGGATCCGGGTCTAAAGGCCACCCATTCGTCCCGGTTCCAGTTATGAACCGGGACCAATGGGTGTGGGCCAGGAGCGAGGCCTATTGGTCCCGGTTCGTGCCTGGAACCGGGACAAATGGGTCCAGACCAACCGGGAGAGATGCCCCGCGAGGCCTGGTCGGCCCCCTGGGCGCAAGAACCGGGACGTATGCCCCCATGGGTCCCGGTTTGTGGGTGAACTGGGACTAATGGGCTGGCCAGGCCCGAACAAAAGCCCTGTTTTCTACTAGTGGGGTCCCAGACTTCATGGCGACGGCTCTTCCGGCCCTCTTCTCATAGGCGCAATGGGGGTGCTCCTCTCCCCTCCCCGGGCCTGCTGCGGCGGCCGAAGGTGACCCGGTCTTCGGATTTTGAGGTGAGGCGTTGTGTTTGGATCCGGGTGAAAACCTTGCAGAGACCTCGGTTGATGCCGGTGACGCGCAGTGCCTTTTGGTGTCGTCCTCCTCCCTGTAGGCTCCGGGTGAAAACCTTGCAGAGACCTCCAGGAGAAAGAAGGATCAGCCACGCCGGCGACCTCACCCCGGAGATCCGATCGTGGTTAGCCCACCCCTCCTCCTTCCCTTCTCCGTCTCTGTCTCCTTCCCTTCCTTCTCCGTCAAATCTTCTAGTTATTCCTTTTCATCTCAACTTATTTTTTCCTTGGTAGTAAACCCTAGCCAGATTTTCCTATCCTAATCAAACCCTAAAATTCATCGCCTTCTGCAGCAGTACAGAGACAGAGAGGGATCGGGTGCCATAGATGGATCCCGCTGCAGAGGTTCGCCAAGGACAAGGGTAATATCCCGCTGATGTTCCTCTCCCTCTTAATTTTGTGCCGTGCACTACTTACTTTATACCATCGCTATTGTGGATGGATGTGCATACGTGTGTTGGATTCTAGCAGCTGCCCATATATGTGTGTCCATTGATTTAATTTCTTTTCATGCCAGGGCCGATACCTTTCCCATGTCGACGCATGTGGACAGCAGTAGGCTGCGCTGTTTTGTGCCGCTGGCCGACCCAGTGTCCAAGGTGCTTGGCGACGACAACCTCCTCATCGAAATCCTCGTTCGCCTCCCTCCAAAGCCGTCCTTGATACCCCGTGCGTCAGCCATATGCAAGCAATGGGGCAGCATCCTGTGCCACCCCCATTTCCGCAAATCCTTCCTCAAGCACCACCGGAAGCCTCCTCTACTCGGCTTCTTTAGAGGGTATGCTAAAAGCTTCATTCCTGCCATGGACTCACCTGAACGCATCCCTGCTGCCCGTTTCTCCCTACCCAAGAGCAGCACACCCTACCACACCGATGAAGCATACATGGGCAGCCGCCACGGTCTCTCTGTCCTATTCGACAGTTATAAGCAGGAGATCGTCGTGTGGGATCCCCTCACCGGCAAAGAGCACATCGTTGATTTTCCACCGGGATACCAATATATGAGGAGCAACTCAGCCTGGCATAGCACTGTAGTGTGTGTTGATGCCGAAGATGGGCATGTCCATGGAGATTGCTTCTCGAGCCTGTTTAAATTGGTTTTGGTCTGCGATGTACTCAGTAGTACACAGGCATTTTGTTCTCTCTATGACTCAACGTCTAGCGTTTGGGGAAATATATTCTCGGTGACCATGGAAAATAGGATTTCTGTGACAAGCCGTAGCATCCTTGTCGGGAATACACTTTGCTGGTTGATTTGTGGAGGTGATGTTCTTGTGTTTGATTTCAAAATCTAACTATGGCGGATGGTGGACTTGGCCTTGCTGTTTTGTTGGACCTGACCATCCAATTATGGGATAGGAAATCTAACTGTGATGGCATTGACGAATGGGTTTTGCTGCGTAAAACCATTCCACTGGATCAGATGCTTCCAAGGAGAATAAGTTATGCATTTTTTGTTGGGTATGATGAGGACACAAATATGATTGTTCTCTCCACGATGATTGGGAACTTTACGCTCCAAATTGACTCGATGCAAATCAAACATATTGTTAAAAGAAACCAGATATGTCATGACACCTTTTATCCTTACATGAATTTCTATACTCCAGGTAATGCACCCTATCTTCATTTGACAAGCAAAATAGTGCAATTTGTTTTCGCTCATAATCATTCCAGTTACTTTTGGTATCTTCTTGCGGTAGAATAGTTCCTGTTAGTAGGATTGAACTAGATATATATACATATAAGAATACAGTGTCTTTTTTATTTCTCTGTTGATCTGCTCATGTTATGGTTATCTAATTTCCATTAAAACTAGAACATGAATACAAATATTGCTTTGATGCCTGGCTATTGCTAAAGGCTGCTTGTAATGATCTTTTCATCAGAGGGTTTCTAGAAAATTGGAAAATGGCAGTAGCTGCTGTAGTTAAACCATCTGAAATAATTAATCAATTGGAAAATTGTCACGTTTTCTTATTCACTATTTTTCCTTGCAAGAATTAAATTTATATTGATCGATCTTGATGCAAATCGTCAATTCATGATACCATGTGCTCTAGTTTTTATTGAAGAGTAGCACTAGTTTATTAATTTCATGTAGTGCTATGTAATGCTTGTTTTCGAACTCTGGTTTCCCATTCCGTGCATATTTTATTTTGGCATTATGGTCATAACTGGTACAAAACTCACTTGACAATTATTCTGGGTAAATGCATTTTCTTTGAACATGTAATACAATAAAAAAATTGACCTGGCGAGATATGTGGCTTCATTTACTATCCTTCACTAAACTTTTCCTTGTATTTTCATTTGGTTTGGGCTTCTTTTGCTTCTAAACAACTTAGATAATTTTATCTTTTCATATACCCTGGATATGCTAACGTACTATCTTGGTCAAACAACTTAGATAATTTTATCTTTTCATATAACCTTTTTTTGCTTGGTTACCCAATTTACAAGATGGTGCATAGTCTATGCATACATTTTCCTGCGTAATAGACATACTAGCTTGGCACACTAGATATTTTTCCAACGTAATCTGAGCCTCACATATAGCTTTGCACACCAAAGTAAATCTGGAACGAGTCAAAAAATTCTTGTAAGCCTCACATGATTTGCGGCGAGTCACTGATCTCTTAGTTTCTACTGCGATCGTATGTAGTTATGTAGCAAGAATCTATTAAACATGTCACCATACAGCTGCCAGTACAAACTAAATGCTCTGTTATTGTTGTTCTCCAATTGTTGTATCAGTTTGTCGAATAATGATTGGACGACTGAGCTCTTGATATTTTGTTCCGTATAATTTGCACTATGGCAAAGTTAATGTTTATTTTTTGGGATCATCCAAATTTTGTTTTTCTGAGTGGGCATGAGAAATTAGTTTGACTGAGATCACATTGATGTTCTGCAGGTATCCAGAGTTAAATTCTGATTGTTGAGATGCGGACCTGGCTATCTGTTGCAAGGAAGTTGTTCCATTTTGTATGGTGTTGTGGATGCTCAAAGTGTCCCACTATGTAGTCTGCAGATACTTCCATTTTGTATGTTGCGGCATGAGTTGTTGTTGACGCTTGTTCTACATATATGTATTGTCCCCTGTGAAGTGGAATTTGTTGGATTTAATCGTGTGGCCTCTTTTATACTACTCCCTCCGTTCCTAAATATAAGTCCTTTTAGACATTTCAAATGGAATACAACATACGGATGTATGTAGACATATTTTAGAGTGTAGATTCACTCATTTTGCTCCGTGTGTAGTCACTTGGTGGAATCTCTAGAAAGACTTATATTTGGGAACGGAGGGAGTATCATCTAATGTCAACATGCGTGCCTGGTTAGTGTCTGGTGGGGTTGCTCCGGCAAATAATTGGTTCTGTGATGTGAGATACTTACTGGAAAGATGATCAAAGAATAGTAGGCTCTAGCACTTCATAAGGTTTCTTGGTATCCATAGTTGATTTATGTAAGTCTTGCTAGTGATTTAACTATGATAATGCTGCTTACATCTCCACTTGCGGAAGAGGAAGACAATGCTTGCATAGTCCCAGAAGCAGACAGAGCACACAACCTAGCCCCAGTTGCCGACATTGTTGGGCTGCGACATGATCCTTTGGCACCTCTGATGTTTTAGCAACTTGAAAAGCAGCTGTTGCATATCTGATATCTCTGTATTGGCTCGAGAGGCAGGAAGGAAGGCTCTGCTGGCAAAAATCACAACCAAGAGCACAACATCAGGAGGAAACACGAAATGGAGCAGCCACAACTCCGCTTAACTATTCGTGCTTTATGAAACCTGTTAGGTGTCTATGTCAATTTATCATTGTGTCAATGACACATTTGACGCTTTTTCTGTTGTGAGTTCTTTTTTACGTGTCCCAAGATTTGGCATGCTCCAGGCTACACACAAATATTTTTGCATTCTCAGGCTGTTGACGATGCATTACTCATTATCAGTACTCTTAATGAGTTGGATTCGCGGACTACAAAACCAATATACACAAAGGAAGTGTTTGCCTATTTGGGTAAGTCCTACTTTGGTTCTTCCTAACTGCGATGGAGGCGAAAAGGCAAAAAATTGTTCTATTTAAAATGAACTCAAGTGCTTAATGAATGTGTGTACGTATTTACATATACTCCGCAAAGAATATTCAACATGAGAAAACTGTTTCACACTTGAAAGGTGGTCCAGCGTGGATCCAAAATTTTCTCTCAATTCGAATTATACTGAAATCTGTCTCTTGCTCCGGATTTGCCACTTGCAGTAGCAGCTATAGTACACGTCCTTTGTTGGCTGATTTGTACTAGCGACGCGAGAACGAGAGAACAAGAGAGTGAGCGAGGGGTGGAAGAAGATGAACTCTGAATATTTTTTGATATCCACTATGGCTCCACTTGCAATTGCAGCTATAGTACATGCTTGTTATTAGTACCTTCTTAGAAAATTCAACTACTAATGTGAATATGTAGTAATGTGAATCTAAACACTAACATACATTTACAATCTATACATATGTTAATGTATAAATGTGTGAGTCAAATCTAAAGTTCATCTACATACAGAATTTATAAACACTAACATTCATCTACATACGTGAATCTACTAATAATATTCAACTACAATTTATACATATGTGAAACCAGTACTAATATTCAACTGCAATTTATACACATTACTTACCTGTACGGTGCTTGAGTGCAAGGCCGAGGATGGACCGATACTGTCCTCGGCGATGGAGAAGTTGGCTGGCGGCGACACTGTTAGGCCCCCGCTGCTGGCGGATGAAGCCATGACGACTAAGGGCGGAGGAGGAGGAGGCTCGGTGACTAGGGGGTCACGACGATGAGGGGGCGCGATAGAGGAGGGCCCTGGCAAAGAAGGGGACGCGACATAAGAGGGTCCCAGTGGAATAGGAATGCAGCAAGGAAGGGGGCGGGCCATGGCGGTGAGGGAGGCGTGGTGGAGAAGGGCCTCGATGGAGGAGAGACCAGCGACGAGGGTGGTCGCGGCATAGGAACGGTCGCGAAGGCCAGGATGGCGCGGTGGCGCACGGAGGAGGGGCATGCCGACGGCGAGGAACGGGGTTGGGGGTGAGGGTGGCAGAGATCGAGAAGAGTTAAGATTTTTAACTGCCTTTTCGCAAGAGGGAGGGGTGGTTTTGGGGCGAAAGTGAAATTGCCATGGGCGGGTTTAGCAGTGGCAAGCAAAAATAGATACCCGCCACTACTATGTTCTGCGAACAGTGGACATTGGACAAAGCCAACTAGTGCTGGTTCTTCGATGATGCCCGCCACTGCTCTGGCACGTACCTGTGGTGACCGCCTACTTGCACCCGCCACCGGTGAGTTAGGCAAAATAAACATTTGGAAGAATTTACTTGTGGCGGGCGAGATGAAGTGCCCGCTGCTGATGTTCAATTAGTTGTGGCGAACCCAATTAATTACCGGCCACTGCAAATGTTTCAAAATAGCGGTGGCAAGTGCCCTGCCGCTCCCGCCACTCATTTGAGTTCACCTATAAGGCTTTTCCCAGTAGTGTCTACTACACCTCGGTCGACACCAGGACCATTGGGGCCCTCGAGCCTAGCGACCAACGCGCTGGAATCAAGTGGGACATGGGCAGGCGGACAGCACGACCAATATCTGGTATAAGTATGGCGCGGTTGGCCTCTAGTGCAAGTACGACGCAGACTACTACTCCCCATGCGTGGCGAAGAATCGGTCTACTGACAGGTCATGGACACAGCTGCAACGTCTTGTCGATAGCAGGCAAGCACCAATGGATCCGCCCTTGGTCCGTGGTGCTCCAACGGACTTGATGTACAACGCACTATAGCCACTCGCGGACGCACCTATCTTGCTCTCGGGCACTCGGCCCATCTTGTTGTGCGATGCGTTGCAGCCCCTCGATGCTGATGCACCCTGCGGCAAAGGTCTACTCAAACCTGGCGATGACGCTCAACATGACTCGTTTTCCTCCTCTATGAGGTTGATGGCAGAGGCGGCACTTTGGCGGGTTGGCATGCTTGGGAATGGTAGATGGTCTATCGGCTACGCTTGTTATGCCCAATTTCAGGTGGCGGGAAACCGATGGGGAAGTTGTGTGAAACGTGGCGTGTTCGGCTAACAGAATCAGTTGAGAACTTAGCAAAGAAGTAAGAGCGAGTGAGCACGATGCCTCGGCACACATTGCTTAACCCTGGTGTGATCGATATACTTGTGTGCCCAATGGAGCACACAATTCACACTACGGAATATATGTTCTTGTTCTGTAGACAGAGCGTAGACATTGTGCAGACTAAGAAAATCACATCATAAATGATTAAACTAAGGAACACGTCAATGATGATTTCAACAATCACGGATAATTATGTACTCGCAAATGTTTGCCCACGACACACACAACTTACTAGCAGGAATCATATATTTTATTATCGGTCTTCCCACACAATTCTGATTAGTGACATGTTTGCCTATTATTGCACACATCTTATTGTGGCAAATCATTTTTGTTATTTTGGCTCATCGCAAACATTTCATATGAATCAACTGTATGCCACTTGCACACCCAACTCTTATCTGAATTGTAGTTGATGTACCAGCCATTGCACACAATTCATTTTCTTGGAGACGATTTTGTTATCATAGCGTTTGTGATTCATGGATTGCACACAGTTTGGTCGAATTGTCTCCGACATATGTGTCGTCTTAGGACCTTCCTTCAGTAGTGCTGGACGATATGGCGAGCAAAAGCCCCTAGGACCCCAGTTTGGCGAGGTCGGATCCTTCGAGCCAGACAAGGCAAAGTGAAGTTCCCTACCCAAGATGTGGCAAGGGGCCTCACGGGGTGAAGTGAGGCCCTCGAGCACGGATGTGTTGTGGCCGGAGCCTTCGAGTCACACGAGGAAAAGTAAATCCCCCAAGCCCGGATGTGGCAAAGGTCCTGACAAGGCAAAGTGAAGCCCTTGATCTTGGATACAGTAACACCGGCCAGAGGCATCGAGCTAAATGAGGCAAAGTGAAACCTCTGAGCCTGGAAGCGATGAGGATCCTAACAGGGTAATGTGAAGCCCTCGATCCCAAATGTAGCAAGGTCAGAGACTGCGAGAAAGACATGACGAACTGAAACCCTCATGTCCGGTTGTGTCGTGTGGCCTGATTCGGCGAAGTGACTCTCGAGCCCAAATACGAAGAGGTCGTAGCCTTCAGGCCAGATGAGGTGAACGAAAGCCCCCTAGCCTAGATGCGGCGAAGAGCCATACGAGGCGAAGTGAAGCCCTCGAGCCCTCATGCGGCGAGGCCGGAGTCCTGAAGCCCAAAGACAAGAGAGCAAAAGCCCATCAGACCCGAAGGGGCAAGGTTGGAGCCTTCGAACCAGAGGAGATAACTGAAGCCCCCAAGCTAGATGTGGGAATGGGTCAGATGGAATGTCAATGGGGGAGGGGGTCTAATAACACGCAAAAGATTTTGATATGAGAACACAACAAGATTCGCAATGATGACATTCAACAATTCGCCATCAAATAGGCTTAAAGGATGAAACGTCTTTTCAACTGCCTAGGTCAGTACCAAATTCCCATGCAAATGACACATTGAAAATCCGAGTGTAGTGCTCTCCAAGGAAATCTAGTGAAATGAAACTTGTCGCAGATCCTCTCTATTAGCAGAGCAAGGAGCGCAAGTGATCCCCAAGTCACGAGTCGAATCTTCTCAGGAGTAGCAAATATTCGTCAACGCAAACTTAGTTCGAGAGAAAGTTCTCTGATTGTCGTTCCATATAAAGGATATTGACTAGGTACACTAGAGCAATTCGGGCCGAGATCTTGGACCCCCACTGGGAATTTGATGATATGCCCACAATATGGCCACGATCCATCGTCTCTCGAAGAGATGGACAACGGGTATCACCAAGTTTTTCCAAATTGGTCGCCTCTTTGGCTCAGAAAGCATGATTACTTGATTTAGTCGAGGTCTCTCTACCAACCAACAAATGGGTATTCATGTCCGTTGACCCGTTCTTTGTTGATGAACAGTCGGTTTCTTCAGCGAGACCTCAACCGACTGGAGTACTGATGGGGTTATACCTACTGAGTAGTCTAAGTACATATATGACCCACCCAAGTGCCCAAGCCCATCAAATATAGGGTAAAAGAAGTAATGGACCAAGGGCCATCACACCGACCCCATTGCCGTTACAGCCCAAGGCGTCAAAGAACAGGGGGACTCCTAAAAAAATTCAAAGAACTGTGGGGATTACTTTCAAAAATAAATATATCAAAGAACAGGGGGTCGTCATCTTCGTTGTTGCAGTTGGAGGTTATCATTGCTGAAATCAGAACTCTTTTTTTGCGGGGTTACTGAGATCACAATTCATCTGGAGGCGACTCGGGCGGACCCCCGACCGTGCCGCCGAAGCCCACCCCTCACCTCGACTCCTCCCTCGCCGCCGCCGACACACGTCACGAGGCAAAGCCCGCTGGCAGCTGGCGGCGGCGGGACCTGCCCTTTTTTCGTGTGGGGGCTCCCAGGCGGCTGGTGGATCTCGTGGTGGTGCGCGGCGGCTGTCCGTCTTGGCGAGCTCTAGAGTTCCGGTGGCTCGGAGTTTCCCGGTGTTGACTGCTGTGCAGCGCGTGCGCTGGAGCCGGGCACGACCTGTGCCGGTGCAGGAAGGCGTGCATCTGCCCGAATCTGGCTAGTGCCGCCGCCATTGCGTGGATCCAGATCTGGGTAGGCGCCCGCGTTCTCCGGCCTCCCTCCTGCCACCCCGCGCTTCTGCACCGCTCGTGCTTACTGCCGACTGCGTGTCGGTCTAGCTTATGTGAGGGTGGAGGTGTAGGGGGTCCCAGACTTCATGGCGACGGCTCTTCCCTCCCTCTTCTCATGGGTGCAATGGGGGTGCTCCAGGTGACCCGGTCTTCGGATTTTGAGGTGAGGCGTTGTGTTTGGCTCCGGGTGAAAACCTTGCAGAGACCTCGGTTGATGCCGGTGACGCGCGGTGCCTTTTGTTGTCGTTCTCCTCCCTGTAGGCGCGTTGCTGAGGAGTCCAAAAATCACTAAAATCCCTCAAGTCTGGGTCTCCGGGCGAAAGTCCATGATCTGGTTTTGCTGGATCAGGCGATGACGGCGTCGAGTACGTCGCTACCTCCATGGAGGCGTCGTCTTGGAAACCTTGACTGTGGGTGGTTACCGACGGCTTATGTGGTTGGTTGGCGGTGGTGGGTGGTTGTTGGGGGTGGTGGTGCCACCGGCTTGGGGTCGGCGGTGGTTTAGTTCTCTCCTTTGGCGGTGTTTGTGCTCGAGTGCTCCTTGGTGTGTCTCTGCTAGGCGATGCCCTGCCGCTACACCGGTGGCACACAGATGTCGTGGCGCAATCTCGGCCTCGCATGACCGTTCGAATGTACCCCCGACACAGGTGGTGTCGCGGCGTTGTGCAGCCTTGGTTGCGCAGGTGCCTTTCGATTGCATCGAAACCACAGTGCCATAGTTTGTCCGCTAGGCGATGCTCTTCGACTACGCCGGTGGCTCACAGGCGTCGTGACGTCCGTCTTGGCCTCGTGTGACCCTTCGAATGTGCCCCACGACACAGGTGGTGTCGCGGCGTTGTGCAGTCTCGGATGCGCTAATCCTTTCGACTGCGTCGATGGTGCAGTGTCGTGGTTGTGTCTTGGCTGGCAGATGTCGTTCGGTTACACAGGCGGTGCTCTTTGTTTGTTTTGTGTTGTGTTTTCCTCTTTGTTCCCACTTGTGTGTTGTCAGTGTATGTTGTTTTGCTTTATCTCTTCTCCCTTGTGCCCCATGTATCTCTGGTTCACTTGAACCCTATCTTGCAACAAGGCTGCAAAGTCTTATAGACAAACTGAATACAATTCAGGTGGGAGGCTTCGCCTCCCTCGGTAACCTTCAAAAAAAATACGTTCGTTAAGTAGGTTATTCAGGATTTTCTTTAGGAAAAGAAAGGAAGTTGTACGTAGGAATTTCAAACATCTCAATTTTGTATGTGATGTCTGGTGATGTGGTAGACGTTGCAATTAATCATACCCTAATTCGAAGATACGTGAAAGAGACACGCAGCCAGCCGCCGCCGCTTACCCAAAAACTATGGTTTGCCTGCCTCCTGCCGGCGCCGGTGCCGGTCCGTCCCGTCTCCCGTGGCCTTAGGGCCATGGGGGCGGAGTGGATCCCGGCCCTTGCCGGTGGGAGGGCTTCGTTTTTAGATCTTTTTTCAAGGTTTGTTAGGGTTTGTGTCCTACTCAGGAAGACGAGACGACGGCGGCTTCCTGAAAATGGAATAAAGGTCTCTCCGCCTAGCCCCCGTTCCGGTGATGCATCTAGCATCGTCGGTGGGCGTGTGGAGGTGTGTCTCCGGTGGATCTGTCTTTGGTGGATTTGCTCGGATCTGTTCGTCGTTCGTCTTTGTTTGTCTGTCTTCAGGTTGGATCCTTCTTATCTACACTCTTCATCTGCGGCGGTTGCTGTTCTGGTGCGTTGGTTCTACGTGGCCTTAGCACGACGACTTCCCGACTGTCTACTACAACAAGGTTTGCCCGGCTCCAGCGAGGGAGGGGCGATGACAGCGGGGCGCCTTCGGCTCGCTTCAGTGATTGTAGTCGTCGCTAGGTGGTCTACGAATCTGGATGTAATTTTTATTATTTCTAGTGTTCATTATACTATCATGATTGAAGATGAATAGATCAGAACTTTATCCCGCAAAAAAAAATCATACCCTAAATGTGGTGTTATGTACGTTGTTCACATGGTTAAAAAAATAAAATACGTTCGTTAAGTAGGTTATTGAGGATTTTCTTTAGGAAAAGAAAGGAAGCTGTAGGTAGGAATTTCAAACATCTCAATTTTGTATGTGATGTCCGGTGATGTGGTAGACGTTGCAATTAATCATACCCTAAATGTGGTGTTATGTACGTTGTTCACATAGTTAAAAAAAAACAAAACAAAACAAAAATCTCAGGGCTGGGCTTTGGACGGGCCAACGTTACAGGGCAGGCTAAGCCTGCAGCTGCGTACAACCACAGCTCAAAAAAATAAAAAAAACTGCGGCCGTTACAGGTCAGTTGCGTACTCCACTTCCCATTGTCTAAAGAGTAACTAGTAAAAGCGGCGTTACCCCCACTCTCATCTGCGGACGGCCGGCGACCTCACCCCGGAGATCCGATCGTGGTTAGCCCACCCCTCCTCCTTCCCTTCTCCGTCTCCGTCTCCTTCCCTTCCTTCTCCGTCAAATCTTCTAGTTATTCCTTTTCGTCTCATCTTATTTTTTCCTTGGTAGTAAACCCTAGCCAGATTATCCCCTCCTAATCAAACCCTAAAATTCATCCCCTTCTGCAGCAGTGCAGAGACAGAGAGGGATCGGGTGCCGTAGATGGATCCCGCTGCAGAGGTTCCCCAAGGCCAAGGGTAAGATCCCGCTGATGTTCCTCTCCCTCTAAATTTTGTGCCGTGCACTACTTACTTGCTATTCTGCATGGATGTGCATATGTGTGTTGGATTCTAGCAGCTGCCCGTATTTGTGTATCCATTCATTTCATTTATTTTCATGCCAGGGCCGATTCCTTTCCCAGCTTGACGCATGTGGATGGCAGAAGGCTGCGCTGTTCTGGGCCGCTGGCCGACCCAGTGTCCAAGGTGCTTGGCGACGAGAACCTCCTCATCGAGATCCTCGTTCGCATCCCTCCAAAGCCGTCCTTGATCCCCCGTGCGTCAGCCGTATGCAAGCGCTGGGGCATCATCCTGTGCCACCCCCATTTCCGCAAATCCTTCCTCAAGCACCACCGGAAGCCTCCTCTACTCGGCTTCTTCAGAGGGTATGCTAAAAGCTTCATTCCTGCCATGGACTCGCCTGAACGCATCCCTGCTGCCCGTTTCTCCCTACCCAAGAGCTGCACACCCTACCACACCGATGAAGCATACATGGGCAGCCGCCACGGTCTCTCTGTCCTAATCAACAGTTATAAGCAGGAGACCGTCGTGTGGGATCCCCTCACCGGCAAAGAGCACATCGTTGATTTTCCACCGGGATTCCAATATATGAGGAGCAACTCAGCCTGGCATAGCGCTGTACTGTGTGTTGATGCCGAAGATGGGCATGTCCATGGAGATTGCTTCTCAAGCCCGTTTAAATTGGTCTTGGTCCGCGATGGACTCAGTAGTAAACAGGCATTTTGTTCTCTCTATGACTCGGCGTCTAGCGTTTGGGGAAATATATTCTCGGTGACCATGGCAAATAGGATTTCTGTGACAAGCCGCAGCATCCTTGTCGGGAATACACTTTGCTGGTTGATTTGTGGAGGTGATGTTCTTGTGTTTGATTTCGAAATGCAAAGTCTTGTTGTGATCAAGACACCGGTGCACAGACATGTCAGCTACGACTGGTGTTTTCAGCTCTTGCGGATGGCGGAAGTGGACTTGGCCTTGCTGGTTTGTTGGTCCTGACCATCCAATTATGGGATAGGAAATCTAACTGTGATGGCATTGACGAATGGGTTTTGCTGCGGAAAACCATTCCGCTGGATCAGATGCTTCCAAGGAGAATAAGTTATGCATTTTTTGTTGGGTATGATGAGGACACAAATTTGATTGTTCTCTCCACGATGATTGGCAACTTTACGCTCCAAATTGAGTCGATGCAAATCAAACATATTGTTAAAAGAAACCAGATATGTCATGACACCTTTCATCCCTACAGGAATTTCTATACTCCAGGTAATGCACCTTATCTACATTGGACAAGCAAAATAGTGCAATTTGTTTTCGCTCATAATCATTCTAGTTACTTTTGGTATGTTCTTGCAGTAGAATAGTTCCTGTTAGTAGGATTGAACTTGATATATATACATATAAGAATACAGAGTCTTATTTATTTCTCTGTTGATCTGATCATGTTATGGTTATCAAATTTCCATTAAAACTAGAACATGAATACAAATATTGCTTTGATGCCTGGCTATTGCTAAAGGCTGCTTGTAATGATCTTTTCATCAGAGGGTTTCTAGAAATTGGAAAATGGCAATAGCTGCTGTAGTGAAACCATCTGAAATAATGAATCAATTGGAACATCTGGAGGCCGTTTAAGGCTTGTCACGTTTTCTTATTCACTATTTTTTCCTGCAAAAATTAAATTTATTTTGATCGATCTTGATATAAATTGTCAATTCATGATACCATGTGCTCTAGTTTTTATTGAAGAGTAGCACTAGTTTATTAATTTCATGTAGTGCTATGTAATGCTTGTTTTTGAAATCTGGTTTCCCATTCCGTGCATATTTTATTTTGGCATTATGGTCATCACTGGTACAAAACTCACTCGACAATTATTCTGGGTAAATGCATTTTCTCTGAACATGTAATACAATAAAAAAATTGACCTGGCGAGATATGTGGCTTCACTTACTATCCTTGACTAAACTTTTCCTTGTATTTTCATTTGGTTTGGGCTTCTTTTGCTTCTAGGCAGGCGAGTTGGGAGGAAAGGGGCTGATCTTGAACTTTGAACACACTAGATATGGTAACGTGCTATCTTGGTCAAACAACTTAGGTAATTTTATCTTGTCATATACCCTTTTTTTTATTGCTTGGTTACCCAATTTACAAGATGGTGCATAGTCTATGCATACATTTTCCTACGTACTAGACATACTAGCTTGGCACACTAGATATTTTTCCATCGTACTCTGAGCCTCACATATAGCTTTGCACACAAAAGTAAATCTGGAACGAGTCAACATTCTTGTAAGCCTCACATGATTGGCGGCAAGTCGCTGATCTATGAGTTTCTACTGCGATCATATGTAGTTATGTAGCAAGAATCTCGTAAACATGTCACCATACAGCTGCCAGTACAAACCAAATTCTTTGTTATTTTTGTTCTCCCTTTGTGTTATCAGTTTGTCAAATAATGATGCGATGATTAATTGAGCTCTGGATATATTTTTCATATAATTTGCACTATGGCAAAGTTAATGTTTATTTTTGGGGATCTTCCAAATTTTGTTTTTCTGAGTGGGCATGACAAATTAGTTTAACTGAGATGACATTTATGTTCTCCAGGTATCCAGAGTTAAATTCGAGTTGTTGAGATGCGGACATGGCTATGTGGTGTAAGGAAGTTGTTCCATTTTTTTTGCTGTTGTGGATGCTCAAAGTGTCCCACTATGTAGCCTGCATATTCTTACATTCTATATGCCGCGGCATGTGTTGTGGTCGACGTTTGTTCTACATTGGTGTATTGTCACCTGTGAAGTGGAATTTGTTGGATTTAATCATGTGGACTCTTTTATACTATTATCTAATGTCAACATGCGTGCCTGGTTACTGGTTACTGTCTCGTCGAGTTGCTCGAATTAATGATTGGTTGTGTGATGTGAGAACTTACTGGAAAGATGAAAATTTAATCCTCCTCATCTAGAAAAAAAACTGGAAAGATGAACAAAGAAGAGTAGGCTCTAGCACTTTATACTGTTTCTTGGAATCCATAGTTGATTTCTGTAAGAGTAGGCTAGTGATTTAACTATGATAATGCTGCTTAGATATCCACTTGCGGAAGAGGAAGACAATGCTTGCATAGTCCCAGAGGCAGACAGAGCACACCACCTAGCCCCAGTTGCCAACATTGTTGGGTTGCGACATGATCCTTTGGCACCTTTGATGTTTCAGCAACCTGAAAAGCAACTTTTGCAGGGTCTCTGCCAATGTTCAGTCGCAAAGTGTTAGAGCCGGGCCATGAATCATGTGTGCGTGTGTGGGTTTGCACACCGATTGTATTTTTTAATTTTTTTGAACCGGTATTGAAGTTCCCAGTAGAACCGGGACTAATGCCAGCTGAAGCCCCGGCCGGCGTCCTAGCCGCTCGAACCGGGACTAATGCTCACATTAGTCTCTGTTCGTAACACAACCGCGATTGTTGCTCTGATCGGGCCAGAACCAAAGGCGCCGTGTTTTCTACTAGTGGTGATAGGAAGCCAGCAAACGTGTTAGTTTGTCATTGGGCTAGGGAAATTGGAGGAGAGTGGGAGAAAGTCCAGATGCCGGTAAGCAGCGGCAGGAGGGGCTGTCGAGGAGGAAATCAGCCGGGAGCAGGAGGGAGGTGACATGGAGAGGGGGCCAGCGCAGCTCTCACATAAGGCGCGCCATGAGAGAGTGGATTGTCCTAGCCCATCTTCTCACAAAGTCGACCCAGTCAAATTCAGATTTAGTTCCATGGCCTATGCATCCTAAAATCTATCCCCTTATCCCGCTCCTATGAGCGGTAAGTGGTTATGATCCGCTGATTTTTAGTTTTCAATTCTACGAGTGGTGACTGGTGAATGCAATTCATCACAAATATTTTTGCAGGGTCTCTGCAAATGTTCAGTCATGATTTCCGCGTCATTTTGTTGGCTGTGTCATGTTGATGTAGCGTGATGGAAGAAATATTTAGATCCCGAGGAGCATATTATTTTTAGATGAAGTTCTTGTATACATCCAATTGAGTGATGGCATCTAATTTTGGTACTAGATCATTCAGTTTCAAGCCTGTTCTGTAGGGTTAGTCATGATTTCTGTAAACTGATGATCTGTCATTTCTGGAATACGTTTTGTTGGTTATTCTACGCTGAGTACTTCTGTAATTTCCATGGGCGTGGCCAGTATGTCACTTCTAGGAAAGGGCTATAGATGGAATTGATACTAATGGCGCACCAGACAAGCAGTGCACCATTAATATATAATAATGGCGCACCAACATCTGATACGTCATTAGAGTTCAAACTTCTAATGGTGCACCTGGCCCAGGGTGCGCCATTAGTATAAAAAAGTTTTTTTTTAACTAGTGCGCCTGTCCAAACATACTAATGGCGCATCGAAACAAAGTGTGCCATTACTAGTTGTAACTAGTAATGGCGCACCAGCTGAAAAGTGCGCCATTAGTATCAAAAAGTTTTTTTTTGAACTAGTGCGCCTGTCCAAACATACTAATGGCGCATCCAGACAAAGTGCGCCATTACTAGTTGTAGCTAGTAATGGCGCACCAGCAGTAAAGTGCGCCATTAATGTTCTTTTTTTTATTATATTTTTTATTCTTTTTTTTGCAAAACTACTAATTGCGCACTGTTCCGCAGTGCGCCATTACTAGTTTATGTTTTTTTTTTAGTTTTTTTCAAAACTAGTAATGGCGCACTAACTGAAGATGCGCCATTAGTAACCTTGATTACTAATGGCGCATTTATAGAAGGTGCGCCATTAGTAATTGGGCAGCAACAAGATATTTTGGACAGCCTCTCCTACCCACACTCACTTTCTCCCCACTTCATTCTCTCCACCTCCTCCTCCAAAGCTTGTCTCGGGTCCCTCCTCTTTTTAACCTCATTTCCACCATAGATTCATTCAAATTAAGTGGTTAAATTACCTTGTTTTGATAGGTAAGTAAGGGGGGAAGCTATATTTATGTTGTTCTCCATACAACAACACATGCACTTTTTATGGCCTAGCTAGATCTATGTATGTTCGTGGTGTTGCATATGTTTGTTGTGTTGCATAAGTTTTTGTGTTTGGAGGTGTACCGGTATTTGAAATGCGATAGTTGCCAATATTTTCCCGGAATGTTGATTCATTTCCGTTTCGGTGAGAATTTTGGCATTAAGCATTCTTTTTTGTCCTATTTTTAGGGAAAGTCATGGCAAATTTTTTCTTGGTTCTAAAATATCGTTTTGCTCTACCCCGCAGGCGACCATGGTGCGCACGATGACCGAAGGCATCGTGAATAGGTTTTTGAGGTCCGCGAAGGCCGAGATGCTTCAAAAGAACGAGATGGAGATAAGATGTCTGTGTCGAAGATGCAAGCTGAAGAGCCTCATTGCGGACCCAGATTCCGGGCAGGTGCGGGACCACCTGCTCTTGCGTGGTTTCATGGATGGCTATCTGTGGCAAGGTGATGAAGATGACTACGAAGTCGTCCATGGGGCCGGGCAAGAAATGAGGAAGGGCAGCAAGACAACCACCGCGGCTCGGGCGGGCGAGAATACGAAGAATCCCCAGGAGATGATCACGACGGTGATGCTGTACACAGTCATTATGTAGAAGATGCAGGACATGATGATGAGGAAGATGCCGGAGCAGACGACGGGCATGATCATGAAGATGATGATGCCGGCAGAGCAGACGACACTGGACCATCGATGGGCTGGGTGCAGGACCCTCATATTCAAGAGCTGCTTCTCAAGCAGACCGATAACGCAAGAGCTGCCGCCCGAGAGAAAGCCAAGATGGATCAACTTGAGTTAGACGCGGTTACTCCATTGTATGAAGGATGCAGGCCCGAGGATACCCGCCTGAAAGTAACACTCATGGCTCTGGAGATGAAGGTAAAACACAAAATGACCGACGCATGCTTCGACGAGAACATGTCATTTTGGCACGAACGTCTTCCCAAGGGGAACAAGTGCCCGACCAGTTTGGAGGAGGCGAAGAAAATCGTGTGTCCTCTGGATTTACCGCACGTGAAATACCATGTGTGCATGAACAATTGCATCATTTATCGGGGACGAGCACGCGGAGTCTACCATATGTCCGGTGTGCGGCGTCACTCAATACAAGAAGAGGAAGAAAGCTCCTCGAAAAGTGGTGCGGTACTTTCCGATCACTCCTCGTCTGCAGCGGTATTTCGCGGACCCTAAGGTAGCAAAGCTCCTGCGTTGGCACGCGGATAGGGAGGAGAAGAAGCGAGAAGATGACGCAAATGATCTGGAGATAGATAAAAAAGACAAGATGCTGAGTCACCCTAAGGATGCGAGCCAGTGGCAAGCGTTGAACTTCGAAGACCTAGAATTTGGGAACGATCCAAGGAACATCGTGCTGGGCGCGAGCACCGATGGAGTCAATCCGTTTGGCAGCCAGAGAAGCACACATAGCACCTGGCCTGTGTTTGTGTGGATGTACAACCTTCCCCCCTGGTTGTGCATGAAGAGGAAGTACATTCACATGAGTATGCTAATTGAAGGACCGAAACAACCAGGGAACGACATCAATCTGTATCTGGGGCTGATGAAAGAGGAGCTAGACACGCTGTGGAAAACACCAGCCAATACGTGGGACGCCGCAAAGAAAGAATATTTCCCTATGAGAGCCGCGCTGGTCACGACGGTGCACGACTATCTCGGTTACGGATATGTCGCGGGGTGATACGTCCAAAACGTATCTATATTTTCTGCTTGCTCCATGCCTCTTTTGTGTGATATTGCTATGTTATTTATACACTTCCATACACTTTTGATCATATTTGGACTAACCTATTAACTCAGTGCACCCCAGTGCCAGTTTCTGTTTTCTGCTGTTTGTATATTTCAGGTTTTCCCATTACGTAAATTGCCAGAAAAATTCCGAGAAAAATATATAAAAAATCAGCGTTCCGGAAGCTTCCATGCGGCCAAAGTAGGGCCGGAGGGGACCCACAGGGGCTCCAGGCGGCCTGCCCACGCGGCCCCCCTCCTGGCCGCGCCGGGGGGGGGGGGGGCGCCTGGGCACCGCTGACCCCCTCTGATGCCCCCCTTTGGCATATATTTACACCGTGTCGCGGAAACCCTGATTCCGGACCCCTTTTCTCCAGACGCGATTCCGATCTCCGCCGCCATCGCCATCAAGCTTCGGGGGACCAGAATTCCTGTGCCGGCACCCTGCCGGGACGGGGAAGTGCCCCCGGATTCATCTCCATCGACGTTGCTTCCTCCCTCCATGATGCGGGAGTAGTTCCTCCTCGGGGCTGAGGTTTCTACCAGTAGCTATGTGGTCAATTCTCTCTCCCATGATGTGATCTTAGTTGTGATCATAGTCTATGTTAATCTAAGGTAATCCCATGATATTTCCCCTTCCTCTATGTATTGGATTGATGTACTCACTTGTCTTTATCTAGTATAATCCCCGAGACCAAGGTGACAGCGGTCTATTGGACATGGATTAGAAGAATAATTTCATGAGTGATTTCCTTTTTGTGTGTTGATTGAAGATTGAGAGTCTCTTGGTGCTTGTCTTTGACTATCCTTTAGATATGTTGTGGTGATTGTGGGACTCTCTTTGGATAGCCGCGGTGACATTGGGAAATCCTTAGATTGAGAACTACGAACTTTGAGGTGTGCTTTTCTAGCCCTACATAATTCTCGTCCTCTCTTGACCACGAAGGAATGACCTCCGAGTGCGTCCCCTTTGCATGTTTTATGGGAAATATCATGTAATTCGATTATGTTAATGTTGTTGGGAGTTGCCACTAGTGAAAGTATGAAGCCTAGGCCTTGTTTCCACCATTGCAATACCATTTGTGCTCACGTTTACCACTTGTTTGCTTGCTGCACTTTTTATTACAGATTTATATTACTTTGTTTTGCCATCCATATCACTTGCCATTTAACATCTCTTCACCGAACTAGTGCACCTATACATCTAACAAGTGTATTAGGTGTGTTGGGGACACAAGAGACTTCTTGTATCTTAGTTGGAGGGTTGCTTGAGAGAGACCATCTTCAACCTCTACTTCCCTGAGTTCGATAAACCTTAGGTCATCCACTTGAGGGAAATTGCTGTTGTCCTACAAACCTCTGCGCTTGGACGCCCAACATAGTCTACAAGAGTAGAAGCGTGTGTAGACATCACGGGGCAGGTGGTCCACGGATTTTCTGGATGCGTCAGGTGCATGGATGACACAACGTATCGCCAGCTAGATAGAGATCCCGGGTCTTCGAAAACCGTGTTCATGGGACATCGAAGGTGGCTTCGCGACGATGACCTGTGGAGAAAACGCAAGGATCTGTTCGATGGTGAAACCGAACCCCGAGGACGCCCGCGTACGAGGAGCGGTGAGGAAATAGACGAGCTGTTGAAAAATTGGAAAGATTGCCCACTGCCGGCAAAGAAGCAAAAGGCGCTAGAGCCGAGAAAGAAGCGAAAGGCGCCAGAGCCGCTGCTGAAGGTATGGAAAACGAGGTCTGTTTTCTGCGACTTGCCATACTGGAAGATCCACCGTGTGCCTCACAGCCTTGATGTAATGCATATCACGAAGAACGTGTGCGAGAGTCTGCTTGGTACCCTGCTCAACATGCCAGAGAGGACCAAAGATGGGCCGAAAGCAAGGGCAGACTTAAAATCAATAGGCATCAGGCAGGAGCTTCACGCTATATATGATGATCATGATGATGATGATGATGATGAGGCGAAGCAGGACACGGAAAGTCGTCGCAAAGGAAAAAAGGCCAAGAAGACCGGAAATGACTACCCTCCCGCGTGCTTCACTCTAAGTCAGGAGGAGACCTAGACCGGGCGAAGCTGAAGTTCAGCGGGATGAAGTCTCACGACTGTCATGTGCTGATGACGCAGATACTTCCAGTTGCAATCCGTGGGATCATGGACGCGCACGTCCGTGAAACCCTATTTGGCCTATGCAACTTTTTCGACGTCATCTCTCGGAAGTCTGTTGGCGTGAGGCAACTCAGAAGGCTACAGGAAGAGATCGTGGTGATACTATGCGAGCTTGAGATGTACTTCCCGCCCGCATTCTTCGACGTTATGGTGCATCTGCTGGTCCATATCGTGGACGATATCATCCAACTCGGGCCGACGTTCCAGCACAGCATGATGCCGTTCGAAAGGATGAATGGTGTCATCAAAGGATACGTTCGCAACATGTCACGTCCAGAGGGAAGCATAGCCAGGGGCTTTCTGACCGAAGAGTGCATCTCCTACTGCACGAATTATCTAGGCATCGAGAACCCCGTTGGGCATACCGACGATCGAATCTCGGGCAAGTACCGTACCGATAGACAAAGGGAATGACATACGGGATTGAGTGAATCCTTGACACAGTGGTTCATCCGATGAGATCATCAAGGAACACGTGGGAACCAACATGGGTATCCAGATCCCGCTGTTGGTTATTGACCGGAGAGTCGTCTCGGTCATGTCTGCGTGTCTCCCGAACCCGTAGGGTCTACACACTTAAGGTTCAGTGACGCTAGGGTTGTAGAGATACATGCACGTGGAAACCCGAATGTTGTTCGGAGTCCCGGATGAGATCCCGGACGTCACGAGGAGTTCCTGTAGGATCGAAAGTATGTCTAGAGGGGGGGGGATTAGACTACTTGACAATATAAAAAATCTGCCTTTTGATCATGCAATGTTTTGGCAGTTTCACAATTGAGATCAATTCAAGTATCACCCTACACATGCAATTCTAGAGTAATAGCAGCGGAAAGTAAATTGCACATGTAAAAGAGAGGTGGAGAAGATCAAACGCAGTTTGGTGACACGGAGATTTTTGTCGTGGTTCCGATAGGTGGTGCTATCGTACATCCACGTTGATGGAGACTTCAACCCACGGAGGGTAACGGCTGCGCGAGTCCACGGAGGGCTCCACCCACGAAGGGTCCACGAAGAAGCAACCTTGTCTATTCCATCATGGCCTACGCCCACGGAGGACTAGCCTTACTCGGGGTAGATCTTCACGAAGTAGGCGATCTCCTTGCCCTTACAAACTTCTTGGTTCAACTCCACATCTCAAACACGGAGGCTCCCAAGCGACACCTAACCAATCTAGGAGGCACCACCCTCCAAAAGGTAATAGATGTGGTTGATGATGATGAACTCCTTGCTCTTGTGCTTCAAATGATAATCTCCCCAACACTCAACTCTCCTCACTGATATGGCCGTGGTGGAAGAAAGGATTGAGTGGAAAGCAACTTGGGAAGGCTAGAAATCAAGTTTCATATGGTAGGAATGGAATGGCTTGATCTCAACACAAGGGTAGGTGGTTCTCTTCTCAGAAAGTGTATGGTAGGAGTGGTATACTTTCTGATGGCTCTCTCCACTAATGAAGAGGGGGTGGAGGGGTATATATAGCCTCCACACAAAATCCAACCGTTACACACATATTTGACCAATCTCGGTGAGACCGAAGTGAAAACTCGGTCAGACCGAAAGTTCAAATATAGTGAACGTTGGGATTTTCGGTGGGACCGAAAATACCATCTCGGTGTGTCCGAAGTGAGTCAAAGGTTGGAGCTTGCCATCTCGGTGGGACCGAAATCAACAACTCGGATATTCCGAAGTGATGTCAATTGGTTACAGAAGGTTGGCAGTCCATTTTCGGTGAGACCGAAACTCAAAATCGGATGGACCGAGAAATTAGGGTTTGGAAGAATAACTGAGGTGGTTCATCTCGGTGGGACTGAGTTTGCAGAATCGGTTTGTCCGAGATTACTTATGAGTGTGTTAAGTAGTGAAGAGTGCTGATAGTTGAGGGAGCTAGATCACCAAGCACTTGAGCAACCAGATCATTAACACAACCTCATCCCCTTTTAATAGTATTGGCTTTTCCTATGGACTCAATGTGATCTTCGATCACTAAACCAAAAATAGAGTCTTGAGCTTTTGCCAATGCTTGCCTTAGCATTTTGAGGGGTCCACTTCTTCAGACATTTCCATACCCATATCATCGAACTTCTCTGAAATGATTCTCAAGTGAATATTAGTTCAATGATATATATGTTGTTATTAATTACCAAAACCACCCGGGGATTAGTTGCACTTTCAATTTCCCCCTTTTTGGTAATTGATGACAACATATAGATCAAAGTTTCGACAAAAGATATAATCAATGAATAATATCGTCGCTTTGAGAAGTATGTGATAAACAAGAGCTCCCCCTAAATTTGTGCATTATTTAAAATTTGCGTTTGAATGCAAATGCACAATCGATTAGGATTATGGGTCACTCTTCCATGTCACATACATCTTGGTGGAGCGCACAAAATGATAAGAATGAATAACATGCACTCAATCACCAAGACAAGAGTAAATAGCCATACAATAAGGAATAGCATATGATAAGCATTAAGCACACATTAAAGCATAGTATGACTAAGCACTCATTAAGGTAGCATCAAACTTAGTAGCAAGCACACTTAAAGTTTCGAAAGACCAAAAGAAACCAATGTATCTCAAAGAAACCGGCAAAAGAACGAAAGACGAAAGAGCACTCTCTCTCTCGAAGCCCTATGATCTATAACAATTTCTCCCCCTTTGGCAACAAGTTACCAAAAAGTTCGAAAGGGTATAGAGCTAAGCGTCACTGCGGGCTCTGCTGGCGGCTCCCGTCTGGGTAGATGTCGGTGTAGAGATAGCTGCATCGGCGAAGACTTCTGCTGATGTCTGCGCTGGAGGAGTGGATGCTGGAGCTGGAGCTGTGGCTGGTGCTGAAGTGGTAGCCCTGGAGTCAGTCACTGGGATAGCTGCTGATCTGGATCCTCTGGGAACCTGAGCAGTCTGGCGATGAGAGTCCTGGACTAGATCATCCTACATGAGCTCTGCTCTCTCCTGCCTTGTTTCCTCCATGTCTGCCTCAAGCTTGTTGACGGACACCTGAATCTCTGTCAGCTTCACGTCTAGAGCGTGGATCTTTTTCTCAACAATCCTCTCTAGGCTCTCCTGAGATTGCTCAATGCTGGCCAGGCGTTGTTCAATCCTCTGGGTAGCTTCAAGAATTTGTTCTCCAAAGCTCTTTGGCTTAGCTGCTGCTGCTGCTGCCTCTTTGTCAGCTTTAGCCTTCTTCGCAGCTTCGATTTTGGCCTGTCCTTCAACTGAGGTAGGATCCTCTTCATCCATCACAACTACGTTGTCCTCATGCTCTGGCTGCAGTGGCAAGTGCTTCCTATCCAACATGAATTTGCCCGTGCCAAACTTGGCGTTGATGAGCATCTGAATCTGCGGGGCAAACCCACACGACCTCTTCTGGTCAGCTGCAGTCCTCTTAATGGTCTCTACCATCAAGTCCATCACCTTGAAAGGTGCCTTCTCATCGAGAATGTGCAGCATGTTGATAGAATAGCCTCGAATCATGCGGTGGTCTCCAGACTTAGGCATTAATGTATGCCTCAGAATAGTGTTAGTGGTGGTCAGACCTGCCTGGAGATAGTACACTGAGCCAAGCTTCCATCCTTCCAAGTCAGCAGCGGGGATCTCCTTGTACATGTTCTTCATGGAATCATGACTCTTCTTAGGAATCCCATATACATCAATGTCGTCCTCTCTCTGCACTGGAGCGTTCAGAAGTTCTGCCCATTCTTCAACAGACGAAGAAAACCTTTGACCTTCAGTCATCCAGGTGATCTTGCCATCAGGATAGAAGTGGGCTGTGGCGTAGAACTGCATGATCATCTCGTCATTCCAAGCTGTCAGCTCTTGACCCACAAAATCAGCAACTCCACATGCAGTAAAGCTCTCATGCACATGGGGAAAGAAGTCCCGGTGCTCTTCACTATCAATATACTTCCAGTCAACATACCTGGTGTCAGCAACAATGGGCTTCTTATCCATCAGCACGGTCTCATAGAAATCCTGCTGCTCTCTGGTGTGGAATCTGGGGTCCACAGCAGTCCTTCTCCTTACAGCATATGGATCAGACTGTCTCCATAGCCTGAGACCTTTATCCTTCCTTGCCTTCATGTCCTCAGCTTGAGGATGAGCATCATTGTGGAGTGGCAACTGGGGACAGAGCTTAAGCAACACATGCTCTTCATCTGATTCAGACGGTGGCATCTCACCTTTGTTCTTCTCAGAAGCTGGAATGCTTCAGGTTGTTCTCTTGGGCTTGGCTGGAGCTGCCTTGGCTTGAGCAGGCTTCTTGGGCTTAGAGGAGGCTTGAGCCCGAATAGCATCACCCATGAACTTAGCTTTCTGAGGAGGAGGCTGGGGTGCATCTTCTTCTTCTTCTTCAGCAGCATCAACTTGAGGTTCAGCATATACTACGTACCCTCTTCCTCTTGGAAGTCTTCTTCACCTTGCTTGGAGCAGGCTCTTCCAAGTTGAGCTTCTTTGCAACTGCTGACTGCTTTACTTTGCTTGTGCCTTTCCTTGTCTGCTGCCCTTGGTTCTCTTTGGCAACCACATTCCTCTTTGTCTTGGAGGTAACTTCCTCAGCAACAAAGTCAGAGTCCTCATCATCAGAAGTTCTCTTCTTCCTGGTTCTGGTGGCTGCAGGAGGCAAACCACTAGGGGTGCTGCTCTCACCATCATCACTGGAGCTGCTAGCAGGACTTGTATCTGCCTCTGGAATCTCAGCAAAAGGTGACTCAGACCTGTTCTGGCTGTCACTGACATCTGACATGGCTGATAACCTGTGAAAAGATAAGGTATAGGCAGAGTAGAAGAGTTATCACAACTGCAGAGGTTTTTGCAAAAAAATGAGTTCAAAACTTAGTTTTGAGTTTTCACAGAATGTATTTCGGTCAAACCGATTTTAAGTTTCGGTGAAACCGAAGTGTTCAACAGAAACCTACACACCACTTTCGGTCAGACCGAAATGGATTTCGGTCCTACCGATAACTTAGGGTTTCACTGAAACTACGTTTCGGTCATTCCGATTTGCACAACTCGGTTAAACCGAATGATGCAGTGCAATGGCCAGAGGCCGAATCGGTCATTCCAAGTTTCAAAATCGGCTTCACCGAGATGCGTTCCGTGGAAACCTAAACATAAGAATTTCGCTCGAAACTAGAGGATCTGATCTAATGTATAGGGAATATCTCAAACGTGGATTGAATCATGGCAAGCCTATCGTGCAAGAATCGGATGGGGAGCACAAAAGGGATCGGGACACACCCTAACTTGGTGGAGTCCCTTTACGGCGGCAACGGTGGAGATGATTACCGTTGACGCGGCGGAGACCTGCGGCGAAGGCGCACAGGCGACGACGGCGACGATCCGTAGACCAGGGCGACGGCAGCAGGGGTCTTGGGGGCGAACGGTTTGAAGAGTTAAATCGCGCACAGCCCTCAGGTATATATAACCCCATGCTGTCGGTGGGACCGAGTTGAAAAACTCGGTGTCACCGAGATGTATAACTGCTGTGCAGTTACGCATATCGGTCAGACCGAGATTTTGAACTCGGTTTCACCGAGATGAAACCTAGATCAGTCTAAGCGTTTCGGTTGGACCGAGATTGAGAAGCTGGTCAGACCAAAATGGACTTAGAAGGTTTTGGAAGTCAGCCTTAGACGAATCGATGGCTCCGAGTGCTCCTCACTTGGACTGTCCGAAAAAGACTTGTTCAAAGTTGTGATATGAGCATGAATAGAATTTGAGACAAGAAAGCATAGATAGCTAGGGAAGGTGCTTAGGCATTCTTGTCCATCCATTTGGCCAGAAAAATCAAAACAATCAAAACAACAAATGGATGTCCTTGAATGGATAAAATCATGCATTCAACATGCTCACACAATAAGATAGCAACTGAAATATGTGTCAAACATGCACAACCAACAATCTAGCTACTAGCACACAATTTGTCGATGACTAGGTCATCTATATATGAGTATATTGACTTAGGAGCCAAATGAGAACATTTGATCATAGGTCATACTCATCGTTTAAGCACAAGTGGGGTTACCACTTTTACATAAAGCATTTATGTGTTCACATCATTTGGAGATGCTTTAGCTCAATTTTTTAGAGCAAAGCTCCCCCTAGATGTGAGAACCCCTTTTAAAGGGTCAAACTAACCTTGGGTTGTCGTAGAAGACTTCATGTAGATGTTGAAGATGTGGATGCTCAATGTTGATGTAGATCATCAAGAGTTGGGAGCTATCCTTTGGATTAGGGCACTTTCAATACCTACATGGGTTAGTCCCACAAGGAACAAACAAGAATATCCATAGACATAGATTGAAGTACACAAAAGATGATGTCCATGAAAGCAATGATTACCTTGTCCCTTGACTTACCAACAAGAGGGTTTGTGACTCCATGAACTAGTGCATGATGTGGAAGTTGATTGCACAAGTTCTTGCCAAAATGAATATGAGTGAAGTATGTTGGCGGAGTCACCCTCAAGAACCTTCTAGTTCTTCTTCTTTGGGATCCACATCATCTTGATGGGAATCCTTGGTGTTGTAGTTGAGCTTGACGAAGTAGAACTTGATGTGTCCTTGGGAACCCACTTGACCATGGCTTGAGGTGCTTCAATGAATGCATCAATCTCCTCTTGAAGCTTGTCCTTGGCCTTTAGCTTGTGGTCTTGTGGTGGAAGGTCATCTTGAGCTTGTTCCAAATTGGAAGAAGTAGGATCATACTTCTCCTTTTGTGAAACAAACTGTGGAGTAGGGTATTGACCTTCTTCCCACTCAACACCTTCGGCGTTGAACTTTCGCTCAAAACCAATCCCTTGATTCTGCCGGTGTCTTCCTTGTTTGCGAACAATCTCCTCAAAGTTTTTGCTTCCGGCAAGACTCTTGTAGACACCTTTCTCTATGATTTCCTTCAATAAGCTATTTTCTTGCTCAAGTGTAACTTGGCTTGAAACATTGTTAGTGGAATCAAGAGAACTACTAGAAGCAACAATATTGGATTTAACATTGTTATTGTTACTACTAGAGGAAGAATTTTTCTTATGCTTGTCATGCTTAGTCTTAATAGGTGGCAAGAAATTAGACAAGAGAAGTGGTTTGGCAAGATATGAAGAACTCTTCTTTCGAAGATCGTCATTGATCGCTTTTAGAAACTCATGTTCTTGCTCTAGAGTGAGCTTCTCGAAGCGTAGCTTCTCATGAGATCTTAGGAGCTCTCTATGATCTTCTTGAGTTGTTTCATGAGCTAACTTAAGAGTGTTTAGTTCTTTAGTTAGACGCTCAATCTCCTTCATAGCATTGTCATTCGACTCTTCTCGACTATAAAGACTACTAGCATTTTCATCATTACTAAGCTCACTAGATTTATCATGCAAGAGCTCATCTTCACCAAGTAAGTCATCCTCATCACTATCAAAGTCAATGAATTCAGGGTGTGTTACCTTGGGGCCTTTAGCCATGAAGCATCTTCCAATTCCCTCATTTGGTGAATCAAATAAGTCGTAGGAGTTGGAGTTGGAGGATACGAGTGCAAGTCCGGCAACACCTTCATCTTGACTATAGTCGGAGTCGGAGTGATAGCTTCCATCGGAATGATTGTCGGAGTCGGAGCCGGAGACCCATTCACCTACATGAGCTTGATGTCTTCTTCTTGTGTAGCTCCTTGATGACTTGTCTTTCCTCTCCGAATCCTTGCTTCTCCGAGAGGGTCTTCGTTCATAACGATCATCTCTACTCCTTCTCTCTCTCCGAGGTGACTCATCTCTTGCTCTTCTTCTTGGAGATTCTTCCCTTCTCTTGTGGGGAGCCGTACACTCATTTGAGAAGTGTCCGGGTCTTCCACAATTGTAGCAGTTTCGATCACGACTAGAAGATCTCTTTTCATCATATGATCTAGACTTTGAGCTTCTTTCTTTGCCTCTATTCTTGTAGAACTTGTTGAAGTTCTTGACCATTAGGCTTATCTCTTCATTGGAAATTAGCTTGTCACTTGAGGTAGTAGGAGCATCACTTGTAGCTTTGTAAGCACCACTTGACTTGTTGTGAAGCTCTTCCTTATCCTTAAGTGTCATCTCATGAGCAACAATTCTTCCAACGACTTCAGTTGGCTTGAGAGTCTTGTTGTTTGGCATCATTTGGATCAAAGTGCACACGGTGTCATACTTTCCATCCAAAGCTCTGAGAATCTTCTTAATGATGAATCGGTCGGTCATTTCTTCGCTTCCTAAGCCGGCAATCTCATTTGTGATGAGAGCAAGCCTAGAGTACATTTCAGCGACTCCTTCACCATCCTTCATCTTGAACTTGTCAAGTTGACCTTGAAGAATATCTAGCTTTGATTCCTTCACAGATTCAGTACCTTCATGCATTTCAACCAAAGTATCGCAAATCTCTTTAGCATTCTCAAGACGGCTGATTTTGTTGAACTCTTCGGGACACAAAGCATTGAAGAGAATGTCACAAGCTTGAGCATTGTTTTGCAACATCCGCAACTCTTCCGGTGTAGCTTCGCGATCCGGAACTTTTCCTTCTTCGAAGAAATCACCTTGCATACCAACACAAATAATGCCCCATGCGGCTGGGTTATGACCAAGAATATGCATTTTCATTTTATGATTCCAACTAGCAAAATTTGTACCATCAAAGTAAGGACCTCTACGATAATTACCCTCACTAGACGCCATACTCTCCTAGGTTGTGAAACCAAGCTTATGGAGTCCAATGCAATGGAAACCAAAACAATGGAGACCAAAGCTCTGATACCACTTGGAGGATTGAAAGTATGTCTAGAGGGGGGGGATTAGACTACTTGACAATATAAAAAATCTGCCTTTTGATCATGCAATGTTTTGGCAGTTTCACAATTAAGATCAATTCAAGTATCACCCTACACATGCAATTCTAGAGTAATAGCAGCGGAAAGTAAATTGCACATGTAAAAGAGAGGTGGAGAAGATCAAACGCAGTTTGGTGACACGGAGATTTTTGTCGTGGTTCCGATAGGTGGTGCTATCGTACATCCACGTTGATGGAGACTTCAACCCACGGAGAGTAACGGCTGCGCGAGTCCACGGAGGGCTCCACCCACGAAGGGTCCACGAAGAAGCAACCTTGTCTATTCCATCATGGCCTACGCCCACGGAGGACTAGCCTTACTCGGGGTAGATCTTCACGAAGTAGGCGATCTCCTTGCCCTTACAAACTTCTTGGTTCAACTCCACATCTCAAACACGGAGGCTCCCAAGCGACACCTAACCAATCTAGGAGGCACCACCCTCCAAAAGGTAATAGATGTGGTTGATGATGATGAACTCCTTGCTCTTGTGCTTCAAATGATAATCTCCCCAACACTCAACTCTCCTCACTGATATGGCTGTGGTGGAAGAAAGGATTGAGTGGAAAGCAACTTGGGAAGGCTAGAAATCAAGTTTCATATGGTAGGAATGGAATGGCTTGATCTCAACACAAGGGTAGATGGTTCTCTTCTCAGAAAGTGTATGGTAGGAGTGGTAGACTTTTTGATGGCTCTCTCCACTAATGAAGAGTGGGTGGAGGGATATATATAGCCTCCACACATAATCCAACCGTTACACACATATTTGACCAATCTCGGTGAGACCGAAGTGAAAACTCGGTCAGACCGAAAGTTCAAATATAGTGAACGTTGGGATTTTCGGTGGGACCGAAAATACCATCTCGGTGTGTCCGAAGTGAGTCAAAGGTTGGAGCTTGCCATCTCGGTGGGACCGAAATCAACAACTCGGATATTCCGAAGTGATGTCAATTGGTTACAGAAGGTTGGCAGTCCATTTTCGGTGAGACCGAAACTCAAAATCGGATGGACCGAGAAATTAGGGTTTGGAAGAATAACTGAGGTGGTTCATCTCGGTGGGACTGAGTTTGCAGAATCGGTTTGTCCAAGATTACTTATGAGTGTGTTAAGTAGTGAAGAGTGCTGATAGTTGAGGGAGCTAGATCACCAAGCACTTGAGCAACCAGATCATTAACACAACCTCATCCCTTTTAATAGTATTGGCTTTTCCTATGGACTCAATGTGATCTTTGATCACTAAACCAAAAATAGAGTCTTGAGCTTTTGCCAATGCTTGCCTTAGCATTTTGAGGGGTCCACTTCTTCAGACATTTCCATACCCATATCATCGAACTTCTCTGAAATGATTCTCAAGTGAATATTAGTTCAATGATATATATGTTGTTATTAATTACCAAAACCACCCGGGGATTAGTTGCACTTTCAATCTCCCCCTTTTTGGTAATTGATGACAACATATAGATCAAAGCTTCGACAAAAGATATAATCAATGAATAATATCGTCGCTTTGAGAAGTATGTGATAAACAAGAGCTCCCCCTAAATTTGTGCATTATTTAAAATTTGCGTTTGAATGCAAATGCACAATCGATTAGGATTATGGGTCACTCTTCCATGTCACATACATCTTGGTGGAGCGCACAAAATGATAAGAATGAATAACATGCACTCAATCACCAAGACAAGAGTAAATAGCCATACAATAAGGAATAGCATATGATAAGCATTAAGCACACATTAAAGCATAGTATGACTAAGCACTCATTAAGGTAGCATCAAACTTAGTAGCAAGCACACTTAAAGTTTCGAAAGACCAAAAGAAACCAATGTATCTCAAAGAAACCGGCAAAAGAACGAAAGACGAAAGAGCACTCTCTCTCTCGAAGCCCTATGATCTATAACAATTTCTCCCCCTTTGGCAACAAGTTACCAAAAAGTTCGAAAGGGTATAGAGCTAAGCGTCACTGCGGGCTCTGCTGGCGGCTCCCGTCTGGGTAGATGTCGGTGTAGAGATAGCTGCATCGGCGAAGACTTCTGCTGATGTCTGCGCTGGAGGAGTGGATGCTGGAGCTGGAGCTGTGGCTGGTGCTGAAGTGGTAGCCCTGGAGTCAGTCACTGGGATAGCTGCTGATCTGGATCCTCTGGGAACCTGAGCAGTCTGGCGATGAGAGTCCTGGACTAGATCATCCT
>LR738712.1:900925577-900982972 GCA_902687465.1 Secale cereale
TGCCAAACTTGGCGTTGATGAGCATCTGAATCTGCGGGGCAAACCCACACGACCTCTTCTGGTCAGCTGCAGTCCTCTTAATGGTCTCTACCATCAAGTCCATCACCTTGAAAGGTGCCTTCTCATCGAGAATGTGCAGCATGTTGATAGAATAGCCTCGAATCATGCGGTGGTCTCCAGACTTAGGCATTAATGTATGCCTCAGAATAGTGTTAGTGGTGGTCAGACCTGCCTGGAGATAGTACACTGAGCCAAGCTTCCATCCTTCCAAGTCAGCAGCGGGGATCTCCTTGTACATGTTCTTCATGGAATCATGACTCTTCTTAGGAATCCCATAGACATCAATGTCGTCCTCTCTCTGCACTGGAGCGTTCAGAAGTTCTGCCCATTCTTCAACAGACGAAGAAAACCTTTGACCTTCAGTCATCCAGGTGATCTTGCCATCAGGATAGAAGTGGGCTGTGGCGTAGAACTGCATGATCATCTCGTCATTCCAAGCTGTAAGCTCTTGACCCAAAAATCAGCAACTCCACATGCAGTAAAGCTCTCATGCACATGGGGAAAGAAGTCCCGGTGCTCTTCACTATCAATATACTTCCAGTCAACATACCTGGTGTCAGCAACAATGGGCTTCTTATCGATCAGCACGGTCTCATAGAAATCCTGCTGCTCTCTGGTGTGGAATCTGGGGTCCACAGCAGTCCTTCTCCTTACAGCATATGGATCAGACTGTCTCCATAGCCTGAGACCTTTATCCTTCCTTGCCTTCATGTCCTCAGCTTGAGGATGAGCATCATTGTGGAGTGGCAACTTGGGACGGAGCTTAAGCAACACATGCTCTTCATCTGATTCAGACGGTGGCATCTCACCTTTGTTCTTCTCAGAAGCTGGAATGCTTCTGGTTGTTCTCTTGGGCTTGGCTGGAGCTGCCTTGGCTTGAGCAGGCTTCTTGGTCTTAGAGGAGGGTAGAGCCCGAATAGCATCACCCATGAACTTAGCTTTCTGAGGAGGAGGCTGGGGTGCATCTTCTTCTTCTTCTTCAGCAGCATCAACTTGAGGTTCAACATATACTACCCTCTTCCTCTTGGAAGTCTTCTTCACCTTGCTTGGAGCAGGCTCTTCCAAGTTGAGCTTCTTTGCAACTGCTGACTGCTTTACTTTGCTTGTGCCTTTCCTTGTCTGCTGCCCTTGGTTCTCTTTGGCAACCACATTCCTCTTTGGCTTGGAGGTAACTTCCTCAGCAACAAAGTCAGAGTCCTCATCATCAGAAGTTCTCTTCTTCCTGGTTCTGCTGGCTGCAGGAGGCAAACCACTAGGGGTGCTCCTCTCACCATCATCACTGGAGCTGCTAGCAGGACTTGTATCTGCCTCTGGAATCTCAGCAAAAGGTGACTCAGACCTGTTCTGGCTGTCACTGACATCTGACATGGCTGATAACCTGTGAAAAGATAAGGTATAGGCAGAGTAGAAGAGTTATCACAACTGCAGAGGTTTTTGCAAAAAAAATGAGTTCAAAACTTAGTTTTGAGTTTTCAAAGAATGTATTTCGGTCAAACCGATTTTAAGTTTCGGTGAAACCAAAGTGTTCAACAGAAACCTACACACCACTTTCGGTCAGACCGAAATGGGTTTCGGTCCTACCGATAACTTAGGGTTTCACTGAAACTACGTTTCGGTCATTCCGATTTGCACAACTCGGTTAAACCGAATGATGCAGTGCAATGGCCAGAGGCCGAATCGGTCATTCCGAGTTTCAAAATCGGCTTCACCGAGATGCGTTCCGTGGAAACCTAAACATAAGAATTTCGCTCGAAACTAGAGGATCTGATCTAATGTATAGGGAATATCTCAAACGTGGATTGAATCATGGCAAGCCTATCGTGCAAGAATCGGAAGGGGAGCACGAAAGGGATCGGGACACACCCTAACTTGGTGGAGTCCCTCTACGGCGGCAACGGTGGAGATGATTACCGTTGACGGCGGCGGAGACCTGCGGCGAAGGCGCACAGGCGACGACGGCGACGATCCGTAGACCAGTGCGACGGCAGCAGGGGTCTTGGGGGCGAACGGTTTGAAGAGTTAAATCACGCGCAGCCCTCGGGTATATATAACCCCATGCTGTCGGTGGGACCAAGTTGAAAAACTCGGTGTCACCGAGATGTATAACTGCTGTTCAGTTACGCATATCGGTCAGACCGAGATTTTGAACTCGGTTTCACTGAGATGAAACCTAGATCAGTCTAAGCGTTTCGGTTGGACCGAGATTGAGAAGCTGGTCAGATCGAAATGGACTTAGAAGGTTTTGGAAGTCAGCCTTAGACGAATCGGTGGCTCCGAGTGCTCCTCACTCGGACTGTCCGAAAAAGACTTGTTCAAAGTTGTGATATGAGCATGAATAGAATTTGAAACAAGAAAGCAAAGATAGCTAGGGAAGGTGCTTAGGCATTCTTGTCCATCCATTTGGCCAGAAAAATCAAAACAATCAAAACAACAAATGGATGTCCTTGAATGGATAAAATCATGCATTCAACATGCTCACACAATAAGATAGCAACTGAAATATGTGTCAAACATGCACAACCAACACTCTAGCTACTAGCACACAATTTGTCGATGACTAGGTCATCTATATATGAGTATATTGACTTAGGAGCCAAATGAGAACATTTGATCATAGGTCATACTCATCGTTTAAGCACAAGTGGGGTTACCACTTTTACATAAAGCATTTATGTGTTCACATCATTTGGAGATGCTTTAGCTCAATTTTTTAGAGCAAAGCTCCCCCTAGATGTGAGAACCCCTTTTAAAGGGTCAAACTAACCTTGGGTTGTCGTAGAAGACTTCATGTAGATGTTGAAGATGTGGATGCTCAATGTTGATGTAGATCATCAAGATTTGGGAGCTATCCTTTGGATTAGGGCACTTTCAATACCTACATGGGTTAGTCCCACAAGGAACAAACAAGAATATCCATAGACATAGATTGAAGTACACAAAAGATGATGTCCATGAAAGCAATGATTACCTTGTCCCTTGACTTACCAACAAGAGGGTTTGTGACTCCATGAACTAGTGCATGATGTGGAAGTTGATTGCACAAGTTCTTGCCAAAATGAATATGAGTGAAGTATGTTGGCGGAGTCACCCTCAAGAACCTTCTAGTTCTTCTTCTTTGGGATCCACATCATCTTGATGGGAATCCTTGGTGTTGTAGTTGAGCTTGACGAAGTAGAACTTGATGTGTCCTTGGGAACCCACTTGACCATGGCTTGAGGTGCTTCAATGAATGCATCAATCTCCTCTTGAAGCTTGTCCTTGGCCTTTAGCTTGTGGTCTTGTGGTGGAAGGTCATCTTGAGCTTGTTCCACATTGGAAGAAGTAGGATCATACTTCTCCTTTTGTGAAACAAACTGTGGAGTAGGGTATTGACCTTCTTCCCACTCAACACCTTCGGCGTTGAACATTCGCTCAAAACCAATCCCTTGATTCTTCCGGTGTCTTCCTTGTTTGCGAACAATCTCCTCAAAGTTTTTGCTTCCGGCAAGACTCTTGTAGACACCTTTCTCTATGATTTCCTTCAATAAGCTATTTTCTTGCTCAAGTGTAACTTGGCTTGAAACATTGTTAGTGGAATCAACAGAACTACTAGAAGCAACAATATTGGATTTAACATTGTTATTGTTACTACTAGAGGAAGAATTTTTCTTATGCTTGTCATGCTTAGTCTTAATAGGTGGCAAGAAATTAGACAAGAGAAGTGGTTTGGCAAGATATGAAGAACTCTTCTTTCGAAGATCGTCATTGATCGCTTTTAGAAACTCATGTTCTTGCTCTAGAGTGAGCTTCTCGAAGCGTAGCTTCTCATGAGATCTTAGGAGCTCTCTATGATCTTCTTGAGTTGTTTCATGAGCTAACTTAAGAGTGTTTAGTTCTTTAGTTAGACGCTCAATCTCCTTCATAGCATTGTCATTCGACTCTTCTCGACTATAAAGACTACTAGCATTTTCATCATTACTAAGCTCACTAGATTTATCATGCAAGAGCTCATCTTCACCAAGTAAGTCATCCTCATCACTATCAAAGTCAATGAATTCAGGGTGTGTTCCCTTGGGGCCTTTAGCCATGAAGCATCTTCCAATTCCCTCATTTGGTGAATCAAATAAGTCGTAGGAGTTGGAGTTGGAGGATACGAGTGCAAGTCCGGCAACACCTTCATCTTGACTATAGTCGGAGTCGGAGTGATAGCTTCCATCGGATTGATTGTCGGAGTCGGAGACGGAGACCCATTCACCTACATGAGCTTGATGTCTTCTTCTTGTGTAGCTCGTTGATGACTTGTCTTTCCTCTCCGAATCCTTGCTTCTCCGAGAGGGTCTTCGTTCATAACGATCATCTCTACTCCTTCTCTCTCTCCGAGGTGACTCATCTCTTGCTCTTCTTCTTGGAGATTCTTCCCTTCTCTTGTGGGGAGCCGTACACTCATTTGAGAAGTGTCCGGGTTTTCCACAATTGTAGCAGTTTCGATCACGACTAGAAGATCTCTTTTCATCATATGATCTAGACTTTGAGCTTCTTTCTTTGCCTCTATTCTTGTAGAACTTGTTGAAGTTCTTGACCATTAGGCTTATCTCTTCATTGGAAATTAGCTTGTCACTTGAGGTAGTAGGAGCATCACTTGTAGCTTTGTAAGCACCACTTGACTTGTTGTGAAGCTCTTCCTTATCCTTAAGTGTCATCTCATGAGCAACAATTCTTCCAATGACTTCAGTTGGCTTGAGAGTCTTGTAGTTTGGCATCATTTGGATCAAAGTGCACACGGTGTCATACTTTCCATCCAAAGCTCTGAGAATCTTCTTAATGATGAATCGGTCGGTCATTTCTTCGCTTCCTAAGCCGGCAATCTCATTTGTGATGAGAGCAAGCCTAGAGTACATTTCAGCGACTCCTTCACCATCCTTCATCTTGAACTTGTCAAGTTGACCTTGAAGAATATCTAGCTTTGATTCCTTCACAGATTCAGTACCTTCATGCATTTCAACCAAAGTATCCCAAATCTCTTTAGCATTCTCGAGACGGCTGATTTTGTTGAACTCTTCGGGACACAAAGCATTGAAGAGAATGTCACAAGCTTGAGCATTGTTTTGCAACATCCGCAACTCTTCCGGTGTAGCTTCGCGATCCGGAACTTTTCCTTCTTCGAAGAAATCACCTTGCATACCAACACAAATAATGCCCCATGCGGCTGGGTTATGACCAAGAATATGCATTTTCATTTTATGCTTCCAACTAGCAAAATTTGTACCATCAAAGTAAGGACCTCTACGATAATTACCCTCACTAGACGCCATACTCTCCTAGGTTGTGAAACCAAGCTTATGGAGTCCAATGCAATGGAAACCAAAACAATGGAGACCAAAGCTCTGATACCACTTGTAGGATCGAAAGTATGTCTAGAGGGGGGGGGATTAGACTACTTGACAATATAAAAAATTTGCCTTTTGATCATGCAATGTTTTGGCAGTTTCACAACTAAGATCAATTCAAGTATCACCCTACACATGCAATTCTAGAGTAATAGCAGCGGAAAGTAAATTGCACATGTAAAAGAGAGGTGGAGAAGATGCAGTTTGGTGACACGGAGATTTTTGTCGTGGTTCCGATAGGTGGTGCTATCGTACATCCACGTTGATGGAGACTTCAACCCACGGAGGGTAACGGCTGCGCGAGTCCACGGAGGGCTCCACCCACGAAGGGTCCACGAAGAAGCAACCTTGTCTATTCCATCATGGCCTACGCCCACGGAGGACTAGCCTTACTCGGGGTAGATCTTCACGAAGTAGGCGATCTCCTTGCCCTTATAAACTTCTTGGTTCAACTCCACATCTCAAACACGGAGGCTCCCAAGCGACACCTAACCAATCTAGGAGGCACCACCCTCCAAAAGGTAATAGATGTGGTTGATGATGATGAACTCCTTGCTCTTGTGCTTCAAATGATAATCTCCCCAACACTCAACTCTCCTCACTGATATGGCTGTGGTGGAAGAAAGGATTGAGTGGAAAGCAACTTGGGAAGGCTAGAAATCAAGTTTCATATGGTAGGAATGGAATGGCTTGATCTCAACACAAGGGTAGGTGGTTCTCTTCTCAGAAAGTGTATGGTAGGAGTGGTAGACTTTCTGATGGCTCTCTCCACTAATGAAGAGGGGGTGGAGGGGTATATATAGCCTCCACACAAAATCCAACCGTTACACACATATTTGACCAATCTCGGTGAGACCGAAGTGAAAACTCGGTCAGACCGAAAGTTCAAATATAGTGAACGTTGGGATTTTCGGTGGGACCGAAAATACCATCTCGGTGTGTCCGAAGTGAGTCAAAGGTTGGAGCTTGCCATCTCGGTGGGACGGAAATCAACAACTCGGATATTCCGAAGTGATGTCAATTGGTTACAGAAGGTTGGCAGTCCATTTTCGGTGAGACCGAAACTCAAAATCGGATGGACCGAGAAATTAGGGTTTGGAAGAATAACTGAGGTGGTTCATCTCGGTGGGACTGAGTTTGCAGAATCGGTTTGTCCGAGATTACTTATGAGTGTGTTAAGTAGTGAAGAGTGCTGATAGTTGAGGGAGCTAGATCACCAAGCACTTGAGCAACCAGATCATTAACACAACCTCATCCCCTTTTAATAGTATTGGCTTTTCCTATGGACTCAATGTGATCTTTGATCACTAAACCAAAAATAGAGTCTTGAGCTTTTGCTAATGCTTGCCTTAGCATTTTGAGGGGTCCACTTCTTCAGACATTTCCATACCCATATCATCGAACTTCTCTGAAATGATTCTCAAGTGAATATTAGTTCAATGATATATATGTTGTTATTAATTACCAAAACCACCCGGGGATTAGTTGCACTTTCAGTTCCGGAATGGTCCGGAGGTGAGGAATGATATATAGGAAGTCCAGTTTCGGCCATCGGGTGAACTCCGGGGGTCACCAGGAGTGTCACGGGACCACCGGAGGGGTCCCGGGGGTCCACCGGGTGGGGCCACCCATCCCGGTGGGTCCCCTAGGCCGCAAGGGGGAAGGGGCCAGCCCCTGGTGGGCTGGCGCACCACATGGGCCCCCCTCCATGCGCCTAGGGTTGAAACCCTAGGGGGAGGGGGCGCCCCCTATCCCTTGGGGGGCAAGTCTACCCCCCTGGCCGCCGCCCCCTTGGAGATCTGATCTCCCTAGGGCCGGCCCCCCTGGCCCCTATATATAGTGGGGGGAGAGAGGGCAGCCGCACCCGAGCCTCTGGCGCCTCTCCCCCCTCCCGTCACACTTCCTACTCCTCTCGCAGGGCGCCGGCAAAGCCCTGCAGGTTTTCCTGTTGCATCCACCACCACGCCGTCGTGCTGCTGGATCTCCGACAACCTCTCCTCCGCCCTTGCTGGATCAAGAAGGAAGAGACGTCGCTGTACCATACGTGTGTTGAACGCGGAGGTGCCGTCCGTTCGGCGCTAGGATCATCGGTGACGAGGATCGCGAAGAGTACGACTACTTCATCCACGTTCCTTCGAACGCTTCCGCTCGTGATCTACAAAGGGTATGTAGATGCACTCCATTATGCTCGTTGCTAGATGATTCCTTAGATTGATCTTGGTGAAGCGTAGGATTTTTTTGAATTCTGCTACGTTCCCCTACATGTTCATCTAGTTTTGCTTGTAACTACGATAGGCTATAACTAAGCACGACCCAGATTCGCCGACTTAACGAGAGATGACTGAGTGTCACTGACATGTGGCTCCGTTGATTTGTGGCACCACACGTCAGTGACCCTAAGTCACGCGACGTTCAAGCCAGCCAATCCTGACTCTTCTCAATAGGTTCTAGCGTAAGGAACATGAATTTTTATACCATTTATAGTATTTTGAAATATTTTTAATAAATATTGGAGTCAACCAAAAGAGATTGTTTTTGCCAAAGAGTAACAGCTTTATATGACTTTGAAATATTATGTGAAGGCAATATAACAGATTAATCCAATGTGCTATGGATGCACTATTTCACGGAGGTTCAATTCTTCAGCGGTCATGAATTACATGGATATACAGACAAAAATACCTTTTTCACAATGTCTACACTACAATTCAAAACTAAAGATCCCAACTATTGTTTTTTTATTTAACTTTCTTTATGGAAGGAGTGGTTGTGAAACAAAAAATTATCTACAATCTACTAATAATGCCATAAATTCATTTTTATTATGAATCTAATAGGCTTGTTACTAGTTACATGTTATATATAAAATTCATCTACTAATGTGAATCTAAATACTAACATTCATTTTTATTATGAATCTAACATGGTTGTTACTAGTTACTTGTTATAAAATTCACCTACCAATGTGAATATATCCACTAACATTCATTTTTATTATGAATCTAATAGGTTTGTTACTAGTTACTTGTTATAATATTCATCTACTAATGTGAATCTGAACAATAACATTCATTTATTATGAATCTAACAGGCTTGTTACTGGTTACTTGTTATCAAATTCATCTACTAATGTGAATCTAAACACTAACATTTATTTTTATTATCAATCTAAAATGCTTGTTACTAGTACCTTGTTAGAAAATTTAACTACTAATGTGAATATGTATTAATGTGAATCTAAACACTAACATACAATTACAATCTATACATATGTTAATGTATAAATGTGTGAGTCAAATCTAAAGTTCATCTACATACATAATTTATAAACAATAACATTCATCTACATACGTGAATCTATTACTAATATTCAACTACAATTTATACATATGTGAAACTAGTACTAATATCCAACTGCAATTTATACACATTACTTACCTGTACGCTGCTTGAGTGCAAGGCGGAGGATGGATCGATACTGTCCTCGGCGATGGAGAAGTTGGCTGGCAGCGACACTGTTAGGCCCCCGCTGCTGGCGGATGAAGCCATGACGACTAAGGGGTGGAGGAGGAAGAGGCTCGGCAACTAGGGGCCGGGGGCACGACGATGAGTGGGCGCGATAGAGAAGGTCCCTAGCAAAGAAGTGGATGCAACAGAAGAGGGTCCCGGTGGAATCGGAATGCAGCAAGGAAGGGGGCGGGCCATGGCGGCGAGGGAGGCGTGATGGAGAAGGGCCCCGACGGAGGAGAGACAAGAAACGAGGATGGTTGCAGCACAGGAGGACGGTTTCGATGACGAGGATGGCGCGGTGGCGCACGGAGGAGGGGCGTGGCGACGGCGAGGAACGGGGTTGGGTGTGAGGGTGGCAGAGATCAAAAAGAGTTAATTAAGATTTTTAACTGCCTTCTCGTGAGAGGGAGGGGTGGTTTTGGGGCGAAAGTGAAATTGCCATGGACGGGTTTAGCAGTGGTAAGCAAAAATAGATACCCGCCACTACTATGTTCTACGAACAGTGGACATTGGACAAGGCCAACTAGTGGTGGTTCTTCGATGATGCCCGCCACTGCTCTGGCACGTACCTGTTGTGACCACCTACTTGCACCCGCCACCGGTGAGTTAGGCAAAACAAACATATGGAAGATTTTACTCGTGGCGGACGAGATGAAGCGCCTGCTGCTGATGTTCAATTAGTTGTGGCGAACCCAATTTATTACCACCCACTGCAAATGTTTCAAAATAGCTGTGGCGGGTGCCCTGCCGCTCCTGCCACTCATTTGAATTCACCTATAAGGCTTTTCCCGGTAGTGTCTAGTACACCTCGGCCGACTCCAGGGCCATTGGTGCCCTCCCGCCACAAATCAAGTGGGCCACGGGCAGGCGAACAACGCGACCAATATCCAGTATAGTATGGCACGGCCGGCCTCTAGAGCAAGTAGGACGCAGACTACCGCTCCCCATGCATGGCAAAGAATTGGGCTACTGGCAGGTCGTGGACACAGCTGCAGCATCTTGTCGATAGCAGGCAAGCGCCAATGGATCCGCCCTTGGTCCGTGGTGCTCCAGCGGACTTGCTGTACAACGCACTATAGCCACTCGCGGACGCGCCTATGTTGCTCTCCGGCGCTCGGCCCATCTTGTTGTGCGATGCGTTGCAGCCTCTCGATGCCGATGCACCCTGTGGCAAAGGTCTACTCAACCCTGCCGATGACGCTCAACATGACTCGTTTTCCTCCCAGTGGAGCACACAATTCAAACTAAGGAATATATGTTCTTGTTCTGTAGACAGAGCGTAGACATTGTGCGGATTAAGCAAATCACATCGTAAACGATTAAACTAAGGAACACATCAATGATGATTTCAACAATCACGGATAATTATGTACTCGCAAATGTTTGCCCACAACACACACAACTTACTAGCAGGAATCTTATATTTTATTATCGGTCTTCCCACATAATTCTGATTACTGACATGTTTGCCTTTTATCACACACATCTTATTGTGGCAAATCATTTTTTGTTAATTTGGCTCATCGCAAACAGTTCATATGAATCAACTGTATGCCACGTTGCACACACAACTCTTATCTGATTTGTAGTTATGTACCAGGCATCGCACACAATTCATTTTCTTAGAGACGATTTTGTTAGCATAGCATTTGTGATTCATGGATTGCACACATTTTGGTCGAATTGTCTCCGACATATGTGTTGTCTTAGGACCTTCCTTCAGTAGTTCTGGACGATATGGCGAGCAAAAGCACCTAGGACCCCAGTGTGGCGAGGCCGGACCCTTCGAGCCAGACAAGGCAAACTGAAGTTCCTAGCCCATGATGTGGCAAGGGGCCTCACGAGGTGAAGTGAGGCCCTTGAGCACGGAAGTATTGTGGCCGGAGCCTTTGAGTCGGACGAGGCGAAGTAAATCCCCCGAGTCCGGATGTGGTAAAGGTCCTGACAAGGCAAAGTGAAGCCCTCGAGCTTGGATACAGTAACACCGGCCAGAGGCATCGAGCTAATTGAGGCAAAGTGAAACCGCTAAGCCTGGATGTGATGAGGAGCCTAATAGGGTAATGTGAAGCCCTCGATCCCAGATGTAGCAAGGTCAGAGCCTTCTAGAAAGACATGACAAACTGAAACCCTCATGTCCGGCTGTGTCATGTGCCCTGATTGGGCGAAGTGACTCTCGAGCCCAAATACGAAGAGGTCGTAGCCTTCAGGCTAGACGAGGTGAACTAAAGCCCCCTAGCCTGGATGCAGCGAAGAGCCTTACGCGGCGAAGTGAAGCCCTCGATTCCACATGCGGCGAGGCTGGAGTCCTGAAGCCCGAAGATGTAGCGAGCAAAAGCCCATCAGACCCGAAGCGGCGAGGTTGGAGCCTTTGAACCAGAGGAGGAGATAAGTGAAGCCCCCAAGCTAGATGTGGGAAGGGATGAGATGGAGTGTCAAGGAGGGAGGGGGTCTGATAACACGCAAGAGATTTTGATATGAGAACAAAATAAGATTCACAATGATGACATTCAACAATTCACCTTCAAATAGGCTTAAAGGATGAAACGTCTTTTCAACTGCCTAGGTCAGTCCAAAATTCCCATGCCCATGACACATTGAAAATCCGAGTGTAGCGCTCTCCAAGGAAATCTAGTGAAATGAAACTTGTCGGAGATCCTCTCTATTAGCAGAGCATGGAGCGCAAGTGATCCCCAAGTCACGAGTCGATTCTTCTCAGGAGTAGGAAATATTCGTCAGTGCAAACTTAGTTCGAGAGACAGTTCACTGCTTGTCGTTCCATATAAAGGATATTGACTGGGTACACTTGAGCAATTCGGGCCGACATCTTGGACCACCACTGGGAATTTGATGATATGCCCACAATATGGCCACTATCCATCGTCTCTCGAAGAGATTGACAACGGGTATCACCAAGTTTTTTTTCAAATTGCTCGCCTCTTTGCCTCAGAAAGCATTATTATTTCATTTAGTCGAGGTTTCTCTACCAACCAACAAATGGGTCTTCATGTCCGTTGACCAGTCAGAATCTTCTCTGTTGATGAACAGTTGGTTTCTTCAGCGAGACCTCGACTGACTGGACTACTGATGGGGTTATACCTACTGAGTAGGCTAACACTAGTAGAAAATAGGGCTTTTGTTTGGGCCTGGCCAGCCCATTAGTCCCGGTTCACCCACGAACCGGGACCCATGGGGGCATACGTCCCGGTTCGTGCGCCCAGGGGGGCGGCCGGGCCTCGTGGGGCATCTGTCCCGGTTAGTCTGGACCCATTTGTCCCGGTTCCAGGCAAGAACCGGGACCAATAGGCCTCGCTCCCGGCCCACACCCATTGGTCCTGGTTCATAACTGGAACCGGGACAAATGGGTGGCCTTTAGACCCGGTTCTAGTAACGAACTGGGACCAATTGGTTGCTTATATATACCCCATCGCCAGCGAGCCCGCACTGCTCTATTTTTCTGGCCGGCGAGGGGAGAGCTTTGTGTGGTGCTCTAGCTCACCTCCCATATATGCACATGAGGTGTTCGATGAAATGCCTGAGCCGCACTAGTTAAGCTTTCTCCTCTCGAAGCTCGCACTCGAAGCTCCATTCTCTCCGAGATTTGGCTAGGTTGAGCGGTCCGTCACGTCCCGTCCCCGTCTTCACAGCCGTCGATCACCCACGCCGATCTCGTCGCCGGCAACACCGTGGTGAGCTATGCATGTACTTTGAATATAATGTGATGATGAACTTATATTAATTTGATCACTTATCTATCAATGGTGAACACCGGACAAATGGCCCTTACGAACCGGGACTAATGGTCTAGGGCATTTGTATCGACGCATTCTTGGCCGTTGCGTTGTAGATGAACTCGCAAACGTAGTATCCACAGTAATTATTCTCGGCTTCCTGCCACAAGCACTTTACAAGAAATAGAGGTCAATCAAACTAATAATGAAGCATTATAAAGGCATTGATGAAAGTATAGCTAGAGTCAACGGGAGATGCGCGGAACTAGCTAGCTAGTAGTACTTACTTTCGGGTAAATCCATCGCAGTTGCCGCGGCATTGCTGGAACTTTTTTTGCGAATTCTTTCCAAACCCTGCGAGACAAAGAAAACAATTACTTTATATGAGGAAAATGAACAAAGTTGCCGATATGGTGCGGTAATGATCGATTGAACTTACTTGTTGAGCATTTTAGACATGTCCGCATAGTCCTCGGGATCTTTTCGTCTCGAGTCTAAGACGGTTACTAGTCCGTCCTCAAGCTTAATCTCTAGGAGAATATAGTGAAACATGCGCACGCATGCATACAACTCATCAATTACATTAATTACTATAACCTCCAGTAATATATAATTAAGGGTAACCGAATATGCACAAGACAGTAACACTCACTTGAAGCTGTAAGGAAAGAGCATTTTATCTTTGTTTTGATTTACTATCAACGATTGTAGAAAGTTGGCCTCGGCTTCTTTGGCATGATATTGAACCTGATATTCATCTATGAGATTTGTGTTAATGAAGCCAATATCATAGATATCAGCTTTTCTACATTCGACGATCTTCAACCTGCGTAATATAGTGAGGATAATTATATATACATGCAATGAAGTATACTTGCAATATGAAGAGCCGAGCAATATATAGAGACTTAATTAATGATAGAACTAGTACTTACAGAAAGTTACAAGTGATCGTTGGTTTATCCAGGGCCTTCTGATTGAAAATGTTGAACAACTCCTCAAATGTAATAGACAACATATCAATTCCAGCGAGTCGTGCTCCTCTGTAACTTTCAGCATCAGAGTATCCTGGCCACCAGAGTCTCTGTAGGTTTCCATGTACCAATCATGCAATCTTCGCATACCGGTATTTGTGATCATCCACCTCTAAAACATCAGGAAGTACATCATCGGTCACGTAATCTGCAAGATTGGTACCGGGGGCCATCCCCGGATGATGAGGGACGATGTCGCTAGGCACCTTGAGCGGGGGGCACAATTGGTTCTCTTGTTCGCCGAGCTGGGGAATTTGTTTCCCACTTTTTTCTGTGCTAACCTGTGATCACTACAAGTACTTCCCGACCACAATGCTTCGACATATGACTTTTGAATAATGCGCTCATAGTTGCTTTTCGGCGGAGACGGTGGTGGTTTCTTCAGGGCATTAATAGTGCACTTCGCTCTCGCCGGATCCATCTTCTGCTTTGGAGGTATAGGTTTCTTTGCAAAAAAGTCCTTCACTTCGGCTTTACAGATCTCTGCGTTCTCCTTGTCGGTCCTCTCGTATGGTAACTTCTCTAAGGGCCAGAGATATGGACCGTATCTGTATTGCCTCCTGCCTGGGTGTACTGCTAGACGCCTGAGCAGTCCCAGCGGCTGCCTTCTTTTGTTGCTTACAAGGAGGAGGAGGCGGGGTGCTACCATGCGCCGGAGCAGCCGGAGCGTCGGCGGCTCTCTTCACGCCTTGCTGACGAGGCGGAGGAGGAGGCGGGCTGCTCGGACGCGCCGGTGCAGGCGGAGGAGGAGGCGGGCTGCTCGGACGCGCCGGCGCAAGCGGAGAAGGAGGCAGGCTGCTCGGACGTGCCGGCGCAGGCGGAGAAGGAGGCTGAGTGCCGCCAGGCGCCTGATCACCCGGAGAAGGAGATGGAGTGCGCTGATCCCTTGCTAGAGGAGGAGGCGGAGTGTGCTGACTCGCCGGAGGCGTCCTGTTCACAAGGTGGATGAGGTCCTTCCGCCATAGGCATGGAGTCTTCAGAGAAGAACCCAGCCGAGTCTCCTCAAACCCCTCCGTTATTTGATCCACCATCACCCTAGCATATCCTTCTGGAATCGGACGGCAGTGAAAAGTTGCGCCGGGTTCAGAAGGAAAACAGAGCCTACAGCCGCTTTGACTTTGAAGTGGATCCATTGCGTCATAAGGTGGCTATGTTGAGACTCCATGATAGCATCCACGGGGTAGCTAGCAGGAGCATCCAAGACAGGCTCCTCAGGCAGCTCGGTGGAAGCCATGCTGCTTTTCCACTGAGATGGCGGGGTAGCTTCGAGGGTAGCTTCAACAAGTTGCTTGCTGCGAGATTCTTCTCGTTCGTCCTCTAGAGCTTTTAATCTTGCGTGCAGCGCCTACAAAGTGGTCTGTGATACGTCTCCAACGTATCTATAATTTTTGATTGTTCCATGCTATTAATTATGAAGTCTTGGATGTTTAATGGGCTTTATCATACACGTTTATATCATTTTTCGGACTAACCTACTAACCTATAGGTCCAGTCCAGATTGCTGTTTTTTGCCTATTTCAGGGTTTTGCAGAAAAAGAATATCAAACGGAGTCCAAACGGAATGAAACCTTTGCGAGAGACATGTTTGGAGGAAATCACGCACAGGAAACTTCAGGACCAAGTCAGGGGACAGAGGGGCTGCCCTCAAGGGTGGGTGGCGCCCCCCTTCCCAGGGAGCGCCCCCTGCCTCGAGGCTGCCTCGTGTGGCCCCTGGTGCCCTCCTTCTTTCTATATATATCCATGTACCCCAGAAACTCCAGACGGAGAGAGAAAACCCTAATTCCACTGCCGTAGATTCTGTTCCTGTGGATATCCCATCTTGGAGCCTGTTCCGGAGCTCCACCGGTGGGGATCCATCACGGAGGCCTTCTTCATCATCATCATCGCCCTAACCATGAGTTGTGAGTAGTTTACCACAGACCTTCGGGTCCATAGCTTGTATCTAGATGGCTTCTTCTCTCTCTCTGGATCTCAATACAAAGTTCTCCTCGATCTTCGAGGAGATCTATTCGATGTAATCTCTTTTTGCGGTGTGTTTGTCGAGATCCGATGAATTATGAGTTTATGATCAAGGTTATCTATGAAAGATATTTGGTTCTTCTCTGAACTTTTTATGTGTGCTCATAATATCCTTGCAAGTCTCTTCGAATTATTGGTTTGGTTTGGCTACTAGATCTATAGTTCTTGCAATGGGACAAGTGCTTGGCTTTGGGTTCAATCTTGTGGTGCCCTTTCCCAGTGACAGTAGGGGCAGCAAGGCAAGTATTGTATTGTTGCCATCGAGGATAAAAAGATGGGGTTTACATCATATTGCTTGAGTTTATCCCTCTACATCACGGCATCTTGCTTAAGGCGTTACTCTGTTCGTATGAACTCAATACACTAGATGCATGCTGGATAGTGGTCGATGTGTGGAGTAATAGTAGTAGATGCAGGCAGGAGTCGGTCTACTTGTCTCGGACGTGATGCCTATATACAATGATCATGCCTAGATAGTCTCATAATTATTCGCTTTTCTATCAATTGCTCGACAGTAATTTGTTTACCCGCCGTAGAATATCGCTATCATGAGAGAAGCCACTAGAGAAAACTATGCCCCCCGGGTCTATTCTCAACATATAAATCTACATCTACTTTACTTTTACTGCTTTTATTTGCTGTTTTATTAAACCAAAAATACCAAAAATATCAACTATCATCTCTATCAGATCTCACTCTCGTAAGTGACCGTAAAGGGATTGACAACCCCTTATCGCGTTGGCTGCGAAGTTCTTATTTGTTTGTGCAGGTGCGAGGGACTCGCGCGTGGTCTCCTACTGGATTGATACCTTGGTTCTCAAAAACTAAGGGAAATACTTACGCTACTGTGCTGCATCTCCCTTTCCTCTTCGAGGGAATACAACGCAAGCTCAAGAGGTAGCAAGAAGAATTTCTGGCGCCGTTGCCGGGGAGGCTTACGCAAAAGTCATATACAAGTACCTATCACAAACCCTTATCCTTCGCATTACATTTATTTGCCTCTCGTTTTCCTCTCCCCCACTTCACCCTTGCCGTTTTATTCACCCTTCTTCCGCCGTGTGTTTATCGTTCGCTTGTTTCTTGTTTGCTTGCGCGTGTTGGATTGCTTGCTTGTCACTATGGCTCAAAACAATACCAAATTGTGTGACTTCTCCAATACCAACAACAATGACCTTATTAGCACTCCAATTGCTCCAATTACCGATGCTGAATCTTGTGAGATCAATGCTGCTTTGTTGAATCTTGTCATGAAAGATCAATTCTCTGGCCTTCCTAGTGAAGATGCTGCTACCCATCTAAACAACTTTGTTGATTTGTGTGATATGAAAAAGAAAAGGGATACGGATAACGATATTGTTAAATTGAAGTTATTTCCGTTTTCACTTAGAGATCATCCTAAAACTTGGTTCTCCTATTTGCCTAGAAATAGTATTGATTCATGGAATAAGTGCAAATATGCTTTTATCTCTAAGTATTTCCCACCTGCTAAGATCATCTCTCTTAGAAACGATATTATGAATTTTAAGCAACTAGATCATGAGCATGTTGCACAAGCTTGGGAGAGAATGAAATTGATGATACGTAATTGCCCAACACATGGTTTGAATATATGGATGATTATTCAGAACTTTTATGCTGGCTTGAATTTTGCTTCTAGAAATCTTTTAGATTTGGCCGCCGGATGCACTTTCATGGAAACCACCTTAGGAGAAGCTACCAAACTCCTAGATAATATTATGGTTAATTATTCTCATGGCACACCGAAAGATCTACTACTAAAAAAGTGCATGCTATCGAAGAGATTAGTGTTTTGAGTGGAAGGATGGATGAACTTATGAAATTGTTTGCTGCTAAGAGTGCTTCTTCCAATCCTAATGATACGCCTTTGTGCACTTTGATTGAGAATAACAATGAATCTTTGGATGTGAATTTTGTTGGTAGGAATAATTTTGGTAACAATGCTTATAGAGGTAATTTTAATCGTAGGCCTTTTCCTAGTAATTCCTCTAATAATTATGGTAATTCCTACAACAACTCTTATGGAAAGAAGCCTTCTGAATTTGAAACTAGTGTTAAAGAGTTTATGGTCTCGCAAAAGAATTTCATTGCTTTGCTTGAAGAGAAATTGCTTAAGGTTGATGAATTGGCTAGAAGTGTGGACATAATTACTCTTGATGTTGATTCTTTGAAACTTAGATCTATCCCACCTAAGCATGATATCAATGAGTCTCTCAATGCCATGAGAATTTCCATTGATGAATGCAAAGAAAGAAACGCTAGAATGCGTGCTAAAAGAGAAGATTATATTAAATCGTGTTCTTCCAGTTATCATGAAAGTAAAGATGAAGATCTTAAAGTTATTGATGTGTCTCCTATTAGATCCTAGTTTTCTAGTATTAATCTTGATGAGAATAGGATTGGAGATGATTATGCTTTAAGGTGTCCAAATGATTCGGAGTTTTTAGATCTTGATGCTAATATTGCTAAAAGTGGGAACGACGAGATTAAAACTTTGCATAGTGATGAAACCACTACCTTGGATTTTAAGGGATTCAATTATGATAATTGCTCTTTGATTGATTGTATTTCCTTGTTGCAATCCCTGTTAAATTCTCCGCAGGCTTATAGTCAAAATAAAGCTTTCACTAAACATATAGTTGATGCTTTGATGCAATCTTATGAAGAAAAACTTGAATTGGAAGTTTATATACCTAGAAAGCTTTATGATGAGTGGGAAACAACTATAAAAATAAAAATAAAAGATAATGAATGCTATGCTTTGTGTGATTTGGGTGCAAGTGTCTCCACTATCCCAAAAACTTTGTGTGATTTGCTAGGGTTCCATGAGCTTGATGATTGTTCTTTAAATTTGCATCTTGCGGATTCCACTATTAAGAAACCTATGGGAAGAATTAATTATGTTCTTATTGTTTCCAATAGGAATTATGTGCCCATATATTTCATTGTTCTTGATATAGATTGCAATCCTTCATGTCCTATTATTCTTGGTAGACCTTTCCTTAGAACGATTGGTGCAATTATTGATATGAAGGAAGGAAATATAAGATTCCAATTTTCATTAAGGAAAGGCATGGAACACTTTTCTAGAAAGAAAATGAAATTACCATATGAATCTATCATGAGAGCCACTTATGGATTGCCTTCCAAAGATGGCAATACCTAGATCTATCTTGTATCATGCCTAGCTAGGGGCGTAAAACGATAGTGCTTGTTGGGAGGCAACCCAATTTTATGTTTTTTGTTTTTGTTGCTGTTAGGGAATAAATATTGCATCTAGCCTCTGATTAGATGTGGTTTCATGTTTTGTTTAGTGTTTGTGCCAAGTAGAACCTTTGGGAAGACTTGTGTGAAGTTTATATGATCTTGCTGTGAAAAACAGAATCGTTAGCGCTCACTAAAGTAGTCGTGGGATTTTACTGGAGCGTGATTTTTAGTTGATTATTTTTGCTTCTGATTTGTAGAAAAATTGCGCAAATTTGCCAATTTAGTTTGAATTTTTTGGAGTTCCAGAAGTAGGCGAACCCTGAAGATTACTTCAGACTGTTCTGTCTTTGACAGATTCTGTTTTCCGTGTGTTGTTTGCTTATTCCGATGCATCTATGAGTAATATTGGAGGATATGAACCATAGAGAAGTTGGAGTACAGTAGGTTTAACACCAATATAAACAAAGAATGAATTCATTGCTGTACCTTTGAGTAGTATTTTGCTTTCTCATACTAACGGAGCTCACGAGAATTTTTGTCTATGTTTTGTGTTGTGAAGTTTTCAAGTTTTGAGTATTGCTTTGATGGACTATGGAACAAGGAGTAGCAAAGGCCTAAGCTTGGGTATTCCCATGGCACCCCAATTAAATTCAAGATAATCAAAAGCCTAAGCTTGGGGATGCACCGGGAAGGCATCCCCACTTTCGTCTTCATCCATCGGTAAGTATACTTGGAGCTATATTTTTATTTGCAACATGATATGTGTTTTGCTTGGAGCGTCTTGTAAAATTTGAGTCTTTGCTTGTTAGTTTGCCACAATCATCCTTTCTGGACACACCTATTTGAGAGAGTTAAATATGGCCTAGAATTTATTAGAACACTCTATGTGCTTCACTTATATCTTTTGAGTTGAATCGTTTTTGCTCGAGCGCTTCACTTATATCTTTTAGAGCACGGTTGTGGTAATATTTTGTAGAAATTGTTGAACTCTCATGCTTCACTTATATATATTTGAGAGTCTATTAAAACAGCATGGTAATGTGTTTAGTCTAAAGAAACTAGTCTTCACATGATAGACATCCAATGTCAATGTAGTAAAAAATTTCACACCAAGTGCACTGAATAGAAAGAGATGTTGGATACTTGATAATTGTTTTGAGACATGAGGATAGTGATATTAGAGTCATGCTAGTGGAGTTATTATGAAATTGAGAAATACTTGTGTTAAGGTTAGTGATTCCGGTATCATGAACGTATGGTGAACCGCTATGTGACGAAGTTAGAGCATGAGGTATTTGTAAAGTGCCAACCTTTGTGTGGAGGTATGGGGCGCGCGATGGTTAACTCCTACCAACCTCCCCCCTAGGAGCATGCGTTGATTGCTTTGTTTTGATGACTCGTAGATTTTTGGAATAAGTATATGAGTACTTATGACTAATGTTGAGTCCATGGATTATACGCACTCTCACCCTTCCACCATTGCTAGCCTCTCTTGTACCGCGCAACTTTCGCCGGTACCATAAACCCACTATATATCCTTCCTCAAAACAACCACCATATTATTCCTCAAAACAGCCACCATACCTACCTATCATGGCATTTCCATAGCCATTCCAAGATATATTGACATGCGACTTTCCACCGTTCCGTTCATATGACACGCATCATATTGTCATATTGCCATGCATGATCATGTAGTTGAGATCGTATTTGTGGCAAAGCCACCATGCATAATCTTTTCATACATGTCACTCTTGTTTCATTGCACATACCGGTACACCGCTGGAGGCATTCATATAGTCATACTTTGTCGTTGTATTATCGAGTTGTAATTTCATGTTGTAATGAAAGTGTGATGATCATCATTATTAGAGCATTGTCCCATGGGAGGAAAGGCTGAATCTATAAAGCCCCTCCGAAAAAAAAAGAAAAAAAAAGGCCAAAGAAAAGAAAAAAAAGTAAGGCCCAAAAAAAGAAAAAAAAGAAAAGAAAGAAAAAGGGACAATTGCTACTATCTTTTTCCACACTTGTGCTTCAAAGTAGCACCATGTTCTTCATTGTACAGAGTCTCATGCTTAGTCCCTTTCATATACTAGTTGGAATTTTCATTATAGAACTTGGCTTGTATATTCCAACGATGGGCTTCCTCAAATGCCCTAGGTCTTCGTGAGCAAGCAAGTTGGATGCACACCCACTAGTTTATTTTGTTGAGCTTTCATTCATATTTAGCTCTAGTGCATCTGTTGCATGGCAATCACTACTCACTCACATTGATATCTATTGATGGAAATCTCCATAGCCCGTTGAAACGCCTAGTCGATGTGAGACTATCTCCCACATTTTTGTCTTCTCCACAACAACCTCTATTCCACCCATAGTGCTATATCCATGGCTCACGCTCATGTATTGCGTGAAAGTAGAAAGGTTTGAAAAGATAGAGTAGGAAAACAAATGCTTGGCTGAAATTGGGGTTGTGCATGATATGAATATTTTGTGTGATGAAGAGGGAGCATAGCCAGACTATATGATTTTTTAGGGATAACGTTCTTTAGCCATAGTATTTTGAGAAGACATGATTGCTTTGTTAGGATTGCTTGAAGTATTGTTATTTCTTATGTCAATATAGACTTTTATCTTGAATCTTTCAGATCTGAACATTCATGCCACAATTAAGAGAATTACAATGAAAAACTATATTGGTTAGCATTCCACATAAAAAATTCTTTCTTTATCATTTACCTACTCGAGGACGAGCAGGAATTAAGATTGGGGATGCTTGATACGTCTCCAACGTATCTATAATTTTTTATTGTTCCATGCTATAATTTATGAAGTCTTGGATGTTTAATGGGCTTTATCATTCACTTTTATATCATTTTTTGGGACTAACCTACTAACCCAAAGGCACAGTCCAGATTGCTGGTTTTTGCGTATTTCAGGGTTTTGCAGAAAAAGAATATCAAATGGAGTCCAAACGGAATGAAACCTTTGCGAAAGATATTTTTGGAGGAAATCACGCACAGGAAACTTGAGGACCAAGTCAGGGGACAGAGGGGCTACCCTCGAGGATGGGGGGGCGCCCCCCTTCACAAGGCGCGCCCCCTGCCTCGAGGTTGCCTCGTGTGGCCCCCGGTGCCCTCCTTCTTCCTATATATATCCACGTACCCTAGAAACTCCAGACGCACAGAGAAAACCGTAATTCCACCGCCGTAGCTTCTGTTCCCGTGGAGATCCCATCCTGGAGCCTGTTTCGGAGCTCCACCGGAGGGGGATCCATCACGGAGGCCTTCATCATCATCATCATCGCCCTCACCATGAGTTCTGAGTAGTTTACCACAGACCTTCGGGTCCATAGCTAGTATCTAGATGGCTTCTTCTCTCTCTCTGGATCTCAATACAAAGTTCTCCTCGGTCTTCGAGGAGATCTATTCGATGTAATCTCTTTTTGCGGTGTGTTTGTCGAGATCCGATAAATTGTGAGTTTATGATCAAGGTTATCTATGAAAGATATTTGGTTCTTCTCTGAACTTTTTATGTGTGCTCATAATATCCTTGCAAGTCTCTTCGAATTATTGGTTTGGTTTGGCCTACTAGATCTATAGTTCTTGCAATGGGAGAAGTGCTTGGCTTTGGGTTCAATCTTGCGGTGTCCTTTCCCAGTGACAGTAGGGGCAGCTAGGCAAGTATTGTATTGTTGCCATCGAGGATAAAAAGATGAGGTTTACATCATATTGCTTGAGTTTATCCCTCTACATCATGTCATCTTGCTTAAGGCGTTACTCTGTTCGTATGAACTCAATACACTAGATGCATGCTGGATCTTGCTTAAGGCGATGTGTGGAGTAATAATAGTATATGCAGGCAGGAGTCGGTCTACTTGTTTTGGACGTGATGCCTATATACAATGATCATGCCTAGATAGTCTCATATTTATTCGCTTTTCTATCAATTGCTCGACAGCAATTTGTTTACCCGCCGTAGAATATCGCTATCATGAGAGAAGCCACTAGAGAAAACTATGGCCCCCGGGTCTATTCTCAACATTTCAATCTACATCTACTTTACTTTTACCGCTTTTATTTGTTGTTTTATTAAACCAAAAATACCAAAAATATCAACTATCATCTCTATCAGATCTCACTCTCGTAAGTGACCGTAAAGGGATTGACAACCCCTTATCGCGTTGGCTGCGAAGTTCTTATTTGTTTGTGCAGGTGCGAGGGACTCGTGCGTGGTCTCCTACTGGATTGATACCTTGGTTCTCAAAAACTTAGGGAAATACTTACGCAACTGTGCTGCATCTCCCTTTCCTCTTCGAGGGAATACAACGCAAGCTCAAGAGGTAGCAGTCTCATCCACTTTCTTCTTCCTCTCCCGGCATTTGTAACCGCCTGCGTCGGGAAACCCGGCCTTCCACGAAAGGGAGCCTGGCATGCCTCGTGTCCGTCCAGGGTGCTCAGGATTCCCGAGGGCCATTGTGAGTTCATCGTTCTCTCTGTCGGGAACGAACGTCCCTTGCTGCGCTGCTTCGATATAGAACTGAAGCTGCGTGATGGGTATTGCAAGTTGCTCATCCTTCTAAATGCACTTCCGTGTTACAGGGTCCAAGGTTCCCCCAACTCCAAAGAACCAAGTGCTTGAACGGTCTGGCCAGTGTAATGTCTATGGTTCGACCCCTTTAGCAAGCTAGTCATTCTCGGCCTTGTCCCACAACGGTCGGGCTTTGAGGTAGCCACCTGACCTAGTGCGATGGTGATACAGCTTCTTCGCAGCATTTTTCTTGTATCTCTCTGACATGTCCTTACTCTTTTCCGATTTTTTGTGGGCCACAAATGCGTCCCAGTGATCTCTGATCTTCTCAAACCGGACGGTGAATTCTGGAGTCTTGTTAAATTCGGATGTAACTTTTCGAGTAGATGATTTTTCATATAAAAAACTTTTTAATCCGAGTTCGTATGCAAAAGTTATGCCCGTTTTACTAAATTCCAGAGATATTTTGCAAATAAAGTCAAAATTCATATTTGTAAATTTTCCCAACAAGTAGACCACATATCACATGGGAAACTTATTTTTTTTTTTTGACATTTACATCATTTTCTTTTATTTATTTTTGAACTGGAAAAGGCGGTCCACGCGGGGGGGGAGGGGGGGGTTGCAGTAATGGCCAAGTTAGTAATGGCGGACCGTGGGAGTGGTGCGCCATTAGTAGTTCAACTACTAATGGCGCACCACTCCCACGATGCGCCATTAGTAGTTTAAAAAAAACAAAATATGAAAAAAAATACTAATGGCGCACCGTAGGTCTGGTGCACCATTAGTAGTTTTGAAATAAATTAAAAAAAACAAAATATGAAAAAAAATACTAATGGCGCACCGTAGGAGTGGTGCACCATTAGTAAGTTTAACTACTAATGGCGCACCACTCCCACGGTGCGCCATTAGTAGTTTTGAAAATAAAATAAAAAATAAAATAAAAAAATTTGAAAAAAAATTACTAATGGCGCATCGTGGATGTGGTTCGCCGTTAGTAGTTACCATTAGTAGTTTAACTACTAATGCGTGCTATCCACTGGTGCGCCATTAGTAGTTTTGAAAAAAAAATGAAAAAAAAATTGTTACTAATGGCGCACCACATCAACGGTGTGCCATTAGTATTTGGATACTAATGGCGCACCAACACATGGTGCGCCATTGGTATATACTAATGGCGCACCGCATGTCTGGTGCGCCATTAGTAACAATCCTATATATAGCCCTTTTCCTAGTAGTGTTAGTCCCGGTTCGTGACAACAACCGGGACCAATGCCCCCTATTAGTCTCGGTTGGTGCCACCAACCGGGACTAAAGGTCTCTTTTCAGCAGTCCAGACGGCGGGAAGCTGAGGCCTTTGGTCCCGGTTCGAGCCACCAACCGGGACCAATAGCATGTGCACAGCGGCGTGGTGGTGGGAGTTTAGTCCCACCTCGCTAGCTGAGAGCGACGAGGACCTGTTTATAAGCCCCGCTGTCTCTTCCATATTGAAATTCTCTGAACTGCATGCTTATGGGCCTAAACTGACACTGCTATACCTGTGGGCTTGCTGGGTTTCTACGGGCCTGAATCCTGGCCCACGGTTTGGTTTCTAGTCGTATTCAGGCCGCGGTGGCGCAGTAGGTGGCATTTTTTTTATTGTTTTTCTTTGTTGCTTTATTTTTTAGTTTTGTTTCTACTTTCAACAAAATACTTACTGTTGCAATTTTTTTATTTTAAATACTTACTGTTGCAATTTTAATTTATTTTATTAAATTTTATTTATTTTACTTTATTAAAGTTTATTTTGTTTCTACGTATTTATTTTATTTTTATTCTACTCATCTATTACGAAGGGATTTCAAATTTTTCACTTATTTGAATAACAGACTACTTCTGTGTTCAAAATGCACCATTACAAAGTGATATTCCAGATTAAAGGCATCATCACAATAGTTGTGGAGAAAAAGTCTTCACCTTTTCATCGCTTGTGTCCTTTGCTTATTGCGTCGTAACCATGGATAATCTTCATCGTTTATCAGGGTGCTTGGGTCAGCCTTGACTTTGAAGGTGGGAATTGCATGAAACTTTTCATAATCTTCGGAAATGTCTGTCTTGTCCTCCACTCCCACGATGTCTCTTTTTCCTGAAAGAACTATTAGGCGCTTTGGTTCATCGTTTGATCTGTTCGCTTCCATATCTTTTCTTTTTTCTGGTTCTTGTAGACATGTCCTTCACATAGAAAACCTGCGCCACATCATTGGCTAGGACGAACGGTTCGTCGGTGTACCCAAGATTGTTCAGATCCACTGTTGTCATTCTGTAATCTGGGTCTACCTGTACCCCGCCTCCTGACAGATTGACCCATTTGCACTTAAACAAAGGGACCTTAAAATCATGTCTGTAGTCAAGTTCCCATATGTTCACTATGTAACCATAATATGTGTCCTTTCCCTTATTGGTTGATGCATCAAAGCGGACACCGCTGTTTTGGTTGGTGCTCTTTTTATATTGGGTGATCGTGTAAAATGTATTCCCATTTATCTCGTATCCTTTGTAAGTCAATACAGTCGAAGATGGTCCCCTAGACAACGAGTACAGCTCATCACAAACAGTGTTGTCACCTCTGAGACGTGTTTCCAACCAACTGGCGAAAGTCTTGATGTCTTCACATGTAATCCAGTCGTCACACCACTCCGGGTGTTTGGAGCACAGACTGTTCTTGTGTTCATCGACATACGGGGTCATCAGGGTAGAGTTCTGTAGAACTGTGTAGTGTGCTTCAGACCAAGAATGCCCGTCCCTGCATATTATTGACTCCCCTCCAAGCATGTCTTTCCTAGTAGTCTCCCCTCATACCGCGATTTAGGGAGACCAATCTTCTTAAGGCCAGGAATGAAGTCAACACAAAATCCAATGACATCCTCTGTTTCATGGCCCATGGAGATGCTTCCTTCTGGCCTAGCGCGGTTACAGACATATTTCTTTTGGAATCCCATAAACCTCTCAAAGGGGAACATATTGTGTATAAATACGGTGCCCAGAATGATAATCTCGTCGACTAGATGAACTAGGACGTGCGTCATGATATTGAAGAAGGATGGTGGGAACACCAGCTCGAAACTGACAAGACATTGCGCCTCATCACTCCTTAGCCTTGGTATGATTCCTGAATCGATCACCTTCTGAGAGATTTCATTGAGGAATGCACATAGGTTCACAATGGCTAATCGGACGTCTTCCGGTACAAGCCCCCTAAGTGCAACCGGAAGCAGTTGCGTAATAATCATGTGGCAGTCTTGAGACTTTAGGTTCTGGAACTTTTTCTCTGCCATATTTATTATCCCTTTTATATTCCACGAGAAGCCAGACATGACCTTCATACTGAGCAGGCATGCAAAGAAGATTTCCTTCTCTTCTTTGGTAAGAGCGTAGCTGCCAGGACCTTCATACTGCTTTGGAGGCAGGCCGTCTTTTTTGTGCAAATGTTGCAGGTCCTCCCGTGCCTCCGGCGTATATTTTGTCTTCCCATACACGCCCAAGAAGCCTAGCAGGTTCACAGAAAGGTTCTTCATCATGTGCATCACATCGATTGAAGAGCGGACCTCTAGGTTTTTCCAGTAGGGTAGGTCCCAAAATATAGATTTCTTCTTCCACATGGGTGTGCATCCCTCATCGTCATTCAGAACAGATAGTCCGCCGAGACCCTTTCCAAAGATTATCTGTAAATCATTGACCATAGCAAGTACGTGATCACCGGTACACATGGCGGGCTTCTTCCGGTGATCTGCCTCGACTCTGAAATGCTTGCCTTTCTTTCGACATTGACGATTGGTCGGAAGAAATCGACGATGCCCCAGGTACACATTCTTCCTGCATCTGTCCAGGTATATACTTTGGGTGTCATCTAAACAGTGTGTGCATACATGGTATCCCTTGTTTGTTTGTCCTGAAAGTTTACTGAGAGCAGGCCAATGATTGATGGTTACAAACAACAACACATGTAGGTCAAATTCCTCCTGGTTGGCCTGATCCCACGCACGTACACCTTGTCCATTCCACAACTATAAAAGTTCTTCAACTAATGGCCTTAGGTACACATGAATGTCGTTGCCGGGTTGCTTAGGGCGTTGGATGAGTATTGGCATCATAATTAACTTCCGCTTCATGCACTGCCAAGGAGGAATGTTATAGATACATACAGTCACGGGCCAGGTGCTGTGATTGCTGCTCTGCTCCCCAAAAGGATTAATGCCATCCGCGCTTAAACCAAACCATACGTTCCTTGCATCACCTGCAAACTCCTCCCAGCACGTTCTCTCGATTTTTCTCCACCGCGACCCGTCAGCGGGTGCTCTCAACTTCCCGTCTTTCTTACGGTCCTCTACGTGCCATCGCATCAACTTGGCATGCTCTTTGTTTCTGAACAGACATTTCAACCGTGGTATTATAGGAGCATACCACATCACCTTGGCAAGAACCCTCTTCCTAGGGCGCTTGCCGTCAACATCACCAGGGTCATCTCTTCTAGTCTTATACCGCAAGGCACCGCATACCGGGCATGCATTCAAATGCTCGTACGCACCGCGGTACAGGATGCAGTCATTAAGGCATGCATGTATCTTATGCACCTCCAATCCTAGAGGGCATACGACCTTCTTTGCTGCGTACGTACTGTCGGGCAATTCGTTATCCTTTGGAAGCTTCTTCTTCAATATTTTGAGTAGTTTCTCAAATCCTTTGTCAGGCACACCATTCTCTGCCTTCCACTGCAGCAATTCCAGTATGGTATCGAGCTACGTGTTGCCATCTTCGCAATTGGGTACAACCCTTTTTTGTAATCCTCCAACATGCGATCGCACTTCAGCTTCTCCTTTTCACTTTCGCACTATCTCCTTGCATCAACAATGACCCGGCGCAGATCATCGTCGGGCACAACATCGTCTGGTTCCTTTTGACCTTCAGCAGCTTCCCCCGTTGCAGCATCACAGTATTCCGGGGGCACATAGTTGTCATCGTCCTCTTCTTCGTTGTCTTCCATCATAATCCCTATTTCTCCGTGCTTGGTCCAAACATTATAGTGTGGCATGAAACCCTTATAAAGCAGGTGGGTGTGAAGGGTGCTCGAGTCGGAGTAAGACCTTGTATTCCCACAGATAGTGCATAGCAGCACATAAAACCATTCTACTTGTTTGCCTTAGCCACTTCGAGAAAATTATGCACGCCATTAATGTACTCGGAGGTGCGTCTGTGACCGTACATCCATTGCCGGTTCACCTGCTTGCATTTATATAAAATTAAGTGTGTCAAAAACCATTACAGAACATCATGGATAGATAAGTGATCAAATTAATATAAGTTCATCATCACATTATATTCAAAGTACATGCATAGCTCACCACGCTAGTGCCGGCGACAAGATCGGTGCGGGCGATCGACGGCGGTGAAGACGGGGACGGGACGTGACGGACCGCTCAACCTAGCCAAATCTCGGAGAAAATGGAGCTTCGAGTGCGAGCTTCGAGAGGAGAAAGCTTAACTAGTGTGGCTTGGGCATTTCATCGAACACATCATGTGCATATATGGGAGGTGAGCTAGAGCACCACACAAAGCTCTCCCCTCGCCGGCAAGAAAGAACATAGCAGTGTGGGCTCGCCGGCGATGGGGTATATATAAGCAACAAATTGGTCACGGTTCGTTACTGGATCCGGGTCTAAAGGCCACCCATTCGTCCCGGTTCAAGTTATGAACCGGGACCAATGGGTGTGGGCCAGGAGCGAGGCCTATTGGTCCCGGTTCGTGCCTGGAACCGGGACAAATGGGTCCAGACCAACCGGGAGAGATGCCCCGCGAGGCCTGGTCGGCCCCCTGGGCGCACGAACTGGGACGTATGCCCCCATGGGTCCCGGTTTGTGGGTGAACTGGGACTAATGGGCTGGCCAGGCCCGAACCAAAGCCCTGTTTTCTACTAGTGGGGTCCCAGACTTCATGGCGACGGCTCTTCCGGCCCTCTTGTCATGGGCGCAATGGGGGTGCTCCTCTCCCCTCCCCGGGCCTGCTGCGGCGGCCGAAGGTGACCCGGTCTTCAGATTTTGAGGTGAGGAGTTGTGTTTGGATCCGGGTGAAAACCTTGCAGAGACCTCGGTTGATGCCGGTGACGCGCAGTGCCTTTTGGTGTCGTCCTCCTCCCTGTAGGCTCCGGGTGAAAACCTTTCAGAGACCTCCGGGAGAAAGAAGGATCGGCCACGCCGGCGACCTCACCCCGGAGATCCGATCGTGGTTAGCCCACCCCTCCTCCTTGCCTTCTCCGTCTCCGTCTCCTTCCCTTCCTTCTCCGTCAAATCTTCTAGTTATTCCTTTTCATCTCAACTTATTTTTTCCTTGGTAGTAAACCCTAGCCAGATTTTCCCCTCGTAATCAAACCCTAAAATTCATCCCCTTCTGCAGCAGTGCAGAGACAGAGAGGGATCGGGTGCCATAGATGGATCCCGCTGCAGAGGTTCGCCAAGGCCAAGGGTAATATCCCGCTGATGTTCCTCTCCCTCTTAATTTTGTGCCGTGCACTACTTACTTTATACCATCGCTATTGTGGATGGATGTGCATACGTGTGTTGGATTCTAGCAGCTGCCCATATATGTGTGTCCATTGATTTAATTCCTTTTCATGCCAGGGCCGATACCTTTCCCATCTCGACGCGTGTGGACAGCAGTAGGCTACGCTGTTTTGTGCCGCTGGCCGACCCAGTGTCCAAGGTGCTTGGCGACGACAACCTCCTCATCGAAATCCTCGTTCGCCTCCCTCCAAAGCCGTCCTTGATACCCCTTGCGTCAGCCGTATGCAAGCAATGGGGCAGCATCCTGTGCCACCCCCATTTCCGCAAATCCTTCCTCAAGCACCACCGGAAGCCTCCTCTACTCGGCTTCTTTAGAGGGTATGCTAAAAGCTTCATTCCTCCCATGGACTCACCTGAACGCATCCCTGCTGCCCGTTTCTCCCTACCAAAGAGCAGCACACCCTACCACACCGATGAAGCATACATGGGCAGCCGCCACGGTCTCTCTATCCTATTCGACAGTTATAAGCAGGAGATCGTCGTGTGGGATCCCCTCACCGGCAAAGAGAACATCGTTGATTTTCCACCGGGATACCAATATATGAGGAGCAACTCAGCCTGGCATAGCACTGTAGTGTGTGTTGATGCCGAAGATGGGCATGTCCATGGAGATTGCTTCTCGAGCCAGTTTAAATTGGTTTTGGTCTGCGATGTACTCAGTAGTACACATGCATTTTGTTCTCTCTATGACTCAGCGTCTAGCGTTTGGGGAAATATATTCTCGGTGACCTTGGAAAATAGGATTTCTGTGACAAGCCGCAGCATCCTTGTCGGGAATACACTTTGCTGGTTGATTTGTGGGGGTGATGTTCTTGTGTTTGATTTCAAAATGCAAAGTATTATTGTGATTAAGACACCGGTGCACAGACATGTCAGCTACGACTGGTGTTTTCAGCTCTTGCGGATGGCTGATGGTGGACTTGGCCTTGCTGTTTTGTTGGACCTGACCATCCAATTATGGGATAGGAAATCTAACTGTGATGGCATTGACGAATGGGTTTTGCTGCGGAAAACCATTCCACTGGATCAGATGCTTCCAAGGAGAATAAGTTATGCATTTTTTGTTGGGTATGATGAGGACACAAATTTGATTGTTCTCTCCACGATGATTGGGAACTTTACGCTCCAAATTGACTCGATGCAAATCAAACATATTGTTAAAAGAAACCAGATATGTCATGACACCTTTTATCCTTACAGGAATTTCTATACTCCAGGTAATGCACCCTATCTTCATTTGACAAGCAAAATAGTGCAATTTGTTTTCGCTCATAATCATTCCAGTTACTTTTGGTATGTTCTTGCGGTAGAATAGTTCCTGTTAGTAGGATTGAACTAGATATATATACATATAAGAATACAGTGTCTTTTTTATTTCTCTGTTGATCTGCTCATGTTATGGTTATCTAATTTCCATTAAAACTAGAACATGAATACAAATATTGCTTTGATGCCTGGCTATTGCTAAAGGCTGCTTGTAATGATTTTTTCATCAGAGGGTTTCTAGAAAATTGGAAAATGGCAGTAGCTGCTGTAGTTAAACCATCTGAAATAATTAATCAATTGGAAAATTGTCACGTTTTCTTATTCACTATTTTTCCTTGCAAGAATTAAATTTATATTGATCGATCTTGATGCAAATCATCAATTCATGATACCATGTGCTCTAGTTTTTATTGAAGAGTAGCACTAGTTTATTAATTTCATGTAGTGCTATGTAATGCTTGTTTTCGAAATCTGGTTTCCCATTCCGTGCATATTTTATTTTGGCATTATGGTCATAACTGGTACAAAACTCACTTGACAATTATTCTGGGTAAATGCATTTTCTTTGAACATGTAATACAATACAAAAATTGAGCTGGCGAGATATGTGGCTTCATTTACTATCCTTCACTAAACTTTTCCTTGTATTTTCATTTGGTTTGGGCTTCTTTTGCTTCTAAACAACTTAGATAATTTTATCTTTTCATATACCCTGGATATGCTAACGTACTATCTTGGTCAAACAACTTAGATAATTTTATCTTTTCATATAACCTTTTTTTGCTTGGTTACCCAATTTACAAGATGGTGCATAGTCTATGCATACATTTTCCTGCGTAATAGACATACTAGCTTGGCACACTAGATATTTTTCCAACGTAATCTGAGCCTCACATATAGCTTTGCACACAAAAGTAAATCTGGAACGAGTCAAAAAATTCTTGTAAGCCTCACATGATTTGCGGCGAGTCACTGATCTCTTAGTTTCTACTGCGATCGTATGTAGTTATGTAGCAAGAATCTATTAAACATGTCACCATACAGCTGCCAGTACAAACTAAATGCTCTGTTATTGTTGTTCTCCAATTGTTGTATCAGTTTGTCGAATAATGATTGGACGACTGAGCTCTTGATATTTTGTTCCGTATAATTTGCACTATGGCAAAGTTAATGTTTATTTTTCGGGATCATCCAAATTTTGTTTTTCTGAGTGGGCATGAGAAATTAGTTTGACTGAGATCACATTGATGTTCTGCAGGTATCCAGAGTTAAATTCTGATTGTTGAGATGCGGACCTGGCTATCTGTTGCAAGGAAGTTGTTCCATTTTGTATGGTGTTGTGGATGCTCAAAGTGTCCCACTTTGTAGTCTGCAGATTCTTCCATTTTGTATGTTGCGGCATGAGTTGTTGTTGACGCTTGTTCTACATATATGTATTGTCCCCTGTGAAGTGGAATTTGTTGGATTTAATCGTGTGGCCTCTTTTATACTACTCCCTCCGTTCCTAAATATAAGTCCTTTTAGACATTTCAAATGGAATACAACATACGGATGTATGTAGACATATTTTAGAGTGTAGATTCACTCATTTTGCTCCGTATGTAGTCACTTGGTGGAATCTCTAGAAAGACTTATATTTGGGAACGGAGGGAGTATCATCTAATGTCAACATGCGTGCCTGGTTAGTGTTTCGTGGGGTTGCTCTGGCAAATAATTGGTTCTGTGATGTAAGATACTTACTGGAAAGATGATCAAAGAATAGTAGGCTCTAGCACTTCATAAGGTTTCTTGGTATCCATAGTTGATTTATGTAAGTCTTGCTAGTGATTTAACTATGATAATGCTGCTTACATCTTCACTTGCGGAAGAGGAAGGCAATGCTTGCATAGTCCCAGAAGCAGACAGAGCACACAACCTAGCCCCGGTTGCCGACATTGTTGGGCTGCGACATGATCCTTTGGCACCTCTGATGTTTTAGCAACTTGAAAAGCAGCTGTTGCATATCTGATATCTCTGTATTGGCTCGAGAGGCAGGAAGGAAGGCTCTGCTGGCAAAAATCACAACCAAGAGCACAACATCAGGAGGAAACACGAAATGGAGCAGCCACAACTCCGCTTAACTATTCGTGCTTTATGAAACCTGTTAGGTGTCTATGTCAATTTATCATTGTGTCAATGACACATTTGACATTTTTTCTGTTGTGAGTTCTTTTTTACGTGTCCCAAGATTTGGCATGCTCCAGGCTACACACAAATTTTTTTGCATTCTCAGGCTGTTGACGATGCATTACTCATTATCAGTACTCTTAATGAGTTGGATTCGCGGACTACAAAACCAATATACACAAAGGAAGTGTTTGCCTATTTGGGTAAGTCCTACTTTGGTTCTTCCTAACTGCGATGGAGGCGACAAGGCAAAAAATTGTTCTATTTAAAATGAACTCAAGTGCTTAATGAATGTGTGTACGTATTTACATATACTCCGCAAAGAATATTCAACATGAGAAAACTGTTTCACACTTGAAAGGTGGTCCAGCGTGGATCCAAAATTTTCTCTCAATTCGAATTATACTGAAATCTGTCTCTTGCTCCGGATTTGCCACTTGCAGTAGCAGCTATAGTACACGTCCTTTGTTGGCTGATTTGTACTAGCGACGCGAGAACGAGAGAACAAGAGAGTGAGCGAGGGGTGGAAGAAGATGAACTCTGAATATTTTTTGATATCCACTATGGCTCCACTTGCAATTGCAGCTATAGTACATGCTTGTTATTAGTACCTTCTTAGAAAATTCAACTACTAATGTGAATATGTAGTAATGTGAATCTAAACACTAACATACATTTACAATCTATACATATGTTAATGTATAAATGTGTGAGTCAAATCTAAAGTTCATCTACATACAGAATTTATAAACACTAATATTCATCTACATACGTGAATCTACTAATAATATTCAACTACAATTTATACATATGTGAAACCAGTACTAATATTCAACTGCAATTTATACACATTACTTACCTGTACGGTGCTTGAGTGCAAGGCGGAGGATGGACCGATACTGTCCTCGGCGATGGAGAAGTTGGCTGGCGGCGACACTGTTAGGCCCCCGCTGCTGGCGGATGAAGCCATGACGACTAAGGGCGGAGGAGGAGGAGGCTCGGTGACTAGGGGGTCACGACAATGAGGGGGCGCGATAGAGGAGGGCCCTGGCAAAGAAGGGGACGCGACATAAGAGGGTCCCAGTGGAATAGGAATGCAGCAAGGAAGGGGGCGGGCCATGGCGGTGAGGGAGGCGTGGTGGAGAAGGGCCTCGATGGAGGAGAGACCAGCGACGAGGGTGGTCGCGGCATAGGAATGGTCGCGACGGCCAGGATGGCGCGGTGGCGCACGGAGGAGGGGCATGCCGACGGCGAGGAACGGGGTTGGGGGTGAGGGTGGCAGAGATCGAGAAGAGTTAAGATTTTTAACTACCTTTTCGCAAGAGGGAGGGGTGGTTTTGGGGCGAAAGTGAAATTGCCATGGGCAGGTTTAGCAGTGGCAAGCAAAAATAGATACCCGCCACTACTATGTTCTGCGAACAGTGGACATTGGACAAAGCCAACTAGTGCTGGTTCTTCGATGATGCCCGCCACTGCTCTGGCACGTACCTGTGGTGACTGCCTACTTGCACCCGCCACCGGTGAGTTAGGCAAAATAAACATTTGGAAGAATTTACTTGTGGCGGGCGGGATGAAGTGCCCGCTGCTGATGTTCAATTAGTTGTGGCGAACCCTATTAATTACAGGCCACTGCAAATGTTTCAAAATAGCGGTGGCAAGTGCCCTGCCGCTCCCGCCACTCATTTGAGTTCACCTATAAGGCTTTTCCCAGTAGTGTCTACTACACCTCGGTCGACACCAGGGCCATTGGGGCCCTCGAGCCTAGCGACCAACACGCTGGAATCAAGTGGGACATGGGCAGGGGAACAGCACGACCAATATCTAGTATAAGTATGGCGCGGTCGGCCTCTAGTGCAAGTACGACGCAGACTACCACTCCCCATGCGTGGCGAAGAATCGGGCTACTGACAGGTCGTGGACACAGCTGCAACGTCTTGTCGATAGCAGGCAAGCACCAATGGATCCGCCCTTGGTCCGTGGTGCTCCAACGGACTTGATGTACAACGCACTATAGCCACTCGCGGACTCACCTATCTTGCTCTCGGGCGCTCGGCCCATCTTGTTGTGCGATGCGTTGCAGCCCCTCGATGTTGATGCACCCTGCGGCAAAGGTCTAATCAAACCTGGCGATGACACTCAACATGACTCGTTTTCCTCCTCTATGAGGTTGATGGCAGAGGCGGCACTTTGGCGGGTTGGCATGCTTGGGAATGGTAGATGGTCTATCGGCTACGCTTGTTATGCCCAATTTCAGGTGGCGGGAAACCGATGGGGAAGTTGTGGGAAACGTGGCGTGTTCGGCTAACAGAATCAATTGAGAACTTAGCAAAGAAGTAAGAGCGAGTGAGCACGATGCCTCGGCACACATTGCTTAACCCTGGTGTGATCGATATACTTGTGTGCCCAATGGAGCACACAATTCACACTACGGAATATATGTTCTTGTTCTGTAGACAGAGCGTAGACATTATGCAGACTAAGAAAATCACATCATAAATGATTAAACTAAGGAACACGTCAATGATGATTTCAACAATCACGGATAATTATGTACTCGCAAATGTTTGCCCACAACACACACAACTTACTAGCAGGAATCATATATTTTATTATCGGTCTTCCCACACAATTCTGATTAGTGACATGTTTGCCTATTATCGCACACATCTTATTGTGGCAAATCATTTTTGTTATTTTGACTCATCGCAAACAGTTCATATGAATCAACTGTATGCCACTTGCACACCCAACTCTTATCTGAATTGTAGTTGATGTACCAGCCATTGCACACAATTCATTTTCTTGGAGACGATTTTGTTATCATAGAGTTTGTGATTCATGGATTGCACACAGTTTGGTCGAATTGTCTCCGACATATGTGTCGTCTTAGGACCTTCCTTCAGTAGTGCTGGACGATATGGCGAGCAAAAGCCCCTAGGACCCCAGTTTGGCGAGGTCGGATCCTTCGAGCCAGACAAGGCAAAGTGAAGTTCCCTACCCAAGATGTGGCAAGGGGCCTCACGGGGTGAAGTGAGGCCCTCGAGCACGGATGTGTTGTGGCCGGAACCTTCGAGTCACACGAGGAAAAGTAAATCCCCCAAGCCCGGATGTGGCAAAGGTCCCGACAAGGCAAAGTGAAGCCCTTGATCTTGGATACAATAACACCGGTCAGAGGCATCGAGCTAAATGAGGCAAAGTGAAACCTCTAAGCCTGGAAGCGATGAGGATCCTAACAGGGTAATGTGAAGCCCTCGATCCCAAATGTAGCAAGGTCAGAGACTGCGAGAAAGACATGACGAACTGAAACCCTCATGTCCGGTTGTGTCGTGTGGCCTGATTCGGCGAAGTGACTCTCGAGCCCAAATACGAAGAGGTCGTAGCCTTCAGGCCAGACGAGGTGCACGAAAGCCCCCTAGCCTAGATGCGGCGAAGAGCCATACGAGGCGAAGTGAAGCCCTCGAGCCCTCATGCGGCGAGGCCGGAGTCCTGAAGCCCAAAGACAAGCGAGCAAAAGCCCATCAGACCCGAAGGGGCAAGGTTGGAGCCTTCGAACCAGAGGAGATAACTGAAGCCCCCAAGCTAGATGTGGGAATGGGTCAGATGGATTGTCAATGGGGGAGGGGGTCTAATAACACGCAAAAGATTTTGATATGAGAACACAACAAGATTCGCAATGATGACATTCAACAATTCGCCATCAAATAGGCTTAAAGGATGAAACGTCTTTTCAACTGCCTAGGTAGGGATGGCAATGGGTAGGGTATGGGCGGGTACGACACTTTTCTACCCAAACCCATACCCAAATCTTTTTTCTATACCCACCCACTTCACTATCCATGGGCACAAATTGGTACCCATGCCCATACCCATCGGGTATCCTATACCCAATGGGTATCCGGTGGGTACAATATATAGGATTAACATGACAAAATTAAGATGAGAAAAAGGTCTAAATTCAGGTACCCATTCGGTGGGTACAATATATAGCCTTGGTTTGGGATGAATCGATGAGGATTCAGTAACCCGGATCTTGATTGCTTCATCTTCCGAAGTCAAGGAAAAGTAGAGAAGATAAGTACTTTAGGTATACGAGGGGTCTGGGGCGATGGCTGGCTATGGGCCTATGGTCCGTGGGCTAGTTAAGAACTCAAGATAATTATTTACTCACATATTACATGGTTTAATTTATTTATTTATTTTTTGGGTATCCATTGGGTTACCCATGGGTATAATATCATACCCATACCCTACCCATGCTTTTTGCGGGTATGGATACCCATACCCATGGGTGTGAAATGGTAAAAAGTCTCACCCATGCCCACTATTTTCGGGTAGGGTACCCGCGGGTACCCATACCCATGGGCAAAACTGCCATCCCTACGCCTAGGTCAGTACCAAATTCCCATGCAAATGACACATTGAAAATCCGAGTGTAGTGCTCTCCAAGGAAATCTAGTGAAATGAAACTTGTCGCAGATCCTCTCTATTAGCAGAGCAAGGAGCGCAAGTGATCCCCAAGTCACGAGTCGAATCTTCTCAGGAGTAGCAAATATTCGTCTGCGCAAACTTAGTTCGAGAGAAAGTTCTCTGATTGTCGTTCCATATAAAGGATATTGACTGGGTACACTAGAGCAATTCGGGCCGACATCTTGGACCCCCACTGGGAATTTGATGATATGCCCACAATATGGCCACGATCCATCGTCTCTCGAAGAGATGGACAACGGGTATCACCAAGTTTTTCTAAATTGGTCGCCTCTTTGGCTCAGAAAGCATGATTACTTGATTTAGTCGAGGTCTCTCTACCAACCAACAAATGGGTATTCATGTCCGTTGACCTGTTCTTTGTTGATGAACAGTCGGTTTCTTCAGCGAGACCTCAACCGACTAGACTACTGATGGGGTTATACCTACTGAGTAGTCTAAGTACATATATGACCCACCCAAGGGCCCAAGCCCATCAAATATATGGTAAAAGAAGTAATGGACCAAGGGCCATCACACCGACCCCATTGCCGTTACAGCCCAAGGCGTCAAAGAACAGGGGGACTCCTAAAAAAATTCAAAGAACTGTGGGGATTACTTTCAAAAATAAATATATCAAAGAACAGGGGGGTCGTCATCTTCGTTGTTGCAGTTGGAGGTTATCATTGCTGAAATCACAACTCTTTTTTTGCGGGGTTACTGAGATCACAATTCATCTGGAGGCGACTCGGGCGGACCCCCGACCGTGCCGCCGAAGCCCACCCCTCACCTCGACTCCTCCCTCGCCGCCGCCGACACACGTCACGAGGCAAAGCCCGCTGGCAGCTGGCGGCGGCGGGACCTGCCCTTTTTTCGTGTGGGGGCTCCCAGGCGGCTGGTGGATCTCGTGGTGGTGCACGGCGGCTGTCCGGCTTGGCGAGCTCTAGAGTTCCGGTGGCTCGGAGTTTCCCGGTGTTGACTGCTGTGCAGTGCGTGCGCTCGAGCTGGGCACGACCTGTGCTGGTGCAGGCAGGCGTGCATCTGCCCGGATCTGTCTAGTGCCGCCGCCATTGCGTGGATCCAGATCTGGGTAGGCGCCCGCGTTCTCCGGCCTCCCTCCTGCCACCCCGCGCTTCTGCACCGCTGGTGCTTGCTGCCGACTGCGTGTCGGTCTAGCTTATGTGAGGGTGGAGGTGTAGGGGGTCCCAGACTTCATGGCGACGGCTCTTCCCGCCCTCTTCTCATGGGTGCAATTGGGGTGCTCCGGGTGACCCGGTCTTCGGATTTTGAGGTGAGGCGTTGTGTTTGGCTCCGGGTGAAAACCTTGCAGAGACCTCGGTTGATGCCGGTGACGCGCGGTGCCTTTTGTTGTCGTTCTCCTCCCTGTAGGCGCGTTGCTGAGGAGTCCAAAAATCACTAAAATCCCTCAAGTCTGGGTCTCCGGGCGAAAGTCCATGATCTGGTTTTGCTGGATCAGGCGATGACGGCGTCGAGTACGTCGCTACCTCCATGGAGGCGTCGTCTTGGAAACCTTGACTGTGGGTGGTTACCGACGGCTTATGTGGTTGGTTGGCGGTGGTGGGTGGTTGTTGGGGGTGGTGGTGCCACCGGCTTGGGGTCGGCGGTGGTTTAGTTCTCTCCTTTGGCGGTGTTTGTGCTCGAGTGCTCCTTGGTGTGTCTCTGCTAGGCGATGCCCTGCCGCTACGCCGGTGGCACACAGATGTCGTGGCGCAATCTCGGCCTCGCATGACCGTTCGAATGTACCCCCGACACAGGTGGTGTCGCGGCGTTGTGCAGCCTTGGTTGCGCAGGTGCCTTTCAATTACATCGAAACCACAGTGCCATAGTTTGTCCGCTAGGCGATGCTCTTCGACTACGCCGGTGGCTCACAGGCGTCGTGACGTCCGTCTTGGCCTCGTGTGACCCTTCGAATGTGCCCCACGACACAGGTGGTGTCGCGGCGTTGTGCAGTCTCGGATGCGCTAATCCTTTCGACTGCGTCGATAGTGCAGTGTCGTGGTTGTGTCTTGGCTGGCAGATGTCGTTCGGTTACACATGCGGTGCTCTTTGTTTGTTTTGTGTTGTGTTTTCCTCTTTGTTCCCACTTGTGTGTTGTCAGTGTGTGTTGTTTTGCTTTATCTCTTCTCCCTTGTGCCCCATGTATCTCTGGTTCACTTGAACCCTATCTTGCAACAAGGCTGCAAAGTCTTATAGACAAACTGAATACAATTCAGGTGGGAGGCTTCGCCTCCCTCGGTAACCTTCAAAAAAAATACGTTCGTTAAGTAGGTTATTGAGGATTTTCTTTAGGAAAAGAAAGGAAGTTGTACGTAGGAATTTCAAACATCTCAATTTTGTATGTGATGTCTGGTGATGTGGTAGACGTTGCAATTAATCATACCCTAATTCGAAGATACGTGAAAGAGACACGCAGCCAGCCGCCGCCGCTTACCCAAAAACTATGGTTTGCCTGCCTCCTGCCGGCGCCGGTGCCGGTCCATCCCGTCTCCCGTGGCCTTAGGGCCATGGGGGCGGAGTGGATCCCGGCCCTTGCCGGTGGGAGGGCTTCGTTTTTAGATCTTTTTTCAAGGTTTGTTAGGGTTTGTGTCCTACTCAGGAAGACGAGACGGCGGCGGCTTCCTGAAAATGGAATAAAGGTCTCTCCGCCTAGCCCCCGTTCCGGTGATGCATCTAGCATCGTCGGTGGGCGTGTGGAGGTGTGTCTCCGGTGGATCTGTCTTTGCTGGATTTGCTCGGATCCAGGGGCGGAGCCAGGAAATTTTGTCATTGGGTTCAAGCATTGACTCGACTCGTCACATGTAGTTGTGTAACCGCTAGTAAAATGGAGGGTGTGTAATTTAACACACCAGTGACCCTGTCAGCCTATCGCTGGCTATGCGAGTGATCATGATGGCTTAATTTGACTTAATTAAGGTCAAAGTGCTATTTAACATTACCTGTCTATTATATAACAAATATAAATCAAAGATTATTAATTAAGGTCAAAGTGCTATTTAACATTACCTGTCTATTATATAACAAATATAAATCAAAGATTAGAAAATGAATAGGAACATGATTCCACTTATCTCATATAGTTGTTATCTATAGAAAACTGAAGAGTACGAGATATACCAGTTGAACGAACTTACAAAATCCACATTAGAGTAGCACCAAAGTAACTTCATAGCTTCAATTGTAGTATTATATGTTCCTTAAAATATACTCACTCTGTAAGCAAATATAAGACGTTTTAAATCATCAGAGGGAATAGAAAAAAAATAACAAGTTAGTTTTGACTAGTTTATAATAGGTATCATCAAGCGAAAGAAGCATATAAATTGGAGTGTCTCCTTTTTGATTTTTTTTTACCTTCTTAAAAAGATTAAACAAAACATATAGTTGCCTACATCTGATGTGGTTTGCGTACATCTAACGGATGACCTTGAAGTGTTTAGATCATTATCTGAATCTAATGATCAATTCTTTTTGAGAAATATTGCTCAATAGATTAGAGGCAATTAAAAAAATAGGGCAAAGGGTATTGTCATGCGAGGTAAACTATTAGGTAAGACATGTCATGCACAAAGGAGGGGGGTGGGTGGGTGGGTGGATGGGATCTGATCTCACTACCTTCAATTTGAACTGCAATCGCCGGCTGCCGTTGGCGATCAGGCGATGTGACGATGGGCAAACAGAGATGCGAGAGAAGTCACGAGTTGGGGAAGTGAAAGGCGTGCGGCCTGTAATGTTGGAGACTTGAGCCGAGCGATCAAGCCTGTGCGGATATCACATATAATTTTCTTGTGGGCTTTTTTTGTTATTCGTGATACAGTTGTTGATTTTCTGCTGGAGCCTCGTTGTGAAATATATAGGGCTAAGAGGCTTTTGGGCTGTTCTGAAAAAAAGGCTTTTGGGTCTCCAACCCATCGATGGGTTCAAGCACTCTTTTCTGTTGGGTTCATTCAGATCGCTAACTACATACGTGTACGTGGGAGCGAACAGTCGTTGGGTTCATTTGAACCCAACGGTTGTACGTTGGCTCCGCCCCTGCTCGGATCTGTTCGTCGTTCGTCTTTGTTTGTCTGTCTTCAGGTTGGATCCTTCTTATCTACACTCTTCATCTGCGGCGGTTGCTGTTCTGGTGCGTTGGTTCTACGTGGCCTTAGCACGACGACTTCCCGACTGTCTACTACAACAAGGTTTGCCCGGCTCCAGCGAGGGAGGGGCGATGACAGCGGGGCGCCTTCGGCTCGCTTCAGTGATTGTAGTCGTCGCTAGGTGGTCTACGAATCTGGATGTAATTTTTATTATTTCTAGTGTTCATTATACTATCATAATTGAAGATGAATAGATCAGAACTTTATCCCGCAAAAAAAAAATCATACCCTAAATATGGTGTTATGTACGTTGTTCACATGGTTAAAAAAGTAAAATACGTTCGTTAAGTAGGTTATTGAGGATTTTCTTTAGGAAAAGAAAGGAAGCTGTAGGTAGGAATTTCAAACATCTCAATTTTGTATGTGATGTCCGGTGATGTGGTAGACGTTGCAATTAATCATACCCTAAATGTGGTGTTATGTACGTTGTTCACATAGTTAAAAAAAACAAAACAAAACAAAAATCTCAGGGCTGGGCTTTGGACGGGCCAACGTTACAGGGCAGGCTAAGCCTGCAGCTGCGTACAACCACAGCTGCGGACGTTACATTTGCTCAAAAAAAAAAAAACTGCGGCCGTTACAGGTCAGTTGCGTACTCCACTTCCCATTGTCTAAAGAGTAACTAGTAAAAGCGGCGTTACCCCCAGTCTGTCCACTCTCATCTGCGGACGGCCGGAGAAAGAAGGATCGGACACGCCGGCGACCTCACCCCGGAGATCCGATCGTGGTTAGCCCACCCCTCCTCCTTCCCTTCTCCGTCTCCGTCTCCTTCCCTTCCTTCTCCGTCAAATTTTCTAGTTATTCCTTTTCATCTCATCTTATTTTTTCCTTGGTAGTAAACCCTAGCCAGATTATCCCCTCCTAATCAAACCCTAAAATTCATCCCCTTCTGCAGCAGTGCAGAGACAGAGAGGGATCGGGTGCCGTAGATGGATCCCGCTGCAGAGGTTCCCCAAGGCCAAGGGTAAGATCCCGCTGATGTTCCTCTCCCTCTAAATTTTGTGCCGTGCACTACTTACTTGCTATTCTGCATGGATGTGCATATGTGTGTTGGATTCTAGCAGCTGCCCGTATTTGTGTATCCATTCATTTCATTTATTTTCATGCCAGGGCCGATTCCTTTCCCAGCTTGATGCATGTGGATGGCAGAAGGCTGTGCTGTTCTGGGCCGCTGGCCGACCCAGTGTCCAAGGTGCTTGGCGACGACAACCTCCTCATCGAGATCCTCGTTCGCATCCCTCCAAAGCCGTCCTTGATCCCCCGTGCGTCAGCCGTATGCAAGCGCTGGGGCATCATCGTGTGCCACCCCCATTTCCGCAAATCCTTCCTCAAGCACCACCGGAAGCCTCCTCTACTCGGCTTCTTCAGAGGGTATGCTAAAAGCTTCATTCCTGCCATGGACTCGCCTGAACGCATCCCTGCTGCCCGTTTCTCCCTACCCAAGAGCAGCACACCCTACCACACCGATGAAGCATACATGGGCAGCCGCCACGGTCTCTCTGTCCTAATCAACAGTTATAAGCAGGAGACCGTCGTGTGGGATCCCCTCACCGGCAAAGAGCACATCGTTGATTTTCCACTGGGATTCCAATATATGAGGAGCAACTCAGCCTGGCATAGCGCTGTACTGCGTGTTGATGCCGAAGATGGGCATGTCCATGGAGATTGCTTCTCAAGCCCGTTTAAATTGGTCTTGGTCCGCGATGGACTCAGTAGTAAACAGGCATTTTGTTCTCTCTATGACTCGGCGTCTAGCGTTTGGGGAAATATATTCTCGGTGACCATGGCAAATAGGATTTCTGTGACAAGCCGCAGCATCCTTGTCGGGAATACACTTTGCTGGTTGATTTGTGGAGGTGATGTTCTTGTGTTTGATTTCGAAATGCAAAGTCTTGTTGTGATCAAGACACCGGTGCACAGACATGTCAGCTACGACTGGTGTTTTCAGCTCTTGCGGATCGCGGAAGGTGGACTTGGCCTTGCTGGTTTGTTGGACCTGACCATCCAATTATGGGATAGGAAATCTAACTGTGATGGCATTGACGAATGGGTTTTGCTGCGGAAAACCATTCCGCTGGATCAGATGCTTCCAAGGAGAATAAGTTATGCATTTTTTGTTGGGTATGATGAGGACACAAATTTGATTGTTCTCTCCACGATGATTGGCAACTTTACGCTCCAAATTGACTCGATGCAAATCAAACATATTGTTAAAAGAAACCAGATATGTCATGACACCTTTCATCCCTACAGGAATTTCTATACTCCAGGTAATGCACCTTATCTACATTGGACAAGCAAAATAGTGCAATTTGTTTTCGCTCATAATCATTCTAGTTACTTTTGGTATGTTCTTGCAGTAGTATAGTTCCTGTTAGTAGGATTGAACTAGATATATATACATATAAGAATACAGAGTCTTATTTATTTCTCTGTTGATCTGCTCATGCTATGGTTATCAAATTTCCATTAAAACTAGAACATGAATACAAATATTGCTTTGATGCCTGGCTATTGCTAAAGGCTGCTTGTAATGATCTTTTAATCAGAGGGTTTCTAGAAATTGGAAAATGGCAATAGCTGCTGTAGTGAAACCATCTGAAATAATGAATCAATTGGAACATCTGGAGGCCGTTTAAGGCTTGTAACGTTTTCTTATTCACTATTTTTTCCTGCAAAAATTAAATTTATTTTGATCGATCTTGATATAAATTGTCAATTCATGATACCATGTGCTCTAGTTTTTATTGAAGAGTAGCACTAGTTTATTAATTTCATGTAGTGCTATGTAATGCTTGTTTTTGAACTCTGGTTTCCCATTCTGTGCATATTTTATTTTGGCATTATGGTCATCACTGGTACAAAACTCACTCGACAATTATTCTGGGTAAATGCATTTTCTCTGAACATGTAATACATTAAAAAAATTGACCTGGCGAGATATGTGGCTTCACTTACTATCCTTGACTAAACTTTTCCTTGTATTTTCATTTGGTTTGGGCTTCTTTTGCTTCTAGGCAGGCGAGTTGGGAGGAAAGGGGCCGATCTTGAACTTTGAACACACTAGATATGCTAACGTGCTATCTTGGTCAAACAACTTAGGTAATTTTATCTTTTCATATACCCTTTTTTTTGCCTGGTTACCCAATTTACAAGATGGTGCATAGTCTACGCATACATTTTCCTACGTACTAGACATACTAGCTTGGCACACTAGATATTTTTCCATCGTACTCTGAGCCTCACATATAGCTTTGCACACAAAAGTAAATCTGGAACGAGTCAACATTCTTGTAAGCCTCACATGATTGGCGGCAAGTCGCTGATCTCTGCGTTTCTACTGCGATCGTATGTAGTTATGTAGCAAGAATCTCGTAAACATGTCACCATACAGCTGCCAGTACAAACCAAATTCTTTGTTATTTTTGTTCTCCATTTGTGGTATCAGTTTGTCGAATAATGATGGGATGATTAATTGTGCTCTGGATATATTTTTCATATAATTTGCACTATGGCAAAGTTAATGTTTATTTTTGGGGATCGTCCAAATATTGTTTTTCTGAGTGGGCATGACAAATTCGTTTAACTGAGATGACATTTATGTTCTCCAGGTATCCAGAGTTAAATTCGAGTTGTTGAGATGCGGACATGGCTATGTGGTGTAAGGAAGTTGTTCCATTTTGTATGCTGTTGTGGATGCTCAAAGTGTCCCACTATGTAGCCTGCAGATTCTTACATTATGTATGCTGCGGCATGTGTTGTGGTCGACGTTTCTTCTACATTGGTGAATTGTCACCTGTGAAGTGGAATTTGTTGGATTTAATCGTGTGGACTCTTTTATACTATTATCTAATGTCAACATGCGTGCCTGGTTACTGGTTAGTGTCTCGTGGATTTGCTCCGATTAATGATTGGTTGTGTGATGTGAGAACTTACTAGAAAGATGAAATTTAATCCTCCTTTTCTAGAAGAAAAAACTGGAAAGATGAAGAAAGAAGAGTAGGCTCTAACACTTTATACTGTTTGTTGGAATCCATAGTTGATTTCTGTAAGTCTTGCTAGTGATTTAACTATGATAATGCTGCTTAGATATCCACTTGCGGAATAGGAAGACAATGCTTGCATAGTACCAGAGGCAGACAGAGCACACCACCTAGCCCCAGTTGCCAACATTGTTGGGTTGCGACATGATCCTTTGGCACCTCTGATGTTTCAGCAACAAGAAAAGCAACTTTTGCATAACTGATATCTCTGTATTTTCTCCAGAGGTTAGCAAGAAGGCTCTGTTGGCAAAAAGCACAACCAAGAGCACAACATCAGGAGGAAATATGAAATGGAGCAGCCACAATGCTTAACTATACGTGCTCTATGAAACCTGTTAGGAGTCTATGTCACTTTCTCATTGTGTCAAGCACACATTTTATGTTTCTTCTATTGTGACTTCATTTTGATGTGTCCCAAGATTTGGCATGCTCCAGGCTGCACACAAACATTTTTGCATTCTCAGGCTGCTGCTGATGCATTAGTCATTATCAGGTAGACAATGCATCTGTCATCAAAGTTATTTCTTGTGTTCAATAAAATAATTGTAATTTCTTCAGGTGAGAGTTTTAAACTGTGATTTAGTGCACATTAAGAAAAGGAAGTGTTGAGACAATGTATTCATTACTCATGTAATGATTACTGCACAAGAAACACCCACTGCCAAAGGAAGTTTAATCTTTATTGCTTGATTGCTACATGACCCTTTAACATGACCTCAGATGGTTTCAGTAACCTTGAATTATCTCTTGCTAGATGCATACAACTATTTGTATTTCCGTATCTAGAAATTTGTCCCCCATAGTTTCTCATGTTTATTTTTTTAATGAGTTGGATTCGGCGAATACAAAACCAAGATACACAAAGGAAATGTTTGCCTACTAGGGTAAGGCTTACTTTGGTCTTTCATAAGTGCGATGGACGCGACAGGGCAAAATATCGTTCTATTTAAAATGAAATCAGTTCTTAACTTGTTTGAATGTGTGTGTGTATTTATATATACTCTGCAAAGAGTATTCGACATGAAAGGTAGTGTGGCGTGGATCCAAAATTTTCTGTCAAATCGAATTATACTGAAATCTGTCTCTTGCTTCGGATTTTCCACTCGCAGCTATTGTACTTGTCCTTTGTTGTTGCCTGATCTGGACTAGCGATGCGAGCACGAGAATCAAGAGAGTGAGTAAGAGGTGGCAGAAGATGAACTCTGAATATTTTTTGCGCTGTGAACTGCCTATAGCCTTTTCTGTCTTTCTATTATTTATATGCAGCGAAACTGAACTGCGAGATATAGGGAAGAAAATGCTCATGCCCTGCGAGCTTAAAGGTCGTGCCATCCCATGACGCTCCACCATGCTACCTTTCCTTGCATTCCCACATAAGTTCATGCCATCCCATGAACCGGTCATACAACAAGATTAGCCAGCAAACCTGAACAACGGCATGCTACATGACCCTTTATTCAGTTACTGAAGTAAACTGGAAACAGAACTACAACGGTGCAGCAGGATTATCTATCATCCCTCAAGTCATGAAGTTTTTTCGGGAAAATAAGAATAATAATTACCATACCTAGTTGTATGTATAGTTCAGTTCAGTTCGGTCATTACAACACAGTCTTGTACAGGAAACAAGAGTTTAGGGCTATATGACTCATGAATGTGCAGCTGTCCAAATTCTACAGGTCTATCTTGCGAATGGCGAGGTGGAGGTAGAGGACAAGCATCCTGACAAACGCGAAAAATACTCTAAGAAACATTCCTACATTTTTCTCTTCCTGTGTTTTCTTTCATAATCCCACAAATCAAAGAGGTCGTCAGTATTTTAAATTTATTCAGTCGGTTGCACAATTATAAGTCGTCGCTACTAACCCGTTTGATTTTGATATCCACTGCGGTTACCACCACGAAGGAAGCTGATGTCACACCTTTGTGACGCCTCCAAAGAAGTCTGATATTTATGGAGGTGGGTGCTGAAAGGTTCCAGCACCACGGCAACCCCAAAACTGGAAGGAAACTGTAATCTGATGCTTGTGTTGTATTTAGATTGGTCATAATTGTTGAACAGTTTGTTCCTATATAGGACTGTCTACCTTTCGGTTTCAATGAAAATGGTTGTTCATCCATTTTTAAAAGATAGTTCAATTCTAGACCTGCCACTGGACTTTTATTTTGTTACAATATATAAATCTCTTTTTTTCCTCTGATGTAACATTTACAATGCATGCTCGTTAAGCTGTCATCTGACAACTATTTAACCTAAGAAAGAGTTGTATGATTACCATGAATTTTAAAACTATCTAACTTAACATTTCCAATGCATGCTCGTTAAGCTATTCGATCCGGGCCATGAATCTTGCGCGCGTGTGTGGGTTTGCACACCGATATTTTTTTTCAAGTGGTACTAATGGTCCCAGTAGTACCGGGACTAATGCCTGCTGAAGCCCCGGCCGACGTTCTAGCCGCTCGAACCGGGACTGATGCTCACATTAGTCTCGGTTCGTAACACAACCGGGATTGTTGGTCATATCTGGCCAGAACCAAAGCCGTGTTTTCTACTAGTGGTGATAGGCAGCCAGCAAACGTGTTAGTTTGTCATTGGGCTAGGGCAGTTGGAGGAGAGTGGGAGAAAGTCCAGATGCCCGTAAGCAGTGACAGCAGGGGCTATGGAGGAGGAAATCAGCCGGGAGCAGGAGGGGGGTGCCATGGAGAGGGGGCCAACGGAGTTCCCAAAGCGGTCGTGCGTAATGCACGGCATGGGTGCTCACGTCATATTGATAAGGATTCCACAATAAGCGGGCACGATCTCTATTCTAATAAGACATGCCAATGAGGATATACCTCGAAACGCGAAACCAGGTCCAAATAAAACGGTTCGATATGTTACTGGGATGGACGCGACGCTTCACCAAAAAGTTGTCAGTAAAGACACACTATTCATTTTCTTTTAAGAGCCTTGCCTTCGAGGCTAAGGATTGTACTAATCTTGCAGAGCCGAACATAATACTCCTTTTGCAGAAAGTATATTCGGAAGAAGGAACCCGCCTTGCAATGCCGAAGACAATACGGAAGCCGAACTCATCGTCATCGAAGACAGGTCAGGGGCTACTGAGGCAGTCCTGGATCGAGGGGTCCTCAGGTGGCCAGATAACTCTTGGTGGGCCGGACTGGTGGGCCGTGAAGATCATAGTCGAAGATCGTCTCTCATATCCGTATATGACTCCTGTATTCATATAATGGAAAGTTTTAGGTTCGAGTGTAATCTTTCCTTCCTCTGCAAGATGGTTATGTACAAACCCTAAGCCCCTCCGGTGCATATATAAATCGGAGGGTTTAGTACGTAGAGGCTAATAGGGAAACACAAATCCTCATAGGCTAGACTCTAGGGTTTAGCCAATACGATCTCGTGGTAGATCAACTCTTGTATTCATATTCATCCATATTAATATAGCAGGAAGTAGGGTTTTACCTCGATCGAGAGGGCCTGAACCTGGGTAAACATCGTGTCCCCAGCCTCCTGTTACCATCAATCCTCAAACGCATAGTTCGGGACCCCCTACCCGAGATCCGCCGGTTTTGACACCGATAATGACGATATCCATGCAATGATCATTACATAGGCATCACGTCCAAGATTAATAGACCGACTCCTGCCTGCATCTACTACTATTACTCCACACATCGGCCGCTATCCAGCATGCATCTAGTGTATTAAGTTCATGGAAAACCGGAGTAATGCATTAAGAACGATGACATGATGTAGACAAGATCCGTTTATCTATGGTGCTAGATATGGATCTCGTTGTTTTATCCTTAGCGGCAATGATACATATGTGTCTGTTCCCTCTCTGTCACTTGGATGAAGCATCGTAAGATCGAACCCACTACCGGGGACCTTTTCCCATTGCAAGATAAATAGATCAAGTTGGCCAAAAAAAACGAAATATCAAAGAAGAAATAGGAGGCTATAAGAGATCATGCATATAAGAGATAAAAGAACTCAAATAACTTTCATGGATATTAAAAGATAGATCTGATCATAAACTCAAAGTTCACCGGATCCCAACAAACACACCACAAAAAGAGTTACATCATCTGGATCTCCAATAGACCATTGTATTGAGAATCAAGAACGAGAGAGAAAGACATCTGGCTACTAACTATGGACCCGAAGGTCTACAAAGAACTACTCAGCATCTTCGGAGAGGCACTAATGGAAGTGGCGAACCCCTCTATGATGGTGTCTAGGTTGGATCTGGTGGTTCTGGACTCTGCGGCAGCTGGATGAATATTTCGTCGATGCCTTTAGGGTTTCTGGAATATTGGTGTATTTATAGAGCAAAGAGGCGGTCCGGGGGGCACCCGAGGTGGGCACAACCCACCAGGGCGTGGATGGTCCTCCTGGTGCCCTGGTGGGTTGTCCCCTCCTCGGGACTCCCCCAGGTGCCACCAGGGCCCATAGTGTTCTTTCTGGCCCAAAAACATCTCCAAAAAGTATCGCGGTGTTAGGGCTCCGTTCGATATTGATTTCCTATGATATAAAAAACATGCAGAAAATAGCAACTCGCACTTGGCACTATGTCAATAGGTTAGTACCAAAAAATGATATAAAATGATTATAAAACATCCAAGATTGATAATAAAGCAGCATGGAACAATAAAAAATTATAGATACGTTGGAGACGTATAAGGATAACTTGGTCCTTCTCGGGGATTCGATGCGCCACATCATCAGCGAGATAGCCCGCGCTTCGGAGGCTCTTCACGGTCTTCTCTGTGATCGAAGATGCCTCCCACTTGCCTTTAGAGCCGGAGCTAGCTATTGCTGGAAAAGGTGGCGGCGGTGGAGGAGTTGAGGGTTGAGGGTGCAAGAGATGTGGGCGTTGGGGGCTGAGGAGATTGGAGAGCTAGGGCTTGAGGAGAGCGTGGGGATACAAGGTAAATATTTGGGTCCTTTTATAAGTGGTGAATGCTAAACGCCCCTGCACGAGCCGTAAACCTCGCCGGTTCCCAATGAGGTCATGCGTAAGGCACGGTTAAGATGCTCACGTCACATTGATAAGGATCCCGTAATAAGCGGGAATGATCTCTGCTTTGACAAAACGTGCGAGTGAGGCTATACCTCGAAACGCGAAACCAGGGCCAAGAAAACGGTTTGATATATGTTAAAGGGAAAGATGTGATGCTTCGCTGAAAGGTTGTCAGTAAAGACATAATATCTGTTTTTCGATACCTTGCCTTCGAGGCTAAGGGTTGTACTAACCATGCAGAGCCGGACACAATACCTTCTGTAGGGATATTACTTCAATATGTTCGGGACGTGGAACCCACCTTGCAATGCCGAAGATAATGTGTCAACCGAACTCGTCGTCATCGAAGACTGGTTCAGGGGCTACTGAGGGAGTCCTGGATTAAGGGGTCCTCAGGTGACCGGATCATTGATTATGAGCCGGACTAGTGGGCCGTGAAGATTATCGATGAAGACTATCTCCCGTATCCGGGTAGGACTCCCCGTGTGTAAGATATCAAGTTTAGAGTCCGGGTGTAAAAGTTTCCTTCCTCTACAAGGTGATCATGTACAAACCATAGGTCCCTCCGGTGCATATATTGACTGAATGGTTTAGTATGTAGAGATAACTTCAGAATCATAGCAATCACATAGGCTAGACTTCTAGGGTTTAGCCATTATGATATTAAGGTAGATCAACTCTTGTAACCCATATTCAACAAGATTAATCAAGCAGAAAGTAGGGTATTACCTCGACTGAGAGGGCCTGAACCTGGGTAAACATCATGTCCCCTATCTCCTATTACCATCGATTCTCAGACGCATAGTTCGTGACCGCCTACCCGAGATCTGCCGGTTTTGACACCGACAATGGTGGCTATCAAGCCAAGCACACCGGATATAATCATGTTCGGTGTCAATGCCGAACACAGATGCCGTGTGAACTACGTCACGCTATCGCACGATACAGGTGTGCTGCGCACCCTCTATGCTTTAACGATGAGGTGATAGACCACCAATTTACGGAAGGGGATAAACCCGTAAACATCGAGGCGTATGATGGAACGACGGATCCAGCTGTATGAATTGAAGATTTTATTCTCCACATCCATATGGCTCGTGGAGATAACCTCCATGCCATTAAATACCTCCCTCTAAAGCTGAAGGGGCCAGCACATCACTAGTTGAACAGTCTCCCAGAGAACTCCATTGGAAGTTGGGAAGATTTAGAGGATGCTTTTCATGCCACCTTCCAGGGGACTAATGTTCGTCCATCGGATGCTGATGATTTAAGTCACATAATCCAGCAATCCGGGGAGTCGGCCCGCAAGCTTTGGAATCGGTTCTTAACACTAGTAGGAAAAGGGCTATAGATGGAATTGATACTAATGGCGCACCAGACAAGCAGTGCGCCATTAGTATATAATAATGGCGCACCAACCTCTGATACGCCATTAGAGTTCAAACTACTAATGGCGCACCTGGCCCAGGGTGCGCCATTAGTATCAAATTTTTTTTTTTAACTAGTGCGCCTGTCCAAACATACTAATGGCGCATCGAAACAAAGTGCGCCATTACTAGTTGTAACTAGTAATGGCGCACCAGCAGTAAAGTGCGCCATTTTTTTTTGAACTAGTGCGCCTTTCCAAACAAACTAATGGCGCATCCAGACAAAGTGCGCCATTACTAGTTGTAACTAGTAATGGCGCACCAGCAGTAAAGTGCGCCATTAATGTTCATTTTTTAATTATATATATTCCATAGTGCGCCATTACTAGTTTAAACTAGTAATGGCGCACTGTGGGACAGTGCGCCATTAGTATTGTTTTTTTTGTTTCAAAACTAGTAATGGCGCACTAACTGAAGATGCGCCATTAGTAACCTTGATTACTAATGGCGCATTTATAGTGGGTGCGCCATTAGTAAGTGGGCAGCAACAAGATATTTTGGACAGCCTCTCCTACCCACACTCACTTTCTCCCCACTTCATTCTCTCCACCTCCTCCTTGTCTCGGGTCCCTCCTCTTTCTCACCTCATTTCCACCATAGATTCATTCAAATTAAGTGGTTAAATTACCTTGTTTTGATAGGTAAGTAAGGGGGGAAGCTATATTTATGTTGTTCTCCATACAACAATGTGCACATGCACTTTTTATGGCCTAGCTAGATCTATGTATGTTCGAGGTGTTGCATATGTTTGTTGTGTTGCATATGTGTTTGTGTTTGGAGGTGTACCGGTATTTGAAATGCGATAGTTGCCAATATTTTCCCGGAATGTTGATTCATTTCCATTTCGGTGAGAATTTTGGCATTAAGCATTCTTTTTTGTCCTATTTTTAGGGAAAGTCATGGCAAATTTTTTCTTGGATCTAAAATATCGTTTTGCTCTACCCCGCAGGCGACCATGGTGCGCACGATGACCGAAGGCATCGTGAATAGGTTTTTGAGGTCCGCGAAGGCCGAGATGCTTCAAAAGAACGAGACGGAGATAAGATGTCCGTGTCGAAGATGGAAGCTGAAGAGCCTTATTGCGGACCCGGATTCCGGGCAGGTGCGGGACCACCTGCTCTTGCGTGGTTTCATGGATGGCTATCGGTGATAAGGTGATGAAGATGACTACGAAGTGGTCCATGGGGGCCGGGCAAGAAATGAGGAAGGGCGGCAAGACAACCACCGAGGCTCGGGCGGGCGAGAAGACGAAGAATCCCCAGGAGATGATCACGACGGTGATGCTGTACACAGTCATCATGTAGAAGATGCAGGACATGATGATGAGGAAGATGTCGGAGCAGACGACGGGCATGATCATGAAGATGATGATGCCGGCGGAGCAGACGACGCTGGACCATCGATGGGCTGGGTGCAGGACCCTCATATTCAAGAGCTGCTTCTCAAGCAGACCGATAAAGCAAGAGCTGCCGCCTAAGAGAAAGCCAAGATGGATCAACTTGAGTTAGACGCGGTTACTCCATTGTATGAAGGATGCAGGCCCGAGGATACCCGCCTGAAAGTAACGCTCATGGCTCTGGAGATGAAGGTAAAACACAAAATGACCGACGCATGCTTCAACGAGAACATGTCATTCTGGCACGAACGTCTTCCCAAGGGGAACAAGTGCCCCACCTGTTTGGAGGAGGCGGAGAAAATCGTGTGTCCTCTGGAATTACCGCACGTGAAATACCATGTGTGCATGAAAAATTGCATCATTTATCGGGACGAGCACGCGGAGTCTACCATATGTCCGGTGTGCGGCGTCACTCGATACAAGAAGAGGAAGAAAGCTCCTCGAAAAGTGGTGTGGTACTTTCCGATCAATCCTCGTCTGCAGCGGCATTTCGCGGACCCTAAGGTAGCAAAGCTCCTGCGTTGGCACGCGGATAGGGAGGAGAAGAAGCGAGAAGATGACGCAAATGATCCGGAGATAGATAAAAAAGACAAGATGCTGAGTCACCCTAAGGATGCGAGCCAGTGGCAAGCGTTGAACTTCGAAGACCTAGAATTTGGGAACGATCCAAGGAACATCGTGCTGGGCGCGAGCACTGATGGAGTCAATCCGTTTGGCAGCCAGAGAAGCACACATAGCACCTGGCTTGTGTTTGTGTGGAAGTACAACCTTCCCCCCTGGTTGTGCATGAAGAGGAAGTACATTCACAGGAGTATGCTAATTGAAGGACCGAAACAACCAGGGAACGACATCAATCTGTATCTGGGGCTGCTGAAAGAGGAGCTAGACACGCTGTGGAAAACGCCAGCCAATACATGGGACGCCGCAAAGAAAGAATATTTCCCTATGAGAGCCGCGCTGCTCACGACGGTGCACGACTATCTCGGTTACGGATATGTCGCGGGGCAGGTGGTCCACGGATTTTCTTGATGCGTCAGGTGCATGGATGACACAACGTATCGCCAGCTAGATAGAGATCCCGGCTCTTCGAAAACCGTGTTCATGGGACATCGAAGGTGGCTTCACGACGATGACCTGTGGAGAAAACGCAAGGATCTGTTCGATGGTGAAACCGAACCCCGAGGACGCCCGCGTACGAGGAGCGGTGAGGAAATAGACGAGCTGTTGAAAAATTGGAAAGATTGCCCACTGCCGGGAAAGAAGCAAAAGGCGCCAGAGCCGGGAAAGAAGCGAAAGGCGCCAGAGCCGCTGCTGAAGGTATGGAAAACGAGGTCTGTTTTCTGGGACTTGCCGTACTGGAAGATCCACCGTGTGCCTCACAGCCTTGATGTAATGCATATCACGAAGAACGTGTGCGAGAGTCTGCTTGGTACCCTGCTCAACATGCCAGAGAGGACCAAAGATGGGCCGAAAGCAAGGGCAGACTTGAAATCAATGGGCATCAGGCAGGAGCTTCACGCTATATATGATGATCATGATGATGATGATGATGATGAGGCGAAGCAGGACACGGAAAGTCGTCGCAAAGGCAAAAAGGCCAAGAAGACCGGAAATGACTACCCTCCCGCGTGCTTCACTCTAAGTCAGGAGGAGATTGAGTAGTTTTTTACCTGCCTCGTAGGAGTACAACTTCCTTACGGTTACGCGGGGAAGATAAGCAGATACCTAGACCGGGCGAAGCTGAAGTTCAGCGGGATGAAGTCTCACGACTATCACGTGCTGATGACGCAGATACTTCCAGTTGCAATCCGTGGGATCATGGACGCGCACGTCCGTGAAACCCTATTTGACCTATGCAACTTTTTCGGCGTCATCTCTCGGAAGTCTGTTGGCGTGAGGCAACTCAGAAGGCTACAGGAAGAGATCGTGGTGATACTATGCGATCTTGAGATGTACTTCCCGCCCGCATTCTTCGACGTTATGGTGCATCTGCTGGTCCGTATCGTGGACGATATCATCCAACTCGGGCCGACGTTCCTGCACAGCATGATGCAGTTCGAAAGGATGAATGGTGTTATCAAAGGATACATTCGCAACATGTCACGTCCAGAGGGAAGCATAGCCGGGGGCTTTCTGACCGAAGAGTGCATCTCCTACTGCATGAATTATCTAGGCATCGAGAACCCCGTTGGTCTGCCCGTCAACAGGCACCTCGGCAGGCTCGCTGGATGGGGTCACCGTGATGGTCGCCGCGAAATGCATGTCGACTTCGAGGGTCGACTCGCCGACTTTGAAAGAGCAAACCTAGTCGCGCTACAACACATAGACGTGGTCGATCCTTGGGTGGTAGAGCACAAAACCTTTATTGAGAAGGCGTACAATGAACGAGGCCAACAGAGGATGGACGGAGATATAATCAAAGAGCACAACTCATGTTTCACGCGTTGGTTCAAGCAGAAGCTTATGTCGTACCCTTTACATGAGGATTCTTCCGCGGAAGAACAACTCATATTTGCCTTATCACAGGGCGCCGAGCACAACCTAATGACCTATGAGGCGTACGATATCAACGGCTACACATTCTACACCGAGGCCAAGGACATGAAGAGCGATGGTTATCTGAACTCCGGGGTAACGATGGAATCCTACACTGGTAATGACAAGGAAAGATACTACGGAAGGATCGAGGAGATCTGGGAGCTGAGCTACGCTGGAGAGAAGGTCCCGATGTTCCGTGTCGGATGGGCCAAGAGCGTCCTAAAAGAAGACCGGTATTTCACCACCATGGTTATACCCGAAGCCAAATCCAAGACCGCGGGCGCAAACGTCACCACGAAAAATGAGCCATGGGTACTGGCTTCCCAAGTTGACCAATGCTTCTTCATTACCGACCGGTCAAAGCCCAGTCGTGTTGTCGTGAGGAAAGGCAAAAGGAAGATCATCAGAATGGATGGAGTAGCCAATGAGCAAGACTTCGACAAGTACGGCGACCCGAGGATCGATTATGACGACGATGATGAAGTAGCAGCATACACCACAAAAAGAAGCAGGACCACCCTAGCTAAAGGACGTCCGTTCCACAGAAGAACTCCATTTGCGAAAAAGAAGGGCAAGAAGATTGTGAACAGATAGCTAGCTAAGATCGATTGTATATATTTAAATCGTAGCCTTCATTTCTCGATTGTATTTCTTGGGCACTTTTTGAACTATCATGAATATTATTAAATTTCATGGACACTCGATCTCGACCCCCCACTCCATCTCGATCGCTATCCCACCTCGCCAGATCCGGTCCCCCTCGCCGCCGAGCACCCCCCGGTCCACCGGCCGCCGTCGCCGACCAGCCGCACCCTTGATTCCCCTACTCAACCGCCGCCGCTGAGC